>CM043021.1:43084910-43212105 GCA_023690525.1 Holotrichia oblita
GGAAAATCGAAAAGCACGGTTAATCCGCACCTACTTATTTTAGTCAAAAAAGTTGTTCTACAAATTATTATGACTACTTACTGTACTACGAAAAAAATATCTAACTTGGAATAAATATAAAATTATGCTGGTAAAGTTTATTATGGCAAAGAAAATATCAAAAAAACAAAATAAAATTCTCGAAAAACATAACACATAACATATAGATAAAAAAAATCAAAACATGCTTTTCTTATTACAATAATTGTGTAAAAAGTTAAATCAAAACTTAATTAAGAAAAATAATCAGTTAATTTCATTTGTTTTTTTTCTGAGTAAATTCATTTTTATTTATTAATACGAGTCGATCGGAATGCTTCTTCAATTTTCATTGACAATTGAATCGAAGAAAATTTAGATTTCGAAAAACTTCCAGCGACAAATTTGAAGATAGAGAACTACAGAAGTTTTTGATGAAAAAATTATTTAGAAAAAGTTAAAATTGTAGGAGATATTGCAAAACGATTCAAGGCGTTAACGTGGAAAGCAGTATAAGTTGTATGATGTATACGATGATGGTACGGCGAATTGACGTGCACCGTTTGAACGAATTCGCAATCTGCACGGTTAATTGAATCCCGAATAATCGAAACTGTTTGCTAACACGGTTAATCCGCAGCACGGTTAATCCGCACACGGATAATCGAGGTTCTACTGTACATTAATTTGATTAAATATTCAATTTATTAATAAAATATAGGAGACCCGCCTGAGATACATACTAAATAAAATAACATAATAAATTATTGGCTATCACAACGTGGGGCATACTGTTAACTAATTTTATTTGCAATTAATTTACTTAATATGCCTAATACTAGAAGTGGTGTACAGGATGAAGGTGATTATGCACCTGAAACACAGTCAACTGAGAATATTACCTTAAACGATATTATGGGTGCTTTAGCTCAACTGACTAATAGTATACAAACATCAGTTGGTAATAACGTTACAAAACAAGCTACTCATAGGGAACGTTTAGTAAATCAAATTTGTTGTCAAACTAATGAAGTTCCTTGTCAAAACCAAAGTTTAAATCAAAATTTGAATCAATTTAAAATTAAAGACTTAGTTCCAAAGTTTTCAGACAAAGACAGTAACCCTGTTGAATACGTAAATGCTCTCAAAAAGGTAATTAGTCCTGATATGCATATAAGTTTCTTACATAATGTGGTACGTACTTTGCTTACCGGTGACGCAGCAATATGGTATAGTATTATAAATGAAACTTTTTCAACTTTCGATCAGTTTGAGGAGTTATTCATGAATAAGTACTGGGGTGAGCAGATTCAGAGTAAAATTAGGCTTGACTTGTTCAACGGTAAATATACTTATTTTAAGTAAAGAAACATATTTTACACAAAAGTACGCAATTGCCAAACATTTAACGCCTCAATTAATTGAGAAAGATCTAATTAATCTGTTCAGCAAGCATTTTTGCTTCGATATTGTTAAGAACTCACGTTTACAAAATATTCAGACATACGCTGATTTTTGCGAGCTCGCACTTTTGACGATCTAAATGATTTTGAAGAAAGCGAAGTTGCTAGTTTGAATAATCAATTGAACAACACACAGAACAGAAACAATCGTGATCAGATTTCCAGTTATAATTTTCATAGCAGTTTCAGTAGAAACAGAAATAATTTCAAGCCACACAATAATCAAAATTATAACCAAAATTACAATTTCAGTAACACTTCAAATTATAGAAAAACACATTTTAATGGCAATAGGAGGCAAGATAATTACATCAACAGCCAATACAACGAAACGATTATGTAGATAATGGTAACAATACTTGGCGGAGAAATGCGTTATTTAATTTTTAAATAATTGCACAAAATTTAAATGGAGAGATGAACATCAGAAAAAGTTGAATCGGTTAAAAATTGTTTTTGTAATAATTTACTATTGATTCACTCTGATTTTTGAAGGTTTAACAACGTACTGATGCTTTAACTATGCTATAGCTGGTGTTTTAGTACAATTACGTAATAATGTAGAATTACCCATTTCTTTTGTATCCAGGAAATTATCTGCAACTGAAATTAACTATTCTATTGTGAAAGGGAAGCTTTGGCGCTGGTGTATTCTATAAATAAATTCAAGTATTTTTTAAAAGGCATATATTTTATGGCTGGGACTGATACCAGTGCTGTATCAACGATTTTAAAAACAAGAATTTATGGAAACAACAAGATTTACAGGTGGCAGTTCGAAATACAAGTATAATTTCGATATACGTTATTTACCGTCAAAACAAAATTTAGTAGCTGACCTTTTTTCCAGAATGTACAATAATAATAAAAACAGCTTATCTTTTTCTTTAAATTTTTGTGAATTACGTAACGTTAATGATATTATGTATTCCAAAGAAATGGTTCTGAATGCACAGACTTGTGAGGATCTGCAGATAATCAACAAGGCTTACAAGATATGTGAACCACTTGAGCGATACACAACGGTATTTCAAGCAGAAATATATGCTATACAAACCTGTGCGGTAGAGAGTCTGCGTCGCCAACCGCGAGGGGAGGCGATCTGCATTCTCTCTGACAGTCAGTCAGCCTTAACGGCTCTAGCATCTTATTACATAGCCTTCAAACCAGTATGGGAATGTCTGCAAAACCGAACTGTCCTAGCCAGAGACAACAAGTTCATTTTGGTGTGGGTGCTAGGACACAGGGGTATAGCAGGTAAACTGCAGACCAGCTAACAAGGAAAGGTTACCAAATGAAATTCACCGGGCCGGAGCCAGGTCTAGGTGTTACAAAGAGTGCAGTACGTGGTGCAATTAATGAGTGGATTATAAAACAACACCAACTAAATTGGAACCATGTAGCTGGACAAAGGCACAGCAAACGGATGATGGAACGACCGCCACAACGATTAACTGCTGACTTACTTGCATTAAACAGGACTCAGCTTAGGGCAGTAACATGTCTATTAACAGGACACGGCTGTCTAAGAGGTCATCTGCACAAGATGAGGATCTATAAAGATGAGCATCTATACAGACTCTCTAATGAGGAGGAGGAAGCAGCCTTTCATATCATCTTCGAATGCTTGGCACTAAGTCAACGTGGGGTTGCTTTGCAAAATGCGTTTGATCTCCTAAACCTTCTAAACCTGATTGAGAGAACTAACCTGTTTGAGTAAAATGGAATCCACGTAGGAATAACACAATAGGCCCAGTGGGCCGCAGTGTTAGGGATAATTAGAGACTGCCTTGCCGTGATAGCAATAATCAATCAATCAATCAATCAATCAATCAATCAATCAATCAATCAATTTGGAAAGTTGAGGTGGTGCTAGCTTTTTGCATGTTGGTGCTAGCTGGTAATAACTCTAATCAATCTGGCACTAGCTTTTGAAATAAATATTCAAATTGTGAGGGGGAGGGGGCAAGAGGCAAGTTAATGGTTACTCTTATAGTTTAACATTTTTTTCTGGGAAAGTATTTTTGTGCTAGGTCTAAATTTGATGGCGCTAGGTGGTGCTAGATATATCCTAACTAGTGCTAGGTTTTGGAGGTCGTACACGACAAAGTGGAGGACAGCATTAACTTGTCCCCTCCCCTCCCTTCCCTGTTATTTCCCTGTTGTCTTTTAAGAAGTCTACTACAGGACACATTTTTAGAGAAATTAATATAATATGGCTAGTATCTAGTATAAAATGAAGAAACTACACTGAAAAACTATTGCTTACTTCGAAGAAGTCTTCTTAGCTCAAAGAAAATAGTTGTTTTAAATATCTGCAAATGAATGAACGTATTGACATATGAAAGCAATTTTATTAACCATTTCTTTGAATAAACGAAAATCCTATTTGTAATAAGAGTTCGATTATAATTTCGCCACAATATTAAGCTAAACTCTATAACAGTCGACTAGCAATTTGTCTGGTAAATGGAATAGAAGAATACCTTCGATGTAAATATCTCAATATTGTAAAGTTTCTGTAAAAATGGTTAATTAATTCTATACGATGTGTCTACTTTAATATACGAATACAGAAGAACGCGTTTGCATAAGACATCCTACATATGTAAAAGTATATATCCGACAAAAATATTTTCTTGTGTTCAAACTGTTTATGTCAAGACAACGTGTCAGATAATCTCTCTTACATGATCAAAAAGCATTACATGAATCTATAAATAAGAGAAAATCTAGTAAACTAGTAAGTTAACACTCATTTAAATATTAATCTTACAAATTTACTTAATGCAACCATTTTCTAAAAATTTAAGACATTCATACATACATTTCATATTTAATGTACTAAACAACAATATAGGTAGAATAAATACCACCGAGCATTTCTTTTAACGACGCATTTCAAAGGTCTATATATACCTATGTTGAATAGGTATGTACATAAATCAAAGCTGTAACGATTACATATAAAAAATAACTAGTTACGTTTAAGATCATCTTATACAGCTGTTTCTGTATATCATTAGGGAATAAGTAATTAGCAACTGTTCACTTACTTACTTATTGCAGAGTTCTGGTCTAAAATACCTACATTATATGGTTTGAGTATTTTGAAAATAATACAAGTCAAAATAAAAAACGAAGAAAATTCTTTATTCTTCCTAAGACATGCAAACTTCGCTGAATTCACTTTTAAATGCTTTTACTGTTGTATGTTGAAAATAACGATACAGAAGTTTTAGTTTGCGTATGTTCGTCTCACTAGTTAATCAATACTTCCCGTGATGACTTATAAAACTCTACACATCAGGCAGAATCACAGACACCCAATTAGATATGAATCCCAAACAGAATCAACTAACTCTGGGCTAGACAATTATTAAAGATTCGATCACATATGTACATGAACCGAACGTCGATTGTGTACGGTGGCACGCCGAGCGTCAGATCACGCCATATTGGACGACCAGCCCCTCCTCTGACTGTCACTGGCTGATATACAGTTATCTAGATGGGCGGAGCGTTCTCTTATTCCTTGTTTGATTGACATGCCGTGATAAGACTGCACTTGTTTCGAGTGTTTTATTTGATAAGGCCACCTCGCTTTATTTTCCAGCAATATCGTAGCAGAGTAGGTACTTCTTTGGGTAATAGTTTTTTTATTCAATGTTCTGTATGTCGACTTTTATTCCATTATACAGCAAAATTTAAGGCAATCTCTCTTTGACAAAACCGGTCTTTATGGTTAAATTACTATATTTTTGTCCCTCTATAAATAAATAAAATTCCACTTTCGGGCGGCATATTTTTAAATAAAAATATGTCTAATTTAATTGGCGTTTGGGAAAAATTGCATTATATACATGTACTTACATACACCAAGAAAATAAATACACTTCGGTGTCAAAAATAAATAAAATTGTTTATTATAAAGGCACTAATTGACAACATGTTTAAGAGGTTTTGAAAATTTAAAATATATGATGATATTTAACTTTATGACAGTAATATAGTAGATATTAGTTTTGTACTAAAACTACAAAAATAGAACAACAGTTTCAAAAAGGGAAGAAAAATGGGACACAGAAGAAATTTAATAATGTCATTTTTTTTCTAGTGACTGTAAAACATCATAAAGCTTAACTATAAAGCAGTTGTTAAATGCTGTCAGAATTGCACGTTATTTTCTAATTTGGAATCTTATGAAACAACGATGGGTATTTTTGTTGTGGGTAGAAATTGTTAAATGTATGTATACAGGGTGGGGCATTAGTGCGAGGAAGTCCAATTATAGTCCTGTATTATAAGAGGAATGAGAAACTGTTATTAAGACAAAATTTGAAGCACAAGTGGGGCTACGACCTATAATTTTTTTTAACTATATAGGGTGACAAATAAAGTCAGGGTAAACTAAACTTACTTTATTTTAAAGGGAACACCCTGCATATTTTTCCTGTAGGATTCTTCTAGATCTTACCTTTATTATAATATGGAGTTTTGTTATGTTATTCAGTTTACTTTAGAAGATATGAGAAGTTTAGCATGAACATGTAGTGCATTAAATTTCAATTAGATACAAATTGTGAGCAGACCATATATATTATCTACTTTTATATTAGATATTATTATGGTTGTGTATCGTTACCACCACTGGAAACGTATCTTTTGCAATGCCGATTAACATATGTAACGTTTTTTAGAGGTTAGCTTATTTTAAAACCAACGAGAAATAATTGACAAATCTACACAATTACCTAAAAATTATTTATCTTCAAAAAAGAAAAAAATAACATATAGAAGAAATATTGAGTATTTAAATTGTTGCTTTATGAATTCATTTAACTGTAACGAAAATAATCATAAATCATAAACTTTGCAGTATTGGTGTCGAAAAGTAAATATTGAATTAAGGTGTAGCGCTAAAATCGTAAACACATGCCTAATTTCTTTCCATAACATTTTAATTAGTTTTACATTACTAACTAGATGCATCTATCTAAAGAGAGATTCCTGCATCAACTAACTCAATACATGACTATTTCCATTAGACACAATAATAATCACGTCTTTTTGTTAAACACTATGATAATTCAAAGTAATAGGTTTACAACGTCAAACAGCACAGCGTATAAAACGCGCATTATATATCAACCACTATTAATGTAATGCAAAACTTACCTTTATGGATAGACGATGTACCAACCGGTTCGAACACTCTATACATAAACAAAGTAGATTCAATACGATTTCGATTCCATTCATCCCCATAAGACGCCCAATGTGTATATTAGTACTAACCTCTTTAAATGTCACACATCAAATGTAATGTTACACATTCCGTTTGTGTATTATGACCAGTTTAAAATTTTATCGATTGTGATGTTTTTGCGAATGCTATTTTTGATATTCATTTTAAAACTAATACGAATTAGTCGACAGAATATTTCCTTCATAAGTATTTCCATTATAGTTAGTTTCTGTCAAAGTTTCGCAATTTTTATTATTATCTGGAGGTTGCAGAATAGAATCAACAGCTGCGGGAGCAATACTAGAGATATTGTTTCTGACGGTAACCGGAAAATTTGAGTGTACAAGAAGAATGTAAAATTTTCCGGCCGCGTTCTCACAAATAAGTTTCAATACCTAATTTTTCTGTAAGTATTTCTTCTTCTTCTTTTTTATAGTTATTAGAGTGTTTGGTAATCCATTCCCAGCAAAACAATCACACAATGTATCTATTGTATCTGACGAATCCGTTTTCGACATATCGTATACCTGTGGACACTTATAGAACGAATCAATGACACTAAAGTATGTTTTACCATGCAACGATCCTAGAAAATCTAAATGAATTCTGTCAAAAACATGCCTAATCTTATTGAACTTGATTAAAACTAACTTTGGAGGAGTTGCGCAATACTACACATAGACAATATTTAATATACTCCTCGACATCTGCATCTAATCCAGGCCACCAAAACTACTGTCATGCAAGGGACTTCATTTTTACTACGCCATTATGAGAACCATGAATTTCTTCCGGCTGTTGTCTTCGAATTTCTTTCCGGTATGACAACCTGGTAAACCTACATAGTCCTTGGTCAGTACTTATTTCCACAAACCTTCAAGCAAAAGGTTTAATATCATTTCAAATTTCTGGCGCCCAACTATCTTGCATACCTATAGACTCTATTAAAAGTACTATCAGTAGATTGCCTTTTTAATTTCTTGAGCGCTAATAGGAACTCGATCTTCCAGTACTTTAAAAAGTGAGCTCTCAGAACACAGGTTAATGAATTAAACGTTGTGATGTTGGTGTTACCGATTTTTTATCTGTATCCACGAGCCCACAGTTCTTGATCACACAATGAGGAATATATCGTCAACCAATTATACAGATTGCTACATATCAACAAATAATACCTTCGGTCATTTTCCAACTCAGTAAAATATTTGTTTGGTTTCAGTAAAAATTAAATAATACAATTAGTTAGAGGGAAAGTAACGGCTGTCAACGTTAACTAAACGTAAATAAGATGATCGTAGAGCTAGTGGAGTTAGTAGCCAATGGAAAAATCCTTTTAAAAAGAAATAAGACTCATTTATCTAAACTTTAAGCTTCCAATTTTCATTAAAATCTTCTTCAGAAGGTAATTGATTAGAGTAGGAAACTAGCAGTCAAAGAACATAATTTCATAAAAAGTATCATTAATATTAATTAGTCATATTATAGAAACCTTTAAACTGTACACAACATGTTAAAACACAAAATACATTGTGAAAATTATTAAAACTGCGGTGAAAATTGACCAAACCAGACCGCATGGCTAAGCAAGTGTGGTTGGTGGTGCGGGAACCAAGTGTGGTTGGTGGTGGTGTTCTTTGACTGCTAGTTTCTTACTCTAATCAATTACCTTCTGAAGAAGATTTTAATAAAATCGAAAGCTTATGGTTTAGATAAATGAATCTTATTTCCTTTTAAAAGGATTTTTCTATTGGCTGCTAACCCCACTAGCTCTACGATCTTATTTACGTTTAAATAATACAATATAAAGTTCGATAATGTCTTTGACTATATTCAAAATATGTGATAATTATCTAACAATTAGAATTAGAACGTTTTAAAAATGCCTTTTTTTCATTATAAATATTAAAAAATCACATGAAGTGTTAAAAATATTGTCCCTGATTTGCTAAGCAAACATGAATTCTTCTCTTCATAATATAGAAGACTCTCTCAAGTTCTTCAACCGTAATTTGTTGAATTTCATGATTGTCTCTTGAAGCTCTTCCAGATTATGAATATTATTTTCAAGTGAACCAAATAAATAAAAATCGGGCGGTGCCTGTATACTGTCATACGGTGCTCAATATCATCTATTATTACTGGTTGCGTTATCTGTCTTGGTCTTCCAGAAGATTTCCCCTTACAAATACTATATTTTCTTCAAATTGGTTAGTAATACTCCTTTTATGAACCATAAAATTATGACGATTAAACTCTCTATCAGGGAACTGTTGCGTAACGTATTGAATACAAGATTCCCAGTTGTACACCCATGATCCATCTGGATTTTGAGTTTCACTACTATAGTGTGCCATTAAAATAAAAGCGTCTTTCTTGGAAGTAAACACCATTTATCTTGAATTTAAACTGAAAAGTAAATGTATGTATAATACTGATACATACATAACTAGGCTCAGCAAAGAGGGGCAATTTCCAGTGCAGTTCGGAAAACAACGTAGAGGGGTGAAAAGTCGGGCATCGTTAAGGAACGATATGCCATCTGATCGTGATGATGTTGAAAGAAGAAATAAAGCAGAATTGAGAGATAAAATTGTGGTTAGGTGTGGACGAAACAACCAATCAGCAAAAAATTCTGTGGTTCTTGTATAGTATGTACATACAATGAGAGAATTTGAATCATCCTCCGTCTTATTTACTTCCAAAAAAGTTGAAAAATGTACTAACGATGATATTTTAAAAGTGGTGTTGAGCGCATTGAATCAAGATCAAGTTTCGACTGTTGTAGGATGTTTGTAGGTAACGGTGTCGCTAACATGCTTTCCTTAGGCAGATCTCTTAAACAAGAGAGTGGCCACCTTGTGGTATAATTTGATACCTATATGTTATCCACGAGTAGATGCTTTAATAGTTCATACAAACGCAGTGTTTCTGAAGTCCCCAAAACGTACAAAAAATTTCACGAACTGTGTCCCAAAGTGCCTGAACCACCGCAGCCAATTACTACGTGTTGGCGAACATGGTTATAGGCAGCGTCTTATTATTGCTAACATTTTGATCATGTAAAGAAGGTAATTTTAAAATTCGATTTGAGACACGCCGTAGCTATCAAGAAAAGCCGGAAAATGTTTCAAGATGGGTCAAAAGTGATTTAGAAACTATTCGCAAGAATTACTATGGACTAGCTGAGGAAATTGAAAGTTACAAAATGACTCGATGTCATTTGTGGATTCTGTTCAAATTGTGGGATGGTGTTCACTCACACCTATGTGCGGCGGAAGGCGAAAACAATGAGTGTGTAACACGAAAATTTAAAAGTGTTATTGATAAAGATTCAGATTTTCTCATACTAGGACCAATTTGTGAAGGTGCGTCGAAAGATCCATTAAGTTGATACAAGGATTACTTTAAGTTTGCAAATATAACATCACGTGATGTGGAACGGTCGTTTTCATCATTAAAACATATTTATTTCGGACGTCGTACTCATTTGACTGAAACATATGTGGAAAAATATTTGTAGTTTTCTTTACTATTATTGGTGGCAGTGGTTTCTTATTTTATGAATAAACTAAAACGATTGTTAAATTTTAAACTATTCTTTTTAATTTTTAAGTGCACAGAAAACAGTAACAGCTATTTTTCTACTATCTCTATCTTACTTAACACGTTGGCATTAACAATAAACACAAAAATATCCTAGAAACGGATTTGCCATTGCATTGGTTATTGAACAAAAAATATTCCTGACAATATTTAATGATTCGAATATTAAATTTAATAGATGCACAGTTGGTGATGTCATGGAAGCTTCTTAAATTAGTAAGTGTATCAGCACATTATATAATATATCTTTTATCTTTATTTTATGTGTAAGCATTTATGCGTCTGTATCACCTATGCTCACTCATAAAAGTTGGGAACATAAATAATGCGCGTACGTAAACGTTACTGAACCCTCACCTTGATCCGGCCGCTCAGCCTCTCTACGTTGTTCTCCGCAGTGCACTGAAACTTGTCCCTCTTTCTTAACTCTACATATAGTGTATCAATAGCCTTTCCTACTTACCTTACAGAATTAAAATACTTGTGATAGCTCCAAAACGGACATTTTTTTAATATACAAACTAACAATGAAAAAGAGCTAAAAACGAACAAGAAACAGTATAAATTTAAATTGAAAATAGACAACAACATTGCATAAACAATATGACATAAAGCTGTACTTAAGCATAGGGGAACTTATTTCACTACCAACTTAAATTTCTAATTTTGCGCCAATAATTTGACCTTGATCTTAATCATTTACTAACGCTGTGTATTATATGCATGCACAATACACACAGTTGTTTTTTTATCCATTGATGACAATCCTGAATTCCTGAAGACAAGTTCTTGTCTCACTAGCTGCATTTTAGAAATAAGTGGAATTCCGAGAAAATCACTCATTCCTTCAAGTCACATTGTAAATAAAACTAATACAGCCTATCGAAAACGAAATAGATGAATATACGTCAAATTTGTTTTGTAGGGGATACATATGCTTTGTAAATGTAACGTCCTAATAGTATCTTCCCTTCCATACCTCGTTTGAAAGATAAAAAAATTGTCTTTATAACGACACCATACTTGCTTGGCATTACTCACACCGTGGACATTAACACGAAGAAATACGTTTATTTCACATTTAATTCTTTTGCGGAAGGATACAGTAACAAATAAAAGTTTTTGCATTTTGCATTGATTTTACACTACACTGAACGGTAATTCAAAAAAAAATTGAAAATGGAAACGAAAGTGCAACTATACTTGGAAAGACGGAAATAAAACAACTGGATACACGCATACCCACAGGCACAGCAAAAATTCATGTTAGCTTAGTAATATGTTCGAACTGACCGCCACCCACTTCCACACAATAGAACAAATTCTACTCAAAACATCGGCGCACACTCTGCATCATTTGTGCAGTGATTTTGGTATGTAGCAGACAGAGTAATTGCATTAACTAAGTAGTCTCCAATTCAGATTTGAAATTACACAAAATATCAAACAAATTCTTCAAAATAGTTATCCTAGTAGTAGTCAATTCAATTTTTAAAGAAAGACTACATAGATTTTTTACAATAAGAGTAAATACAAAAATAAGAAGCTGAGGAACAATGGAACTAGATATATTCCTTTGCCTTACGTTAGGTCTCTATCTGAAACAATTAATAAAATTTTGAAACGCTATCAATTGACTATTGCATGCACCACCTTTATGCTCGAATTAATGGCCATAAATATACAAAATATAACTGCTTCAAAAACACCAAAACAATACAAAACATACAGTTGAATGTAAAACAACGAGTTGGTTTTTTTTTAATATTCATCTGTATGTTAGATACTCCACTAGCTCATCAATCTATACATAATACAAAACAAACTTTCAATTATAACAAAGTCAGAACCTTGGATGGAGAATACATCAGTACGGCCAGAAATATATTAAAATTAAGTTACATTATAAGTAATAAACAAACAGTAAACGATCGTACTGAGCTTGAAAATTTAACCACGGTCTATGCCATTTTATAAAGCACATTAATATACCGGCTGTCAACGAGATCATGTATCAGCCCGCCATTTATTTATTAGTTAAAATATAACATTGAAATTCGGACCGTATATACAGTGTGGAACAGCCAAATGGAATAAATTCGATAACAAATAAATGAGGGTGTATTGGGAAAAACGCTTGGACACGTCGATTTGTATTTTTAAATGCGCATTTTTTTCAAAAAAAAAATTATACAGGGTGTCATGTGACAGTGGGCAATACCAACTTTCTTATTTTAAATGGAAACCCCTGCATATTATTTATTTTTTGGGTTCTTCGGAAAATTCTAGACGTAATTCATGTACAATGTCCCATACCTATCTTCAACTGTTTCGGAAATATTAAGTGTTTTCAGATTTATTACGAAAATTAACATTAAAAAAAGAAAATTATTTTATTTCACAAATTCGCTACATTACACTAAAAATCTATTTCCCATTTAGCTGTTGATATTGATAAAGTAAGCAAAAACCATTGCTGCGTTCCTTTTTACTGATATGAAATTAAAAAAATACAAAGACCGTTTTGTTTATTTTCGTAAAAACTCATAGTCTTAGCAACATGTTGTCTGCCTGCATGACAGTAGTGATCAGTGTCAGTGCTGTTGTCGTTTGAATTTCGTTAATTGTACGTAATAATATCAGAAAAATTGTTCATTTAACAGAAATGCACAAAATAACCATTCTACAAATGATTGGTTATGGAGATAACACACGGACACAAATGGAAGTTTCTCGCTTATTTCACGAAAAATTTCCAAATTTGCCGCCTGTATCCCAAGGAACAATTAGCAAAATAGAAAAACAGTTTTGCGAGCTTGGTCATGTAAGACATATTAAAAAAGTAGCTGCCAATGCAGTAAGTGATGATACGAAATTGGAATTATGCTTGAGTTTCAAGAAAACCCACATAATTCTGGTCGAAAAGCAGCCTCACTGTTCAACATTAGCCACACATCAATTTTTTGAGTATTAAAGGAAAGTAAAATGCATCCCTATAAAATGATGCCAACTCAGGAGCTCATGGAAGACGATTTCAATAGGAGAACGTATTTTTGTGAACAGATGATGGCAATGTTAGATAACAATGTGATCCAATGAGAAGATATTTTATTTTCTGATAGAGCACATTTACACTTCACGGCCATGTTAATCGTCAAAATTGCCGCTATTGGTCTAATGAGAATCCTCACTGGATGAGAGAGGAACATACGCAATATCCTGAAAAAGTTAATGTTTGGGCAGGAATTGTTGGAAATCACATCGTAGGTCCTTTTTTCATTGATGGTAACTTGAATGGAGATAAATATTTAGAACTGCCAACTTTCGCAAACTTATATCCTAATCCAGCAAACCCACAAGTTCCTGCCAATACAGTATGGTTTCAGCAAGATGGAGCACCGCCCCATTTCCAAATCAATGTCCGCCAGTACCTGAACCAAATTCTTCCAAATCGGTGGATAGGGAGGCGCGGATCGATAGAATGGCCAGCACGATCTCCTGATCTGACGCTATTAGACTACTTTTTGTGGGGATATGTCAAAAGTCTTGTATACAAAACTAAACCCCTCAACTTAGATCACTTAAAAAGACGAGTCACGCCTGAGATGTTGAGTAATGTTACAAGACATTTCTATACCAGATTAGCATGTTGCCAAGACGTTCGCGGCGAGCATTTTGAACATTTACTACATCGACATTAATGTTTTTTGTTTTTTTTTTACATTATTAAGAAATAATCAGTATTACTTATTAGGTTTTTAGTGTAATGTAGCGAATTTGTGAAATAAAATAATTTTCTTTTTTTAATGTTAATTTTAATAAATCTGAAAACACTTAATATTTCCGAAACAGTTGAAGATAGGTATGGGACATTGTACATGAATTATGTCTAGCATTTTCCGAAAAACCCAAAAAATAAATAATATGCAGGGGTTTCTATTTAAAATAAGAAAGTTGATATTGGCCACTGTCACATGACACACCCTGTATAATTTGTTTTTTTCTGAAAAAAATGCGCATTTAAAAATACAAATCGACGTGTCCAAGCGTTTTTCCCAATACACTCTCATTTATTTGTTATCGAATTTATTCCATTTGGTTGTTCCACACTGTATGATTGATTGGTGAGCTTCTTCAGGTGCACTCAGTTTTTCTATAGCACTTCCGGTCAAACCGGAAGTGACGTTAATTTTGAATTTTTAAATACAACATGTATTATTCCTGTTCATATTCTGTTTCTTCTAAAAATTTGCCATCTAGTGCAAGTCAACTTTTGACATTTCTGTCAAAGATGGCAGTATCTGTTAAATGTATCCATTAAAGTGAAACTGCTTCGCAACAATTGTCGAAAAATAACAACCATCAAAGTTAGCTTTGAAAACAATTAAGAAACGTATTTTTTACATTTACACGCATTGGCGAAGGTAACATGTATTTCACGTTGAAATTACTAAAGAAAATAAGATTTTTTTATTTTTTCATTTTCAAATGACAGATACTCGTTTTTTTTTAAATAGTAACACCTATTTCTTATTACAGTGCCATATTGGCATAATTTTTAGCTTTCAAGTGATATAAAATATGCTGCGGTTTAGTGGTAGACAAGTAGTACAAAATATAAAATGTTTTAAAAGTAGTCTAATTCCAAAGCAACAGAATAATTACATTTCAAATGAAAAAGCAGTTTCCTTCGCCAATGCGTGTAAATGTGAAAAATACGTTTCTTAATTGTTTTCAAAGCTAACTTTGATGGTTGTTACATTTCGACAATCGTTGCAAAGCAATTTCACTTTAATGGATAAATTTAACAGATACCGCAATCTTTGACAGAAATGTCAAAAGTTGACCTGTACTAGATGGCAAATTTTTAGAAGAAACAGAATATGAACAAAAATAATACATGTTGTATTTAAAAATTCAAAATTAACGTCACTTTCGGTTTGACCGGAAGTGCTATAGAAAACTGAGTGCACCTGAAGAAGCCCACCAATCACTCATATATACGGTCCGAATTTCAATGTTTTATTTTAACTAATAAATAAATGGCGGGCTGATACATGATCTCGTTGACACCCGATATGTATGTATGTAACAACCGTCTAGATACGCCAATGGTGCGATATATATTTTAAATCATTGTAAATGTTTATAAAAAATTTGATTTATTACATTCCACATAATCTATAAAAAAGAATTCTATTAAAATAACAAGTTTTCGACTTACACATATGATATACAAGAACAGACACATCCAGCTTTGTACGATGAAAGACATACGTACATAATCTAATTAAAAATGTATTCAAAAGAATTAAATTTATAATGATGTTTTAAAATTAAACGTGCAATTTTAACTTGTTCGTTTCGTCCAAACAATTTTTTAACAAGATTTAACAAGAACAATTGTAAATCTTCTTTGTTAAAATATGGTGATCTACATTATCTTGTTACATTATTTTAATAGTTTGAAAGTGAGAATAGATTACATATTTGTCCATAAGCATTTTCGCTTACGTATTTCGATAGATTGTGGTATATGTTTTGGTTTAAGGGCGTCTCCTATTACAATATATTGTAATGTGAAATTTGATTTGTAATAAAATTAAGAAAATTTGAGTTTTACTCTTTAAATTAAAATTTGGGGTTTAAATTAAAAAAATTAATCTCAGGGTTTTGTGAATTCTTAACTCTACAGCCGGTGTAGAGAGCAGAATACGAGAGCTTATCGTACGTTGAAAAAAAAAAAATTCCCAAGTGAAAAAAAGTTACATAAAAAAAATTACAAGACAGAAAGACGTTTTACAAAAAAAAATAATTTTATTTAAATCGATAAAACCTATCAAAAATAGTTTACAGTATGGCGTGGCAATCACCACAAACTAGTTTTATTACCTATTAAAACCTTTTTGGAATTTTTGAAAATTTTAGTTGGGACTTAAAAAAAATTTGTATTAAAAACAAAATTACTTTGAATATATTTTTTATTATTTCAATTAAAATAAATAATTAACTTATAATATTAAAAAAAATTAATTTAAAAAAATTTATTTTGAAATTTTAATTTTAATTAAACTAAATAATTTTTACTTTTTTAACTCAATTTAGTTAAAATAAAATTTCTTAAAAAAACTACTTAAAAACTAATTTTTTTATTTTTATATTTTTCAAATATTATTTTTGGAAAAAAATATTTTTCTTAAATTTTTTTTTCCGAGAACTTAAAACTAATTGAAACTAAATTATCTTATCTTACTTGTGTGTGTGTGAAATTTCGAAAGCTTCTGTCTTCGCGCGTCTAGACGGATGTTGGATGGACGACGTCCTCTTCGTAGTGGTAATTAAATTCGGTGAATAGTTTTTTGATGTTTAAAGTACTTTTTAATCGAAGTTAATCGTTTATTTGGGCCCAACGGTGCACCGTGGCAATTTAATAAATTTTACGTAGAAATAAACGCTCTGTACGACAATCTATGTAAAAAGAGACTGTTTGTTGCTATCGCATTGCTTTTTATAGATGATTCGCAATTGTCCTTAAATTTATTCAGAAATACCTTTCGATAGTCATCTGTCAATAACGGTAATTAAAACGGTCGTTGATGAATTAATTTCTACAGGTTCGGTCAAAAATTTGTGTTTGTGGGTCACCGAAAAGTTGTTGATTTAAATTACCACCTACTTTTTCTTCTTAAAATGCCCCTAATTAGCTGGTTTTTCTTCTTGTGTGAGTGTAATTTAATTGTGTGCTTTTGCTATAATATTATGTGTATTTGGGTACAAAATAAATGATACAAAATTAATTAATTACCTTAAAACGTATGATGAAATTATCGTGGTGCATTTCGCATCTTTCTGTCCTTGTCGTTGGCTGGACTTATAATAAGACCTCTGCTGACCAACACCCCCTTCTACGTCGCGTGCGAAGAGTTGCGCATCCTCTATCATATAGTGCTGAATTAAATTTAGCTGAATGAATTGTGAACAAATACTTCGCATGTGTGCAATCATGTTGATGTTACTTATTTTTATAAAATTAAATTAAATTGAATTAAAAGCACTACACAGATCAGATAGTTGGTTATAGTTCCATGAATATAAAATTAATTTAGTGCTTTTTTTAATTTTCTAGATTTCCTACAGCTGCTGATCGTCTGTCAAGTGAAAAATGGAATTGTAAATGTAAACAGGGAATAAAAATGTAAAATAACATTACACTCCCCCGACAAAAGAGGCAAATCGCTCTGATTTGGATGTAAACTCTACTTAAATACCTGAACGAATATTCAAATTAACGTATGTTATTAATTTTAAATAAATTAAATGTGTTATTAATGCTATTATTGTTTCTGTTTCATATCTGTTACTGACGAACATCATATGGATACAAATCTTCAATGGAGAAAATACCTCGTTCTAAGTTGAAATCTTGGTGCTGTAAACGATACGTCTTTGTACCTAGAGCCTCGAAAATTATAAATGGACCTTGAAATGGCTTGACAAGAGTCTTTGTGATGTCTTTACTTCTATCACATGTACGTAAGGCTTTTAAAATGACCGTATCACCTACGTGATACGTTCCTTCTCTTTCTATTTTTAGCCTGGATATTCATGTGCTTATCATGCAATTTATGTAAATGTTCTCTGGTATCGTTAATGAGCTGCGATGTGTCTATATCCTGTTGGATATCAGCCCATGGTCGTGATGGACATTTTCTTGCGTGGAATGCTGATGGACACTGATTCATGACTTGATGGAGTATCGTTGATAACATCCTGGATGATCGGAAGGTATCTAGCCCACTGGCTGTGATTTTCACTCGTATAGATCCGTAGAACTTGCAATACGACTCTGATCTGTTGTTCTGCCACGTTATCTTGAGGATGACGTATCGGTGAAAAGGTGTATTCAACGCCTTTTCTCTTCACGTATGATGTTATCCTTTTCGAATGAAAGTACGTACTGTTATCTGCCAATATTCTTTTAGGTGTACCCATCTCGGTGCAATACCTATTCAGGCATCGAACTACAGCGGATCCTGTAGTTCTCTTCGTGGGAAATAGTCTTATGAACCTGCTGAAATTATCTACAATAAGCAAGATATGTCGGAATTTCATCGATGGTGTCAAATTCTGTACAGAGTCCATCGAAACCAACGTGTAAATATCTTCACATACGATGTGCTTCCAAATGTGATACGTTCGAAAGTTCTTGTGCTTGTTAAATATACGGGTGTCGCAAGTGTTTATAAAACGTTTGGTGATGTTGTAATCTCCTTTAGCAATAAAAATCTATCTAAAGATTAAGAATGTCTTCCGAATACCAATATGTCCGTAAGTTAAATGGATTTCATGTAAAACTTTTAATGCAAAATTTTGTGGATGTACAATCAAACAATCTTTAGCAAGTTTCTCCTTCTTGTACAAGATATCATTCTTGATTAAATATTTGCTATTATTAGCTTGATTATTACTCAATTCTTCATATAAATTTGATAGTTCAGAATATTTTTGTTCATGAATGATATTTTGTCTGTTGAATATGGAGCTGGTGTTACTTGTCAGTGTTACATTTGTTGTAAAGTGTTCTATAGCTGTGTCATTACTATTAGTTCGTGATAAATAGTCACTAATACTGTTACATTTGCCTGCAATGTGTCTAATTTCCAAAATCAAAATATTGTATTGTCAAGTACCATCTGTAAATTCTGTTGTTGCCTACAATCCTAGTATTTAATATAGATGTTAAAGCTTTGTTGTCTGTTTCAATTATAAACCTTCTACCTAATAAAAATAATAGGAGTATAATAATAATAATAATAATAATAATAATAATAATAATAATAATAATAATACTAATAATAATAATAATAGTAATAATAATCAAAAAACCAATATGGATTTAGAAAAGGAAGGTCGACGCTACAGACGCTGGAGAGCATAAAAACGGCTGCGAAGCAAAATGAAATGAAATGGAACGTATTAATAACGCTAGATGTTCGGAATGCTTTTGATACAGCCAGCTGGAACTTAATTCTAAAAAGGCTACAGAGAAGAAAACTATCCCAATATTTAATCAACATAGTTGATGACTACCTGAAGTCGAGAATCATCCAGGTAACTAAGAGGGAATCAGTAGAGGTCTACGCAGGGGTGCCATAAGGCTCGGTTCTAGGACCCACATTGTGGAATATCTTATACGATGATGTGCTGAGAATTAAGTTGCAGGGAAGAGCTAAAACCATCGCCTTTGCCGACGATCTGGCACTGTTAGTTACAGCGAATACAAAAATGGACCTCATAAGGAACACAAACGAAAATCTCAGAAGAATAAATACGTGGATGAAAGAAAATAATTTGAAGCTTGCACCGGAGAAAACGGAGGCACTCGTAATGACTAAGAAAAGGAAACGGGATGGTCTAATATTGTGCATAGACAACGTCAGTATAATGCCTAAGAATAGCATAAAATATTTAGGGGTCTTTTTCGATACGAGAGGCAGTTTTAGGAAACACCTTACAAAGATAACCGAAAAAGCAGAGGAAAAAATGGCCAAAATTATGAGGCTAATGCCAAACATTGGAGGACCATCTAGCTCCAAGAGAGCATTGCTGGCGGCGGTAGTCCACTCGGTATTGCTGTATGGAGCGCCGATATGGGAGGAAACGCTTAGAGTGCGAAGGAACTGGACGCTGCTGCAAAAAATGCAGCGTAAAATTTTAATTAGAATCGCGGCTGCCTACAAGACCGCATCAACTGCAGCTCTTCAAGCTATCACGGGAATCCCGCCCATCGATCTTTTATGGCACAGGAGAGAACGCGGATGTACCAGAAAAAGGAAGAAATAGCGGGAAATTAGAAAAAGTAAGACTATGGACATTTGGCAAGGAAGATGGCGAAATAACACACTCACTGCGCAGTGGACCAAGCAATTAATTCCTGACTTAAAATCTTGGATGGCATGCAAACATAGACAAGTTGACTACTACAAGTTTTGACAGGGCACGGGGTATTCAGAACATATGCTAAGAGGATCGGTAAAACAGTTGGAGACGAATGCATTTACTGTGGGAACACAGACACTGTGGAACACACCATCTTCCAATGCAAACGGTGGGAAGCGATAAAACTGGAAGCAGTAGTGAAAATAGGCCACGAAATATCTCCGGGAAACCTAGTACAAAAAATGATGGTATCAAAAGAACATTGGGACATATTGTACAAGATGATCAAAGTTATTATGAAAAGAAAGGAAGAAGAACTACGCATATTACAAGACAAGTAGCAGCAAGAGGTTAAGTTACGAAGAACTACACGGCGACCTCATGAAGCAGATGTCTTTGAAGACGGTCCCATGAAGTGCGCTTGGAGGCAAATGGGTGGTTTTTAGTGGGTAGACCAAAGTAGAGTACCTCAACTGGGAGTCCCACACTACCATGTCGCGATATACATTAAGCGCATGGTGTCCATCAAAGATTTTCCACCGACAAAAAAAATAGTAATAATAATAATTTTTTTTTTTTTGAGTGAGGAAAAATGCCTAAACGCACCATCAGGGACGAGACCCGTCCCCGGTGTGTGTGCATTACTTCAGGATGGCACCTCGTAGTTAGCCTCGGTCGGCTGCCTCCATTGCTTGGGTCTCTCTCTTCTTCTCTTTCAGCACCTTCTCGACGAACGTGGCGATCTTCTGCCAGTGGTCGTGTCCGGACAGCATCGTTTGCACGACGTTATCCGGCGTTAGAGGTCCTACTTCGTGTTGTAGCGCGGCTCTGTAGTCACTCCACCTCTCGCATTCGAAGAAGGTGTGGTGAGCATCATCGTCCGCAGAGTCGTGATACTGACATGTCGCGTTCTCTGCTTTACCCATTCGAGCCAGGTATGCGTTGAAATACCCGTGTCCGCTGAAAAACTGGGTGAGGTAGTAATTTACCTCGCCGTGGTCTCGGTTCATCCACTCCGTGATGTTGCGGATGAGTCTGGCCGTCCACCGTCCTCTCGTGTCGTTCTGCCAGCGCTCTTGCCAACGTTGTTGTGTGAGCGCTTTAGCGTCCGCTCTTGCTTGTCGCGCACCGACATCTCGTCGTGTCTCGTAGACTCTCTTCTTTTCTTGAGCCAGTAAGTCTATCGGGGTTACTCCTGCGATCACGAGCACCGCCGGTTCGGAAACCGTACGGTATGCGCTGGCGATCCTGAGTGCTCCCCGTCGCTGTACTGAAGCCATCCGCTTTCTGTACTTGTCCTGCCGTAAGGCGTCAGCCCAGATCTCGCTTCCATACAACAGTATGGAATGGGTGACGGTCATTAACAGCCGGCGTTTACTCGCCGTCGGTCCTCCTACGTTAGCCATTAGTCGGCTCAGCGTCGTCGTTACTTTAGCGGCCTTATCGCTCGACGACTGGATCTGTTGCCAGAAAGTCATCTTGCTGTCGAGCCGCAGTCCGAGGTACTTCACGGAAGTTGTAGTGGTTATGATTTCCGTATCCACCGTCATCTCGATCTCCCTAGGTATTCTTCTCCTGGTCAGTAGAACGACCTCGGTCTTCTCCGTTGCCAGCATATCTCCCGCACGTGTTTTCCGCACCGCTTTAATCTCGGTGCCTGTCTCTTCTGGTTTCGCGTTGCTGCGCAGCTCTCGTAGTACGTCGGCATACGACTTCCCTTGCGCAGGTTTTACGAGAAGCGCATCCAACCGAGGCTTGGCGTTTCGATTCCTCTGCTTACTCTTCCTCGGCTTCTTATTGTCGGTACCGTCGTCCTTTCTCTGACAACCTGCTATCTTCTGCTGCTGTTTGCTGTCAGAAGCCTTTGCAGCTGCCTTCTTCTCTTCTTGAGCTTGCTTTCTCCTGCCTGCTCGGTCCTTCATCCACACTGTAACCCCCACACTTGTTGGGCTGGTGGCTTAGTGGCTTGCACACTTGACTAGCAGTCCGGCAGTACCGGGTTCGAACCCCGGTGCTTCCTTTCTGAGTTTGGTTTTCTGTAGTTTTCCAAATTCCACGGCAAATGCGGAAAGGTAACATCTTAAGTCGGTCTACAGCCGCAGGCGTAATAATAACTCATGGCCAGCCGATGCCCCCTGCAATTGGCGCAAGCTGTTGGGGGATGCTAAGGCATGGATTATTATTATTATTATCAATAATAATAATAATAATAATAATAATAATAATAATAATAATAATAATAATAATAATAATAATAATAATAATAATAACAATAATAATAATAATTTTTTTTTTTAAGTGAGGAAAAATGCCTTAACCATAATCCATCCCGGAACCGCTGGTCGCATTACTTCAGGATGGCACCTCGTAGTTAGCCTCGGTCGGCTGCCTCCATTGCTTGGGTCTCTCTCTTCTTCTCCTTCAGCACCTTCTGGACGAACGTGGCGATCTTCTGCCAGTGGTTGTGCCCGGACAGCATCGTTTGCACGACGTTATCCGGCGTTAGAGGTCCTACTTCGTGTTGTAGCGCGGCTCTGTAGTCACTCCACCTCTCGCATTCGAAGAAGGTGTGGTGAGCATCATCTTCCGCAGAGTCGTGATACTGACATGTCGCGTTCCCTGCTTTACCCTTCGAGCCAGGTATGCGTTGAAATACCCGTGTCCGCTGAAAAACTGGGTGAGGTAGTAATTTACCTCGCCATGGTCTCGGTTCATCCACTCCGTGATGTTGCGGATGAGTCTGGCCGTCCACCGTCCTCTCGTGTCGTTCTGCCAGCGCTCTTGCCAACATTGTCGTGTGAGCGCTTTAGCGTCCGCTTTTGCTTGTCGTGCACCGGCGTCTCGTCGTGTCTCGTAGACTCTCTTCTTTTCTTGAGCCAGTAAGTCTATCGGGGTTACTCCTGCGATCACGAGCACCGCCGGTTCGGAAACCGTACGGTATGCGCTGGCGATCCTGAGTGCTCCCCGTCGCTGTACTGAAGCCATCCGCTTTCTGTACTTGTCCTGCCGTAAGGTGTCAGCCCAGATCTCGCTTCCATACAACAGTATGGAATGGGTGACGGTCATTAACAGCCGACGTTTACTCGCCGTCGGTCCTCCTACGTTGGCCATTAGTCGGCTCAACATCGTCGTTACTTTAGCGGCCTTATCGCTCGACGACTGAATCTGTTGCCAGAAGGTCATCTTGCTGTCGAGCCGCAGTCCGAGGTACTTCACGGAAGTTGTAGTGGTTATGACTTCCGTATCCACCGTCATCTCGATCTCCCTAGGGATTCTTCTCCTGGTCAGTAGAACGACCTCGGTCTTCTCCGTTGTCAGGGTCAGGCCGTGTTCGTCCATCCATGTGGTGACTCTTCTCATTACCTGGTTGAGCCTTCTCTGGGCATCCGCCTCGTCACGCGCTAGGATGACTGCCGCGACGTCGTCTGCGTATCCTATCAAATACGCATCTTGCGGCAGCTCCATTCGGAGGATCCCGTCATAGAACACATTCCATAAGTCGGGGCCCAGTATGGAACCCTGCGCCGCTCCCGCTGTTATCTTCTTCGTGCACGGCCCGCCTGCGGTGTCGTAGACCAGCTTCCTGTCGCTAAGGTAGCTGCGTATCATCCTAAGTAAATAGGATGGCGTGTCAAACGTGTTCTGCAGGGCGTCCACCATGACGTCCCATCTCGCCGAGTTGAAGGCGTTTCTTACGTCCAATGTGACGAGCATCACCAGGGGTCTCGAGTAATGATTTCCCCGTTGAGCGGCTTCGAAGGTTTCCACTACCTGCGCTACGGCGCCGACGGTGGAGTGTCCCTTCCTAAAGCCATGCTGTCTCTCGGACAGGCCCCCGCGTCGTCTATGCTGCTCTCCAGTCGCGTTTTGAGCAGTCTTTCTAGTAGCTTTCCAGCCGTGTCCAGCATACATAGCGGTCTGTATGCCGATGCCGTGCTTGGGTCGCCCTTACCTTTGCTTATCAGCACTAGTCGCTGTACCTTCCATCTCTTGCAGAATGCTCCTTCTGTTAAACAGCGGTTGTACATGTTCAGAAGCAGATCTGGGCAGACGCGCGCCACAATCTTGAGAGCTTCCGTCGGAATTCCGTCGGGTCCAGGTGCCTTCCGGTTTTGTAGGGAGTTCGCCGCTCTTGACAGTTCATCAACGCTAAAAAGCGGGATGTCGTTCAGTAGCTCGTCCTCCATTTCCGCAGTTCTCTCCGGATGGGTAGGGCACAATGTGTCAACGATGTTCCGCATCCGATCTCGTTCGAGGACTGGATTCGCCGTCTTCGTCGTAAGCTTCTGCATGACGATCTTGTACCCAAGGCCCCATGGGTCGTTGTGAACGTCCTGCCGCAACTCCTCCCACTTACGTTTCTTGCTCCTGTAGATGGCGTTCTTGAGATCTCTCTTGGCGTTCCTAAAGTCCTCGGATTCTAGTTCTGCCGCGTTCGGATCTCGTCGTCTCACTCTGGTTATTCTCCGCCTAAGCTGTAAGCATTGTTTCCGGAGGATCGCGATCTCGTCGTTCCACCAATACGCAGATCTTCTATTGTGTTTCCTTTTCCGCGGCATAGAGGCGTAGCAGGCGCGCCGTATGAGGGCCATGGTCACGTCCGCAATTGTCTCCGCCGAACCGGAACATTCCATGACGGACCATGACCCCGGGCGATTGCATGAGCCAGGGCGTCTTCATCCAGCTTCGCTACGTTCCATCGAGGACCGGGCGGAGCAGGATTTCGCCTGATCGGCTGCTGCCTCGTCACGTTGTAGCTTATGTACTGGTGGTCACTTCCGGTGTAGTCCTCCATGACTCGCCAGTCCACGATGTCCCGCACAATGTCCTCCGAGGCCAATGTGATGTCCGGTATCATATTCGTAGTCCAATGTTACTATCGAATAACACGTCTTGAGACAATGAAGGAGCCATACGGAACAAAACTACATCGTCAGATCATAGAAAGGTTCCCAGAATTAGCAAATAAAACCCTCCAAAATATTCTAGATCAAAGGAGGTCAATATTTATTAATAACCGACTGTCTGCTGAAGTTATCAACCGAATCAAAGAAGAAGTAGCCGTAGAACTAGGAATGCGAGAAGCGGCCAACAATGATGGACAGAACAATGACGAGCAAAACAATACGCAGGCCACTGCGCCTGAGCCACTGCCAGCCCCGCAGAGAAAGTTTATCAACGAATACGATACGAACTCTATGAAATACGACGGCATTACACCGAGTGCTAAGCCGCGACTGCCCAAATTAATATACAAAGAAGGCACCCAAAGATTAATAACCGAAGTTAACAACATCATTCACGATCGCATAACCGATAGCACCACGATTGAGGAGTTGCATAGTATGGTGTATACAGGAGCGTACACTGTGTTAACGCTAAATGACCAACCCGTAGCTCAAAACGATCGCAAGAGAGAAGGCAAAGACGCGAAGAAAATCCCTCCCTGGGAAAGGCGCATACAGTCCAAAATACAACAACTCAGGCGAGAGATAGGGGTGCTTTCGCAAAATACACGACCACAACCAAGCCAGCGAGTGAAGAAAGCTACAGAGAGCATTATAGCCCAGTACGTGTCTCCCGAAAATCCCACGATAGTAGAAATAATGGACCTCTTGAAGCAGAAGCTAGCCGCGTATGCAAAAAGGATGAGAAGATACGGAATCAGCAACGCCCGAAGGGAGCACAATAGACGCTTTCTTGTCAACCAGAAGGCCTTTTATCGCAATTTAGACTGCTCACAGTCACTTACCCAACAACAACCACGACCTCAATTACCATCTAAAGAAGACGTAAGAACCTACTGGGAAAATATATGGAGCGTCCCAGTGCAGCACAAGCACTCCTCATGGCTAGCAGAGGAGAAAAGAAATGCGACTAAGATTAAAACAATGTTAACTTGGCAAATTAATGAGGAGGATGTAGGGAAAGCAGCGCGAAAATTATTGAGCTGGAAAGCGCCAGGACCAGACCAAATACAAAACTTTTGGCTGAAGAAGTTTCACGCGATACACGAACAACTTGCCAGATGTTACACATCCATCTTACGGCAACCGCAACGTCTGCCGGGATTTATGACAGAAGGAACTACGTACTTGATACATAAACCGCATTCACCATCAGAGGACCCGTCAAAATACAGACCAATTACATGCCTCGTCACTATGTATAAAATGCTTACCTCGATCATTGCAAACAAAATCTACGAACATCTAGAAGAAAACCATTTATTAGATGAAGAACAGAAAGGGTGTCGAAAGGGATCGAGAGGCTGCAAAGAACAGCTCGTAATAGACTCCGTCATAATGACCCATGCCAAGCGAGTAAAAGATAACCTCTGTATGACATATATAGATTATCAAAAAGCGTTCGATAGCATCCCCATTCTTGGCTTTCTGAGGTGCTCAAATTGTATAGAGTAGAGGACCACATCATCGGCTTCTTAGATCATGCGATGAGCAAGTGGAAAACTAACCTCTTGTTAAAAACTTCTGACACAACAATAAATGCAGGTGAAATTAACATCAAGAGAGGAATTTTCCAGGGAGATGCACTTAGCCCCTTATGGTTCTGTCTCTCACTAAAGCCACTAACAACCCTCCTGAACTCCCAACGTAAGGGATACATGCTGCCCAATGCCACCAAACCGATCAACCACCTGTGGTACATGGATGATCTTAAACTATACACCAGCAAGAAGAACCATCTACACGATCTCCTGAACTGTATGGGAAGATTCAGCAAAGACATCCACATGCGATTTGGGCTAGAGAAATGCAAAATTAGCTGCATGCAGAAAGGACAGTGGACTGAACATGAGGGGTTTGAAACAGACGGACACCAAGGAGTGATCGCCGGGATGGAGGAGGAAGAGCAATATAAATACCTCGGCCACCTGCAGGCACGAGGAATATGATGTATTCCTCGCGCCAAAAACATGATACGGGAAAAATACTTCTCAAGACTACGGTCACTATTAAAAACGAGGTTATCGGCAAGAAATATGTCCAAGGCCATCAACACGTACGCCACCTCGGTCCTCACATACGGAATTGGAGTCGTGAGCTGGACAGATACTGAGTTAAAAGCGATTGACACTGAGACCAGAATGCAGCTCAAAAAACACAGAGCACACCATCTTCACAGCTCTGTGCAAAGAGTTCACTTACCCAGAAACCAAGGAGGCAGAGGCATACCAAGTGCGTATTATAGGCACTATTCACAGGTAAAGAACCTAAGGGATTATTTCCTTGAGAAGGCACGCTCTAGTCATTTACATCGTGCAATTGTGAGAACGGATAAACGACTTACACCGCTAGACCTTGGTAACGAGCGTTATGACCCAGCCAGTAACGTCCTCAGTGCAGCAGAACTACGCGCTAAATGGAGAAGCAAGCCGCTGCATGGAAGATATCTGTCGACCATCGAGTCCGAGGGGATGGACACCACAGCGTCACAAGCATGGCTGCGGAACGGAAATCTTTTTGTGGAAATGGAGGGGGCGATCCTTGCGATCCAAGATCAGGTAGTACCAACGAGATCGTACCGACGAAGAATTCAGAAGGACAACTTGGACACAACCACATGCCGCATATGCGGAGATAAAGAGGAATCGCTGGACCACCTGCTGGCAGCATGCTCTGTATTGGCACCGAAGCAGTACCTCGAACGCCACAACAGAGTGGCAAAGATCTTGCATCAGCTGCTTAGACATATGCACATGGAGATAACGTATGAAGACCGCCAGACTCCGTATTATAAATATGAACCACCGGCTGTATGCGAAGACGATAATGCCCGCATATACTGGGACCGACAGGTAATAACAGATAAAACAATACCTAACAACAAGCCGGACATAATACTTATCCTAAAAAAGGAAAAGATAGCGTATGTACATCATTGACGTGACCATACCTCTCGCCGCAAACACCGATAAAGCTTTCACCGAAAAAATAAACAAATACTTACCGCTAGCAGATGAAGTCCGAGTGATGTGGCAAATGACGAAGATAATTATCGTACCAGTTGTAATCGGCGCAACGGGGGAGATTCCTAAAAAGCTACATAAATCCATCGCTACTCTGGGGCTGGAACATGATTTGTATCTGCAGCTGCAAAAAAGTATATTACTAGACGCAGCAGCTATAGTCCGTCGCATCCTTACCTAAGTAGCATCCGCAGAGCATCTTGTTCCTAGAACCGATGTACACTTGCGCAGACACCAAGATAAGAAGATCAATCTTGTGAAGAAGATAATAATAATAATAATAATAATAATAATAATAATAATTTGAAATTGTACGCCACCAGTCGTAAACACCTTGACGACTTGCTGAAGACCACGAAAAAGCTCAGTGAAGACCTAAAAATGAACTTTGGACTGGACAAGTGCAAAATACAGACAATGGCCGGGGGAAAATGGCAACCTAGTGAGAATTACAATCTAGACGAGGGCGCCATAGAGAGTATGGAGGAGCAAGAACATTATAAATACCTGGGATACTTGCAATCTGGACCAATAGCTCAAAAACTATGTAAAAGGTTACTAATGGACAGATACACACAACGCCTGAAGGCAATACTGAAAACCGAGCTGGTGGGGAAGAATAAAGTCAGGGCGACCTGCACCTATGCCATACCAGTACTAACCTACAGCTACGGTATACTCGCGTGGACAGACACGGAACTGCAGATTCTAGATCGACTAACAAAAAAAACCTTCACAAAGTATCGAGCACACCACCCCAGAAGTGCTGTAGAAAGATTCCACCTCCCCTGACACCAAGGTGGTAGAGGCATCTCAAGAGCGAGTGATCTACACCAGCGTCAGGTAGAAAATCTCAGAAATTACTTCTACTCTAAAAGGGAAGATAGTGAAATTCACATAGCGGTAACTAGGAACGACGACGTCACGCCGCTGAAGATGAAGCGCGAACACGAAGGGGGCTGGTCAGACGCGGAACCCAGGCCGACATGGTGCAGCAATGGAAGCAGAAGCCCTTGCATGGGAGATACCCGACGCTGTTGGAGGACCCACATATAGACGGACGAGCCGAGCCACGCCTGGCTAACGCGTGGAGATCTGCACGCGGAATCGGAAGGATTCATATTCTCGATGCAGGACCAGGTAGTCGCCACCAAATCGTATAGGAAGCATATTTTAAAGGACCCGAATATGCCAAATGCAAAATGTAGAGTCTGCGGTCAAAAAGATGAGACCATAGATCATTTGATGGGTAGCTGCACCGTGTTGGCACCAAAAGAATATACAGACCGACACAATAATGTAGCAAAGATTCTGCACCAAAAGCTACGCGAACTGCATGAGATTGAGGTTGAAAAAGTCCCTTATTATAAATACTCACCGCAGAAAGCAATAGTGACACCTCTATATAAGATCTTGTGGGATTGGGAGGTTCCGACTGACAGGACCATCTTCACTAACGTCCCGGATATAGTGCTGGTTGACATACCGAAACAACATACATACATTATAGATGTAGCAGTGCCGCTACCGCACAACATAGGCTCAAAACATCAGGAAAAAAGCTCAAAATATATACCTTTAGCCGATGAGATTAAAAAACTATGTCACCAGCAAAAAGTCACTATCATTCCCATAGTAGTTGGAGCCACTGGAGAAATTCCGCACACCATCTATGACGGACTGGGGACCTTAGGATTAAAGCGAGACATGTACCTGCAACTGCAAAAGGCAGTCTTGCTGAGCACGTGCAGCATTGTACGAAGGGTGATCGGCGAGGATGATTAACGACCCAGCCCTGCAATAGTCTACTTTTGTGATAATTCTGTGATATTGTTATACATTTTTATTTAGTTATTTGTACATTTTTATAATTTCTTATTCACATACTTATTGCCAATGTATTACTTACCTTAGTATAGGCCGTATGCATTGTATATACTTATTCTCTTGAATAAAGATTGCTTGAAATAATAATAATAGAAACTATATTGGTGGCGGGATGACAATCGTGGTATGTTACAGTTTATTTTACTCAACAGCCATTGAGAATCTACATTATTATGCAGTATTAATTTCCGATTAACGAAAACAATGACGAATGCGGGATGGGGCCGTTGTCACAGTTCATTACATATGACTTATTTTTATGTATTTCTAAACTTTCGAAAACATTTAGAAACTTACAATTGTTTATTTGTCTAATTAATTTAACATTCGTATGATCGATGTTGTGATCTGTTTCAAAAATGTGTTGGGTAACGCTCGATTTCTCAATGCTATTAAATCTAAGATTAGCCATATGCTCTTTAACTCTAGTTGAGACGGCCGTCCTGGTTTGCCCAATATATTTTTGATTACAATCTTTACAATTGATTTCGTAAATACCTGACTTTGCTAGAAGTTGTATTTTATCTTTAGGGTTACCGATGAGACTTCGTAAACTAGTCCCAGAACTGTAAACAATTCTGAGATATAGCTCTTTGAAGATTTTACTCAAACCTTTAGTGATAAAGGGAGCGTAAGGGAGGGTCACAACGGGTGAAGCTTTAACATCCTCTCGAAAAGTCGTAGATTCTTTCACAGTTTTCTTATAATTTCCTTCCTACTTAACTTCCTAATTAACTTATAGATATGCTGAGTCTGGAAACCATTACACTTGGCCGCATCTTTTATAATTTTAAGCTCTTTCTCATACCTCGCCTTGTTCAAGGGAAAAGTGAGAAGTCTGTGGAAAATTCAGGCTTGCCATTTTGTGTTGAACACAATGATGGGAATCTGAAGGAATGTAGCGAAGTGTACTGGTTTCCTTTCTATACACGTCAAACTCTAATCTATTGTTATTTCTAATTTCTAAAGTATCTAGAAAGGGTAGCTGACCGTTTTCTTCTGTTTCACAAGTGAACTTTATGGTTTCGAACCGATTATTTAATCTACTGAGAAAATCGTCAATCTTACATTCTTTAGTATCAAATATAGCGAAAATGTCATCCACATACCTCAACCAAACCCTAGAAGAGTATTCGCTCTCAGATTCTAAGTCCTTTTCAAAACGGCTCATGAAAAGGTTAGCCAAAAAGGGCGACTGCCGTTCCTGTAGATTTTATCTTAATTTAGTTTTATTATCGCCTTGATAATGACATTTTTGCTGTTGAAACGCGTCGGTGTTTCAATTATAAAGACCAAATATTTCAAAAAACGACTTAAAACATTCTCAATATTCCTCAAATGTACTAGGTATATAGGATACCACAAAAGAGATCCGTATTCAAGTTTTGATCTTACAAACGAATTAAATAATAAAATAAGGCAGTTAATATTTGTAAAGCCTCTGCAGTTTCGGTATATAAATCCATAAGTACGATATGCACTAGCAATCATCTCATTAATATGGTAGGTAAAATATAGCTTCCTATCAAAATATATACCCAAATCCTTCACAATCTCAGAACGATCGAGTTTAATGTCGTGTATTCTATAGTCAAATTCTATGAGGATATGTTTCCTCGTAAAAGACATCACTTTGCATTTGTTAATGTTAAGTTCCAAGGAGTTTCTCCGACACCATCTGCTAACACTGTTTAAATCCTGCTGCAAAAGTTGACAAGCCTCTACTGAATTGACCTCGTAAAATATCTTCATATCATCCGCAAACAGTAACACATGGCAGTTAAGAATATCTACAATGTTATTAGTGAAGATTAAAAATAAAAGTGGTCCCAAATTAGATTCCTGACAACAATTAATTTGGTGAGCGACGGAGTGAATCCAACTTTCAATAGTTTGTTTGACAAAACGTAGTGATCAATCTGGTCGAAAGCCTTCTGGAAATCAGTATATATCACATCAACTTGGCCTTGGCTGTCAACAACCTCAGACACATACTGAGTAAAGCAGCAAAGGTTAGTGATTGTCGAACGTTTTGCCATAAATCCGTGTTGCTGCGGCGATATAATACTTTTAATAGAACTGTAGATGTTTTTGTACAGCACGCTTTCAAATACTTTGGAAAAATTGCATAGTATATGGGTATATGGGTCTATAGTTCTTAATGTCAGACGGATCACCGCTCTTAAAAATTGGAGAAATACGAGAAGTTTTCCAAACATCTGGGAAGTGGCTATGTTTAACAATCAAGTTGTATATATAATGTAGAGGAGTCACCAAAACTGCAGCACAGTCACGTATTACGAAGCTTGGAACTGCATCAGCACCGCACAAATAGCTGTCTTTACATTTCCGGAGTGCTTGGAGTATTTCTTCTTCGCTGATATCATGAATAGTAACATTCAGAAATAAATCTTTACAGTGGTCGGAAAAGTCACGTTTGTTGGGGTTTGAATGTATATAGACGCTATTGAAGTAGTTAGAGAAGGCCTCAATTATACTTGCAGGAGAACTTAACTCATGTGTATTACATTTCATTACACCAGGTATGCTAGTTTTACCATTTCTGGAGTGAACATATGACCATAGTTTTTTAGGATCCTGTATGAGAGAATACTGGACACTGTTTATGTAGTTATTAAAGGCAATATTTATAAGATCTTTACATTTGGATCTCAAAGCTTTAAATCATTCGCAGTAAGAATTTGTTTTGTATTTTTTGTAGCTTCCTTGCATCAAATATTGCATATAAAATGTAAAACATCACATGCTTCATCAACTGTAATGGAATTGGAAATACTTGACCAGTTTGCATTTAAAAGCATGGCGTACATCAAATGAAAATTAGCTTTTCTAAAGTTGAATCGTGTGTCATGGGCATTTTCACGAAATCTTGGAATATCATTGTGAGTTAAGTTGACAAAAATGCATAATGAAGGATGATGCTGATCTTCATCGACTAAAGGTAAATCATCTTTATGCATTGAACATGACATATTAGAAAGAAGCAAATCAAGCAAATGATTATTATTATTGAATTATGTTGAGAAATTTACAAATTTGTAAAAAATTAGGAGTATTAAACATAATATATTTGTTATCATTAGGATTAACATTGTATGACGGTATATTAAAGTCGCCAAAAACAATAACTTTTGCATCTGGAATACGCATTTTAGTCTCAAACACAGAGAGAATGTACGCATATTCATCATGTGAGAAATTAGGTGGTATGTATATCACAAACAAGCAAAAGGTTATAAGAAGTATTCAAAGTTAAGTTAACACCAACTATGTCAATTAGTGGAGCACAACTCCTCACACTGTCCAGGTTGATCAAGTTACAAGTAAGTACATTTCTTAAAGCAATCAAAACACCACCACCTCTGGTTACTCCATGAGCATGTAGGTTCCGGTCACAGCGAAAAACACTGTATTCTTCAGAGAATAATTCAGAACTTAAAACATCTTCTCTTAACCATGTTTCAGAGAGACAAATTATATCATGATCAGTAACAAGAACAGCATTGTAAAAAGTAGTAGTAAGTAGTTAGTATTAAGACCTCGAACATTTGAGAATAACAATTTAGTACGTACTTGGGCGAACTATTCAGTTTAAATTCACAATTTTAGGTACTCCTTTGATGTACTTAATTCTAATGTTTGTTTCACCATTTGCGATCCGCTCATGCAACTGACGCTTCAAATGTTTATAAGTCTTCAACTGCCTTGGTGTTTAATCCGTCGACACAGAAACACTGGAGTAACTAGGAGAGTTTTGCAATTTGCTAGCATTGCGTACAGTAGAAAGAACGTCCCTGTCGTTGGTTAAGGTTATCTTTATTGGACGAGGGTTAGATGCGGTACTGTTGAATCGACTAAGTCTTCGTGGATGAAAAGTAGGGATTTCAAGATTAGGATTAATAGATTTAAGTATTAGTGATACCTCTACACCGTCAGCAGCTGAACGAGTATCACCATCTACATCCGGCATCTGTTCCGGGACTCCAGAGACCACAATATTGTTTCTCCTAATATGCCTCTCATTCATCTCCGCTATTACTTCTTCAAAGTCAAATTCGCTCTTAGTACGAGCTATTTGTTCATTAATATCAGTTTTGAAAATGGACAGCTAATATATAAATTTAATGAAGCTAAAGAGAATAGCATAGAATTCCTTTTCTAAAATAATGTACGCCTTCTGCGTCGAGTTGAATTTACGTGAAATACATGAAATTGGATATTCTACCTTATCTCTTATTTGGAATAGAACAGCCCCTATGGCGAAATGACTTGCATCAGTCCTTAACACGAACGGTTCGTCCCAAGCAGGATGAACTTAGACGAGTGCATTCGAAAAAGATTGTTTTATCATAGAAAAATCGTGCTCTAACTCTTGAGACCACCTAAACTTATTTCCTTTCTTTAATAGCTCATAGAAATTTTTACAACTAGAAGCAAAATTTGGAATAAAACGCGAATAATAGTTAATGAACCCTAAAAATGACCTGAGTTTCTTAATATTCCTAGGAGGAGTTAAATTGTTAATATCTTTTAATTTTGATGAGTCTATCGAAATACTCTTGCTATCGCGAACGTGTCCTAAATAAGTTACTTTATTTTTAAAGAATTCACATTTATCTAAACTTAATTTCATACCAGCCCTACTTAGTGCGGATATGACTACCTGCAGATGATGCTTGTGTTGTTCAACCGTGTCAAGGTAGTGTGAGACAAATTCATGGTAAGGGTCTAAGATGTCTTTCATGGCATGTACAAGAGCTGAGGTTGATGTGTTTAGGCCGAAAGGAACGACTAGAAACTGATAACTAGTGCCATCTACGCTAAAACCGGCGTACTGTCTATTATCTGAACTTAAGGAAATCAGGTAGAAGCTATGTCTCAGATCGAGTTTTGAGAAGACTGATTTATTGTGACATCTGCTAATGATAGCTTCGAAATTCTCAGGACATTCAAACTCCATCTTTGTGATCTTATTCAGATTCCTTGCATCCAAACACAGTCTAATCTCGCCATTCTTTTTCTTTACGATAACTACGGGATTCAAATACGATGTTTTCGCCCTTTCGATGATCTTATCTTTAAACATTTTCTCTGACTCTAACTTAACTTTATCCTTGTATGCGTGTGGAATAGGATTGCTACGAAAATAAATAGGAGCCTCACTATCTACTTTAAGACGATGTTCATACCTTCTATCGGCAATACATGCAACGTCATTCACTAGGTTTGGATGATTCTCAAATAAATCGTTCAAAAATGGTTCATACATCAGATCACAATTGAATTTCCCTTTGAAACATTGATTCTCACTTAATCTACTCTTACAGACTAAATTATGGCTATCACATTCATTCCGCCTAAGTCTTATCCTTATCTAACCCACCCAATCTTAATCTAGAACCATCGATTATATACTGCGTGTGAACTTTACTACACGTAGCCTGATATTGGTTTGAATCATTATTATTATTTCCCCTTGAATCCCATTGATTCTAAACTATTTAAAAGAATCACTTCCCTTTCCATACTAATGCTATCTTCTAAACTAAAATTTTCGAATGAAATTCTATCGTTTGAAAGGCTCATATACCCTGAGCCTAAATTAAAATTTACCTTATGCCTCTTGAGAAAGTCCATACCTAAAAGAATCCTGTATTTCAGTGAATTTAAGATGTAAAAAGTAGCTGCATAAATACCAGTACCTATTTCTAAATTAGTTACCAAACATTCATATATTCTCCCTAGAATTTTATTGGTACCTGACTTAATATCTGTTTTATTATACTTAAATTATTATACTTAATTTTAAACATTCAAGATGATCGTCTATGACTGATATAGAAATGAGCGAAATTTGAGACACCGTATCTACTAATGCATGTAATAAAATTGACCCTCGTAACTTGACTGAAATACATAATTGGCAAAATTTCGTGTGTTATGATTTAATTATTGTCTAAGTTCTCTGTTTGAAATATGTTATTTGGATGTTCGTAATTACAATTTTGAATAAATTTAAGTGATGGCTTAGACACACTTTCTAAAAAACCGAATTATGTGGTGCGCTCGCAACTTACGAATTTGGAACGTGTGATGCAGATTCTAAATTGGCGCCATTATTACTGGTCTAGTCTATCTTGTGTTGTGGCGGCGTGCGTGTTGTATTGTGTATTAGTGTTAAAACGATGATTATTGTGTGTATATGTGTTGTTACTTGAAGAATTATAATTATTACTAAATCTCGTATTTCCTTGGTCTTGTCTGGCGTGCTGCTGTTGAAAATTAGTATTCCTAACGGTACTGCCAAACTGTTTAGAATTCGGGTTAAAAGTAGGGTTAGAATTGTGTCTGTTGTCATTATCATTATTTCTAGCTGGACCCTGAAATGTATTGGAAGACCTATTCTGAGTGTTTGCGTCCTTGTATAATAGGTCAAACTCTGCCAGAAGCTCTGTCATCTCTGCAAAAGTACTTATTTTCTGTGAAATGGTGGCTTTTTGTATTTCAAAGCTGAAATGACGTGAAATATACCTAATAATCTACTTCTCCTGTAGAGATGGAGTCAAATACTGTGCCCTAGAAAATTTAATAGTGAAATATGCTTCCATCGATGTACCTCGAGATTTGTCGTAGTGGCCCATCATTAAATCGGTTCGAATATAGCTTGTTTGGTCTCGGCCCAGAACTTTGAAAGAAACAGTTCTTCGAAGGATGCTAAAAAATGACACCTGCTCTCAGATATGCTGAACCATTTTAATGCTTCATCAGTTAGTAACGTTCGAATTATATTATCAATTAAATTAAAATCATTAATGTTTGCTAGTTGAACCGCACGTTTCAAGGCTGTCAAATACTCGATGGGATTTGTCTTACCCGAAAACTTAGGAATTAAATCTTTTATTAATTAATATTAGTGTTTGAATTAGTATTAGTAGCTTGATTGGAATTACCTTGTTGCGTAACCCCTCGACTTAAAATTGCTTCTAACTTATATCTTTAAGTAGACCGAAACGGTCAGTATTTAATATTTTAAATTGCTTTAAAGAGTCACCAACGCTAACTATCTGATTTGCATTTTGAGAAACTTTATCAGTTAAACTTTTTATTAAACTTTGAGTAGATTCACTACTATACTATCGGCAGCAGCTTCATCGTTGCCAACTGACGTAGATCGCGTACTATAAGGCATCTCGTAATTCTGCCCTACTCGTTGAGCGCCAAAACTTATAATGTGAAATTTGATTTGTAATAAAATTAAGAAAATTTGAGTGTTACTCTTTAAATTAAAGTTTAGGGTTTAAATTAAAAAAAAAATAATCTCTGGGTTTTGTGAATTCTTAACTCTACAGCCGGTGTAGAGAGCAGAATACGAGAGCTTATCGTACGTTGAAAAAAAAAATTTCCAAGTGAAAAAAAAAAATTCTGTTACATAAAAAAAATTACAAGACAGATGTTTTACAAAAAAAAATTAATTTTATTTAAATCAATAAAACCTATAAAAAATAGTTTACAGTGTGCAGAATGGCGTGGCAATCACCACAAACTAGTACTACTACCTATTAAAACCTTTTTGGAATTTTTGAAAATTTTTTCAACTTTTAGTTGAGAAAAAACTGTGTATTAAAAAAAACTACTTAAAAAAAATTTATTTTTAAATTTTTCAAATATTATTTTTGGACTTTACTAAGTTTTATTTTTCAAAAAAAAAATATTTTTCTTAAATTTTTTTTAGAGAACTTAAAACTAATTAAAATTAAATTACCTTATCTTACTTGTGTGAGAGTGTGTGTGTGTGAAATTTCGAAAGCTTCTGTCTTCGCGCGCCTAGACGGATGGTGGATGGACGACGTCCTCTTCGTAGAGGTAATTAAAATTAGGTGAACATTTTGATGTTTAAAGTACTTTTTAATCGAAGATAAAAGTTTATTTGGGCCCAACGGTGCACCGTGGCAATTTAATAAGTTTTACGCTGAAATAAACGCTCTGTACGACAATCTATGTAAAAAGAGACTGTTTGTTGCTATCGCATTGCTTTTTATAGATGATTCGCAATTGTCCTTAAATTTATTCAGAAATACCTTTCGATAGTCATCTGTCAATAACGGTAATTAACGGTCGTTGATGAATTAATTTCTACAGGTCCGGTCAAATATTTGTGTTTGTGTGTCACCGAAAAGTTGTTGATTTTAATTACCTCCTAATTTTTCTTCTTAAAATGCCCCTGATTGACTGGTTTTCTTCTTGTGTGAGTGTAATTTAATTGTGTGCTTTTGTTATAATATTTATGTCTATTTGGATACAAAATAAATGATATAAAATTAATTAATTACCTTAAAACATGTGCTTGAAATAATCCTGGGGCATTTAACATCTTTCTGGCCTTTTCGTTGGCTGGACTTATAATAAGACCTCTGCTGACCAACACCCCTCTTCTACGCAGCGGCGGATCCAGAAAACCATTTTGGGGGGAGGGGCAAAACCAGGGGGTATGGAATACCGCCCCGGGTAGAGGGGTGTCCGCGGAAAATTTTTGAAATTTAAAACTCACGGAGGTGGTTTTTGAAGTATTTAACTAACTAAAATATAGGCGTATGCAAGAACTTCAAAATTAAAGTTTAATTCCAAATTTGAGCGTAAGAAATGTTTCAAAATGGCTACTCGGTAGTAAATCTATTGTTTTTATTTCATTAAACATTAGGGTTTAAATGCGATAAGTATTTAAAAATGTTTTTCTGTTAGAAATAGTATGTTTTATCTAGTATACAGTGGGGTCGTTTGGGGAGGGAGCACGTGCTCCCCATATAAATTCATTGCCTTATGACGATATATAAATAACATATTTACAAAAATTTGGACCATGCCAAACTGTTTCAATCGTCCCCTTGCCGGGGACGAATGAAACACATACCACGGACAATTGAAACAACATTTAGATTAATGAAATAATATATTCATTCTAATACTGGTGATTGATGAATCATAAAAATATATATGTAGTAACAAATTATTCATTCTGACAAACAATTGTGACAAATATAATAATCTTCCTGTCGAGTGCATAGTTCGTGGGACCAATGACGACATTCAATACGCTGCACCCACTTTTCTCCAGTGCGGCTACTACCATACGGTTCCAGGCAAACTAGACAGAAATAATCCTCGTTTTCGCTGTCACTCTGTTCCTGATTCGTTTGGTCTTGTTTGGCTTTCTTTGACTGTAGAACTACTTTCTGTTTATCTTCAAACTTCTTAAGATTTCTCTTAACTTGCTTTTTCTTTTGCGCATCATATTCTTCTTGAATAGCATTTTTCTCTGGAGTGTCGGTATAAATTGCCGATTTTCTAGTTTTTCATCTATTCCCTGTTTTTCTAGGAAGCGCTTTCGGCAACGGTCTAACAATTTCTGGCGAAAATTCAGCCGTTGAGGTGCTTGATCTTGCGTCAGCATCACTGACTTCTGTAATATTAATTGTATTGCTGATGATGGTGGAATTTGAGCACTTGTTGATCGTATCAACGTATCAACGCCGCAAGGAGATGGCGGAGCATCTCTACTGGTGCTTGCTTCTGGTACAACTTCAGTGGCATTCGGCGTTGTGTCATCAGGAGCTGGTCTATCCGTGACATAGAAGGAGCAAAATCTAGTTCTGTGAATATATGTCTATTAAAGGGACATATTCCGGTGCAAATAAATCCAGCTACAACGTTTGACTGCGTGAGGGCCAATTGCAGAGATTGTTTGACAATACTGGGAATGTCGTAAATTGTCATAGTTTTCCCAGAGTTATTTCTCTTCCAGGCGTCGCAATGTGAATTTACAGCCTTTTTGAAAGGACCGTAAACAGACCGAGACACGTAGTTAAAATTAAAGTTCGCGACGCGCAGTTACCCTGTATGTATACAAATTGACTGAAGTTATAGTCAATATAGAAGTACCGTATTACACACACTAGCGCATGCATATTTACATATACGTGTGATTTAGAATGGTAGGTGTGCTCAGCTTGCCATAAGTGGGGATAGATTCGTTGTTGCCTCCCGTTCAGTTTAGTATGCAAAGATTGATATTACAATGCACACGTTTGCTTTTAAGAATTGCCGTCGCTATTAGAACGCACGGCCTAACTATTTACTTTCGTAATTAATGTATGTATGCATTAACATTGAACTGAAACAAAACTCTTGAAAAATGGTAACTAAAATAAAATTATTTATGTAAAAAAAATAATAAAATTCTCATATTAAAAACGAAATAAAATTCTATAACGAAATTTATGTACAAAATTTAACGTAGAAGGTCGGTGAGCTGTTGATCCAAACTCTCTGACTTTGACGGACGGCAGTAGATGAAATGTCGAAATGTTGGATAATAAAAACCAAACAAACTATGTAATATAGGATATGCAATTTAACAACCGACTTTCGTCATCTATTTCATAAAGTTCATACCAACACAATCTCACATTGAGTTACACTTGTATATTACAATTGTGTGCTAAATCTAGTGACGTTTCGTCCGTGTAGGATTTCTATAATTAGAACGTTGCCGGTTGTGCGAGCATTTTATTTGACATTTGTCATTTGACGTTGAGATTTAATACTTGCATATACCTAAACATAACCTAATTTGTGCTACTAACTGTCAAGTCAATATAATATGTGTTACAAGGGTTATACATGGCGACCATGTTGGGATAATACGTCATCAATTGTAATGACGAAAGTCGGTTGTTAAATTGCATATCCTATAATAAACAACTCCACGTAAAATTCATTAAATGTAGCAGAATTTCTTTAAATGTCATAATAAATTAATGACACACAAGAATTTTTCCATTGAACTGTAAAAAAATTTGAAAGATGGTCAAATATAAAACCGACTACAAAGGATTTACAATTAGATTTACCATATTGTAAATAACTTTAAACATTAACTTACTAAACGTTGTTTTGGCTAACATTGTAAAAGCATTAATACGTTAAAAAAGCAGTTAGTTCACAGAATAAAACTAGACAGTTTAAGCTTAGCAAGTTCGGATCTCAGCTAATCTTTTAAACAATTTTTAGAAAACAAAACCGTAAGTTATTTTAATAGAATTCCGTGTAAATTTGTAAAAAGAATCGGAATATTGAAACTAGATATAATTTAGCTATCAATTTCTAGTCAGATTTTTTTTATTTTACTTACTCCTTTTATCAAAATGATTGTATTTTGTCAATATAAAAACTGTTCTTTTTACGTCAAACATTGCTGAGTTAACTTACTTTCTTTTAACAAAGTGATTAATACATTTTTTTGTATGTGTAATAGGTATTCCAATTTCTACCTCCTTCCTCAGGTGAGAGACTGAAAGGTAACTCGATCAGTAATATACTCCTATGTGATCTTTATCCCCTTAACCTGAACAACAAAATCCGTTCCAGTAGAACTTAATTTAGTAGCTTGGGTTTGCTTAACTATTTGACTCCACTGTTTTCTTTCGCTGCTGCACTCTCGCAGTTTCTGCTTTGAGAAGAATTTACAAAGCCTATGCGTGGTTAGTGCGTAATGACCAGTTAGGATCTATGTAAGTAGTAGTAGCTTATACGTATTTTAACACAACGCTATGATATTCAGACAATTCCTCAAATCTTCTAGGGTATCGCAACACAACATGGTGATCCGGTTCTCGTTCCCTTTTCGACATTTTCGAAACATATTGAGGTACCTACTCTACTTTTGATCATATATGTGTTTTAAATAAAATAAAGAAATGAAATTAGAAAATAAGTCAAAAGTCATTATATTAATAACAGACAAATTATTTAAATTTTATGAACTAAACTACCCACCCTTATGTTGATACGTTCCATTCCATTATTCCCAAAATTTCCAGTATTCTTCTAATAATGCTCTTCTTTTTGCGACTTGCCAATCTCGATCGAATTACTGCGCTGGAGCCTAACGATCCCGTCTCACCGGACCACGGTTTATTTTGTTTCATATTTTGAATTAGAGTACTCTCTGTATCTTTCGCCAACTTAATTGCTTAGCGATGGCAGTTACTATTCACTTGTTAAGGTTTACAGCATCTTCTAAAACACTCTATCTGGGTGAGTTTAAATATTCGTAGCAAATCCCAGATGCATTTACGAAAAGTGTGTTCAAAAACGCTCAATTTTGACAATATTTCGGCATGTACTTCACGAACAGTTAAATTACAATTCGCCGATCAGTTGGGTTTTTATTAAATTTATAGCGTATTATATATATAATTACCTAAGGCGCATACAAAAATATTCGCGTAGAATACGATTTGACAACAAATAATAATGCAAAGATATTTCAGCTTTTGTAGATACAAGCCTACATACAATGAAAAAACTAATAAACTGGTAGGAGTATTTTTTGAACAGTGAACATTTCCTTTAATTGTTTTAATTTTTTGAGGTTTTTCTTCCACATTCCCTATACCTAAAGTTTATACATTTGGAGTTCTAAGTGAAAAAAATCTAAAATTTGACATAAAAATAGGGTTATACTTTCATTTCGGTCCCCCTTATTTAGAATTTTTTCTAAGAAATAGTAGTTTTAGTAATAAGATAATGACTTAGTATATTGAAACTACATTATATAACGCTATATTTATTTAAGTCGCTTTAAATCCATAAAAATCATAATTTTCATTTTAAGTAAAACATGACAAATAGAGACAATAATTAAAATATTTTTTTTAATTAAATTATTTAAGAACGTGAAATTACTATTAAAGTTGTTCAATGTGACCACCCTCTCTGTCAATGCACATTTCTAAACGCTGCCGAAATTCTAATTTTACTCGAAAAAGTGTTTCAGGGTTAATACTGGGAGAAAATATTAGAGTAGGTAAATACGATGATTACAGCAATCAGCTACAGGATTTGACAAATAAGTAAATTCACTTCAACTATTATTCAAAGCATAGATTACTAGATTTAATCCATTTTTATTTAATTTGATAGTATACGTATAAACCTTCTAACAAAAACAATTATCAGCAACAATCTCAATAAATAAGGACTCAAATGATATTACAGTGCTTTGATACACACTTCTTACGTCACATTTTAGACTTCTGTACAAAATTACTCAGAACTTCAAATGTATAAACTTTAGGTATAAGGAATGTTATACGGAATCGAAAGAGAAGAAAAATCTGCAATAGTTAGCATAAAAATATACAGGGTGCTCCATTCGAAATAAACGAGTTTTAGTCATTTCAAGGTATTTAATTTCGAGTTCGATTACAAAACACCCAGCCGAACGAAGTGAGGCTGCTAATAGAGAGCAAGCCATGAAAAGTAACTTTTCCTCCACATAAAATATGCTATTTTTTCTTCAAACGTCGGCAAATTTATGCAAACATATCTGTTTTTATTGAAGATAAGCGGGTTTGGTAGGATGTTTGGACGTTTAGACCGATGATTAAATACGAGCTGTTTCTATCGTAAATCATCATTAAACTGTCAAGTGGACACTGTCAACATTGAAATTATATGTTTGTATTGGTTTGTACGTTGCCATAATAACACTTTTCCCTCCTGCGGCGAAAAAGTGAAAAAAGTAAACCTCCGGCGGAGGAAAAGTGACCCTTTGCGGCCGACTACTCAGTCGAGAAATGTCAGTTTTATTGACGTTTGAAGAAAAAATACTTTTAACACTAATGCAAAAAGGTTTATAACGCTAATGACAGTCACTCTATTGATGTAAATATTTATATACATATATGTACATACATTAGCATTCCAACAATAACTATATAATATGGATTCATTGGGCATCACCATTACTTTCAATCAATCTCATCAAGATCCAGTTTTATTATTTTAATGGGAATAAAAAACGTCAACAAAACTTTCTTGACGTTTCTAATTCTCAAATATCAGTGCGTTACCATGACTGGCATGTTCAGTTACATGAAAAAGTTATAAGTCAGAAAGATGTTTTACAACAAAATAAATTTATTTAATTCAATATACCTACATATATAAAAATCAGTTCACACTGTTTAGAAATTGCGTTGTAATTACCACAACTAGTTTTCTACCTTTTTTTAAACTTTTAGAATTTTTGAAAATTCTTCCAAGTTTTAGTTGAGACTTTAATTAAATTTATACAGGGTGATTGATGAGAATGGCCTATTAAAAGTATTATAGAAACGGAACGGTATTTTAAAACAAAACTTTGCAGTTGGATATGGTTGAATATGAACTATCACGTGAAAATATTTTTAAATAAATATCACTTACGGTTAACCGGAAGTGGGCATCAATTCAAAAAGGTGACAGACCGATCTTACTTTATAGTGATATTACTGTTACGAGTAAATGTTCATTTACCTTACGATATATAGTTTTTAGGTTCCGATATGCCTCGATCTGACTTCTAATTCCCTCAACAGTTCATTAAATATGTATTTCATGTGTTTCTCTAATTTTCCCTTATGCTAAGTTAGTGGTTTGCTTATTATTTTCCCCTTGTTCGTTTTAATAAGCAGTTCCAAGTTGTCAATATAAGGATTTCTTCTTGTTGATCTTCATGATAATCTGTAAATTCAGTTTAACTCGGATTCTTCCGGTCGTATTTCATGGCACTCCTTTAGTAGAAAGTATATTTACCTGTTTCATAAATAATTCTCTTCGAATTCATTTTCAATACGATTGTGAAGGTTAAATGTCAAAATATTTGTTATTATCTGAATGTATGTTCTGTCTTACGCGTTCGTTACTCAGCATAGCCAACCGTTAGTTTGAAAAATTCCCTAATTCATTTTATAATTCCCTGCTGTTGGACGATTTTTTTTTTGTGGTAACGTCTATTTCCGTTCTTAAAGTCACTTCCCTCTCGGCGTTGATGTGAACAACACAGATAGAATCTTATCTCCGGTTGACCTTGTGGCTTGTATTTTTGGTCTATGAAGGACTGTCACTAGTTTAGTGGATTTAATTGGCCCAAGGGAACAAAATACCTCTTAGATTCTCTTAAGAACTACCGTTCCTTCGTTGTAACGCTTCAGTTGAATACGGACGGATAATTTCAACCGAGATTTTCTTAGTGTGTGCTCCAAGAGGTGAGTTCTTAGTCACATGTTTCGCCATTTTTGCTATTTCTAATTTTCCCTTTGTCTTTTCATATTTTAGGAGCTTTTAATGTAACTTCACGGTTACGAAGTTTTAAGGTAACTCCAGTTACAAAGTTTAACCCCTTGTGAGGCTTCCGAAGAGGTCCTCCGACATCTCTACAGGTCACTTTTTTTTTCATTTATTTTATTCGAGTCACTATATTAATCATTGGATAAGCCATCGGCTTAAATTGTTGAAGTTAATTAGTTATTTTCCTTTTTTTTTGTAAACCGTAAGTTAATGTCAAAGTTTCTTTAAATGATTATAATAAGATGTAATTTTTCTTTTTAAATTTCAAACTGTTAATTTATTTTTGGTAAAATTGAGTAGATATAATTCATTTGTTTCACACAATTTTTGGCTTTCGTAAAGTACTCGACATATTTTGCTCGAGATACATTTTTATTATTTTTCTAAATTATTTACCACCTAATATACTTGCATGGTTCAATCTGTATTATTATATTTCCAACAATTTTAATTGACATAAACATGTAACAATTTTATGTGAGGTAACAGTCTGCAGATTGGAACTAGTATAGTGTGTTCCTAGATATATACGGATATAGTCCGTTTCCAAATATTTAAATTTTAACAACTCTCAAGGAATTTATTTACGAATTCTATTTTTATTATTATTTACAACGTACTGTCTTCAACATTTATTTTTATTTTATTTTCATTAAATAACTGTTTATGCCTACAAATTTACTTGCGTTTGACATTATCGAACTACCTCGAACTACTTACTTGCCTTCTGTTTTCCGGGGTAAGTATCTATTGAATCTCGAAGATAAAAGAGAAAACAGTGGCGCACCTTTTTTTTTAACATCTGTTCCCACGACCGTCTTCACTGAGATAAGCCGCCCTCGAGGATTCAATCCCCACCATCAGGTAGGTCGAAAGTGTCGGTGCCTAACACTATTCCGAATACCTTTCCGTGTGTTTTCTTATTTTATTTATTTTTATTTTCGTCTGTTTTTGAAACCGATAGCCGCGTCGCGCGCGCCCTGCGCGTGTCGTGTGCGCGTAACATTACGTCACGTAAGAGTATAAGAGACCAATGAAATTTTGCATACGCTCAGCTCATATTGTGTAGTTACACAACGCTTGAAGTTCTTCTCCGTAACATTATACAGAGTGTCTCTTGAAATTTTAAATTAAAATAAATAATGTTTTAGCTCTTTACTTAATATTATTTTTGTACTTTTTTTATTTACTTAGTTTTATTTTTCATTAAAAAAATATTTTAAAATTTTAGAACTTAAAATTACTTAAAATTAATTTATCTTATTTTACGTGTGTGAGTGTGTGTGTATGTGAAATTTCGAAAGCTTTCTGTCTTCGCGCTCCTGGACGGATGGTGGATGGAAGGACGTCGTAGGGGTATTGAAATTCAAGAAAATTTTGATGTACAGTACTTTTATTCGAAGGTAATAATAATAATGACCCTGTTGCGGCGTCTATCGCTAGTGGTCGCTGAACATTATAAAGCAGACCGGTTATTTGAGCTTAACGGTGCACCGTGGCTATTAAATAAAATTTTACGTAGAGCAAAGTTTTGTTCGAACTATATGCAAAAGGAGAGTGTTTGTTGCTATTGCACGGCTTTTTATAGATGATTTGCAATTGTCTCCAGATCTCTTCAGAAATAAATTTCGATAGTCTTATGTCAATAACGGTTGTTGAATTAATTTCTACAGCTCCGGTCAAAAATCGTGTTATGTAGGGTCACCGTAAAGTTGTTAATTTTAATTCCACCTACCTTTTCTTCTTAAAATGCCCCTAACTGGCTGGTTTTTCTTCCTTTGTATGTGGAATTAATGGTGTAATTTTTGTTAGTGTTCATGTGTATTTGTGTACAAAATAAATGATATAAAATTAATTAATTACCTTAAAACATACAATTAAACATATTGTGGCGAAATTGACAACTTTGTGTCCTTGTCGTTGGCTGGACTTATAATAAGACCTCTGCTGACCAACACCCCTCCCCCCTTTCCTCCACCCCGCCCTTCTACGTCAGACGGCTGAGCCAAAATATGACATCGACTCGTACATATGCGAAGAAAATTCCTACGATGCCAACTTGAAGAGTTTCACATCCTCTATCAGTGGGATAGTGTTGAATTAAATTGAAAGAATGAATTTTGAAATAATTAAGCATGTGTGCAATCATGTTAATGTTACGTACTTTTATAAAATTGAATTAAATTGAATTAAAAGAAATACACAGATCAGATAGATAGTAGTTTCATAAATATAAAATTAATTTAGTGCTTTTTATGTTTTCTAGATTACCTACAGCTGAATGTTCATCTGTCAAATGAAAAATGGAGTTATAAATGTATAACATTACACTACTATATGTATATTGTACCGTTGATTGAAGGAATACATAAAGACGCAGATCAAATGCAAATCTCCATTTGATGGGATCTGAAATTTCTGTCAACTGTCATAAGTTGCGCGTCTTGATCATAGATAATATAATACTAACGTACTATAGATACGGCAGAAGGTCCCGTGTACTGTCGTCAAAGTTTTGATACTCACACATTTCACCAGGTGTCGCAGGCATTGGTTTTTCAAATTTGAAATATGACAAGCGCGAAATTGAGTGTCATTATGACATTATATTGTCATACTGATTTTGTATGTTGTGTCACAAGCCTCTTTAAAAACAGTATTAGTAGAGTATGGTAATTTTTGTGATATTCTTGGAGAAGATATAATATTAGTTGAAGGATTATGCACTCTACAAAAACTTTTTGAATAAAAAACAACAAGAACAAAAATGACGGTGTTTCAAGCAGTATACTTACAAGTCTTAACCTATGCAGCAGAAAATTGGATACTTGATGAAAAACAAACAAAACGACTACAATCCAGTGACACCTTAGACAGATGCTAACAACAAAATCATTAAGAACTGAAGTAGAAGAAATGAAACTGTAATGGTGGGGACACTTGATCAGAATGAATGAAACTAGACAGGTGAAGCGGGTATGGGAGGTAAGGAAAATCGGGAAAACTCGGAGAGGACGACCCAGAAAAACGTGGAACAGCAGTACGGATGAACTTCTGAAGAAAAGAGGAAAAACATGGAACGAGGCGAAGGCCCTAGCCAGAAACAGGATAGAGTGGCGTGAATTTGTTGAATCTGTGGAACTAAATTAAGAGAACTTTATACCTCGACACCTTCGGGTATAAGAGATCTTTGATTATGTATGTATGTATGAAGGATTATGTTGGACGTGGTTTAGTTTAAACCTTAAATAGTAGTGTTAAATACCGCTTAAGGATGAAACTATCGTTTCTATTAAATTGACAAGAGCTGACATACTAGTTTTGACATAAACCAGTGACACTTTATTTCCATATCGCATTATCCCATACAAATTGAAGCAGTACAAGAAATGTTTAATGTCTTCAAGGCGATAGCACCAGATACAATATACTTCGCCAAGGACAGTACAGTATACAACATCCAATTAATAGGTAAATACAAGATGTGTTATTAAATTCTGTTATGGTTTAGACCTACATTCTAATAGTAGCCCTTAGTGGCTTTCGGAGATTGTTAAAACTTGAATATCTTTTGAGATCATTTTTATAAATTACCTAACCTTCGGTTTCGATATTGCAGGTATACGTGACATATATCATCCAAATTGAAACTTCACGAGAAGCGTTAGGGAATAAAATTTTATTTCGTCGTGTTCCACGAAGATAACATTTTTGTAAAAATATTTTTAATGAAAATATAGGACAATATTCAGAAACTATATAAATGCGTTTTGTTTTTTAGTTGAACAGTTAGAAATTCAATTTTCAATAATAAACAAGCTTTTCGTGCCCCAGTATGGTCTGTTTTATATTTAACACATTTCACTAGATGGCGCAGAAACACGCCAACAAAATTTTATTAGAAGTGTCCAATCTATAGAGAATGAAATGTATATATTATCTATGGTCTTGATGTATGCCTTCAATCAACGATTGTGCCCATAGGTAGGTAATCCTCTGAATCTTACTAATCATGTCTTTGCCGTACAGGCTAGAATGGTTTCATCTCACCAGACTATCTAAATGTATATTATATAAGATATTGTAACGTTCATGCACAATCAGTGCACTATTAAAATTTTTCCTCTGCAGACCCAGAAAGACCTGGCTGCCTTATTCGTTGCCTCTCCCAAGTGTAACTTTTACGTAAGTTTAAGTTTAAGATGACATATCTGCGTGTCATCAACCTCTGTCGGAACAAGTATCGTAAATCCGTAAATGGAAGCACGCTGGAGTCTGGCAAGCCTCATTCTGGAGGTTAAAGGAATCTAGTAGTTTTTAACTTTTTCGTTCGGCACTACCTCTCCAAACCATAAGAATGATGTTATCAGCATAGTTCTGTTTGTGAAGGCTAGTAGCTAACTCTACTACATGTTTTTCAGGTTCTTTGCATCGACATAAAAGATGCTCTATCAAAGGCACCTTCAGGTAATGTAGGTGATAAAATATATGGTTTGTATAAACTGTATTGAAGGTTTTATTTGACTAAAGACAGATTACATTTGTATATTAAACACTACTACTTAATTATTATAATAAACAAAAAAAGTACATATTAACATGACAACCAGGCATGCCAGATTACTATGTAATAAAAGAATCCGAACAATATCGCTGACACTCCCACACTTTCGAAGCTTTTATTGCTGAAGGAAGTCTAGCATACCTAATTCTTTACGGAATTTTATGAATTTACAGTTTGATAAAGCCTTAGTAAAAATATCAGCTACTTGATCATCCGAAGGTACAAATCTTAAATCTAACTGAGTATTTTCATACTTTTCACGAATAAAATTGTATCGTATATCAATATGTTTGGTGCGTTTATGAAAAACAGGATTTTTGATTAATTTTGTACAGCTTTGATTATCAATATACAACATTAAAGTTTTATCAAACTTTTCGCCAATTTCAGTAAGCATTTGCTGTAACCAAATTGCTTCCTTCGTTGCTTCTGCGGCAGCGATAAATTCTGCTTCGGTTGTAGCTAATGAAACTGTCTGTTGACGTCTGCTTGCCCAAGTGATTGCACCATGACACATTTTAAATACATAACCCGTTGTTGATCCTCTCGTGTCAATATCGTTGGCAAAGTCAGCATATGAATAACCAAACAGATCTTCACTATCGTGTTTGTACCGAATTCCATAATGTATCGTCCCTTTTAAGTACTTTATAATGCGTTTTACTGCATTCCAGTGAATAAATTTCGGATTAGTTTGAAATTTGCTAACTATATTGACAGCGTACATAATATCGGGGCGGGCAACTATTGCCACAAAAGTTAACCCTCCAACTGCTTCTCTATATGGAAAACTTTTACATTCTAACGAAGTATCAGCTGCACTACCCGTACTCCTGCTGTCACATGTCAGTCTGCTGTGTGGGTCAGCTGGTATACTTGCTGTTGTAGCATCTTGTTGATTGAAGCGGTTGATAATTCGGTTAACAGTTGCTCACCTGTATGAAAATAGACTTATCTTTTCCGCGACATATTTCCAGTCCTACGAAATAATTCGGTTCATTCGCAGTAACTTCAAATACGCACTTCAGTTCATCAACAATTCTCTTCAGAGTTTCAATATTTTTAGTCATAATGAGTCAATCAAGACCTAGTTATTGGTTTTATATAGACACACGTTATGTTGATACAACATAACGTGCCATCGAAAAAAAACATAATCAGGGTAGGCTATGTAAATGTTTTTGATCGTTGCTTTAGCCACTATCACATAATGACATTTATTACTTGACATTTTATTGTAACTTTAGTTTATAACCTTTATAACCTCAAATTAAATGTCAAGGAAGAAATGTCATTATGTGAAAGTGGCTAAAGTAACAATCCATTCACATAGCCTACTCTAATTATGATTTTTTTCGATGTGTCTATATAAAACCTATATAACTAGGTCTTGATTGAAATATCCAACATACATGCATCTGTCTGTTTGACATTGTACAAATCCAAACGATCTCAAAAATCCGTTGAATTTATTGTTCCAACATCTAGGTGCTTGCTTTGGGCCGTATAGAGACTTCTTTAAGATACAGATTTGTTCTGGTAATGCCTGTATTCCCACTGGTGGAGCCATGTAAACATCCTCGCATAAATCACCGTATAGAAATGCTGTCTTTACATCAAATTGAACAATTTCATAATTATACTTTGCTACTATTGCAAGAAGAGTTCTTATTGTATCGTAACGTGTAGTAGGTGCAAAAGTTTCATTGTAGTCTACACCTTGTATTTGTGCAAATCGCTTTGCACATAAACGAGCCTTGTATTTAGTGATTTCTCCATCTTGATTTCTTTTAATCCTGAATGCCCACTTTGAACCTATTGTTCGTTTGTTTTCAGAATTTGGAACTTCTTCTTTAATAGCTTCTTTCCATTTCTCGGCATCTGAACATTTCAAAGCTTCATCAAATGTTTCTGGAACATCGGTTTCGGTAATATTCAATTCATATCGCGTTGGTGTAATTATATCTTTTCTTGGTCTTAAATTGTATATCGGCTCTGGAGTACATTCATCACATTCTTCTTCTAACTGCTCAACTGCTTCTTGACTTTCAACTTCGTCGCCAATGTTTTCAGTTATCTCTTCTATAGGTAATAGTATATTACTCAGATTTACATTTTCAATTAATCCATTTTTAACGATATCTCTGATTGTTTTGACATTTATGTGTCCCATACGCTGATGCAATAATTCTAAACTCACATTTGTTACTACATTTACTTCAGGCATTACTGTACGTATAAGGTGTTTGTATGTATTGTTTTCTTCACGAAATGCACATGCTCTCAACGTGCCGGATTCATAAATATGTGCTTTATTGTTTTCTTTTACTACTTTCATACCTTTCTTGGTAACCACACCTTCTGAAAAGAGATTTCGTTTCATTCCTGGTATGTACCATACATTTGACATCACAGTATTAAGCCATTTGTCGTTAACCCAGCACTCTATATTAGTGTCTCCCAATTTGACACTAAACTCGTCAATACTGCGTAGAGAGCAGAAAAAATCTTTTCGAGATGACATGTGTGCTGAGGCACCACTGTCCAAAATCCATACATTTTCTTCTGCAATTACTGGGAATTCATTTTCTGTAACAAAAGCTGAATTACTATTATAAACGTGGGTGCTATTGCTACTATGTCTATTCTTGCGGGGTGCACGACAATCTCTTGATATATGGCCCTTCTTCTGACAATTATAACAGGTAACTCGTTTTCCTTTTGTAAACTTATTTCTAGTTGCAACTAATGCATCACTTGTGTCTTTTAACGTAGTTAAATTAGCTTCTTCGTCAATTAGTCGTGAAGTTAAATTTTGTAGAGTTTGCTTCCCTTCTTCCATTGAAAGCCAAGCCTGTCTAAAGGTCCTGTACTTTTGTGGTAACGTTCCAATGTTTTTCGTTATGATTGCAGTGTCAGTGACTTGATCACCAGTTTCTTTTATCTCTTGTGCCAAATTTTGTATTTTTGAAATATGCTGCATGACTGTGTCATTTGTTGACATTTTATATTGGTAAAATTTTTCATGTGCTATGATTTTATTTTATTTATTTTTATTTGTTTGTGACTTAAGTGCGTAAATAGTATCTAATTTATTAATAATTTCCCAAGCACTTTTACAATTTTCTATTAGAGTTATTTGTCGCAGTTCCATACTCGACGTGATGATACACATGTCTAAAGCATCTTGTTTGTTCCACTTTGCTAATTCTGTAACTTTCTCATCTGCAGGTTTCTTTATTTTACCACTTGCTATTTCATCGACACCTTTCGCTCTAAGAACACAATTTATTTGGAATTTCCACTGTTGAAAGTTCTTGCCATCGAATTTATTTATAGCAGTTACATTCAGTCCTTCCGTCATATTTGACACTTCGTTATTTAGTGACAACTGTGTTGATACCAAAAATCAAATACACTTCGTCTACGAATATACGAGTTCTCACACAGAGATTTTTACCGCAGATACGCGACACACGCGAATACTGTTACAAAAACGACAATGCGATAAAAAGTCTTCAACGAACCTCAATCAGTTTTTTTGTTAATAGCACAGCACTACGTGTCCTGGGCCCATAACCTGATAAAATATGTGGTTTGTATAAACTGTATTGAAGGTTTTATTTGACTAAAGACAGATTACATTTGTATATTAAACACTACTACTTAATTATTATAATAAACAAAAAAAGTACATATTTACATGACAACCAGGCATGCCAGATTACTATGTAATAAAAGAATCCGAACAATATCGCTGACAGTAGGAAGGTAGCTGGTGACATTTTTTGTATTTCTAGAGGTAATTTCTTCTCATCGACCATACTCATAAATGGCCTTTTCGCAAGATTTAACTGTTTGATACACTTTCTGTAGAGGCAGTCTTGCTAGAAACTTGCCTCAGTTCGTGACACAATTTTCTTCACGAATCTCAATTCGTTTTCGTTAAGGCAGGGTTGAATCTGCTTAGAGACGTTCTGTGTCTGTCTCATAAATCAGATCTTTTGATTTTGTTATTTAGTTTTCTGATGGTCGCCTTCAATTCAGACAACTCCGTGGTCCACTGTTGTTCGGGTTGTCGGTTGTCGGGTTGTTAGCTTAGGGTTAACGGGCAAGTTTATTTTATATGAAGTTATAATGGCAGACTGCATACCTTCGCCTAAAAGCTTTATGTCTGGCAGTTTTGATTGCAACGTTTCAATTCCTGAGTTAGTACCTCACAGTAGGCACCTCAATTCTGAAGGTTTCGATGCGATATCTGGCTTAGCTGTGGTATTTCGATATTGAATCTTACGTACCTGTGATAAGTCCAGAAATATTTATATAATTCATGCAATTTTTTTCTTTATACTGATATCATTTTCAGTATGTACCTATCACTCTCCAACGTTATGCAATATTTACATAATTTTCCTAAACGTAATTATAAATCTCTCTAGATTTATTTATTCGTAAACAAATTAAATTATTAAATTAGTAAAATGTCAACATATAATATCATAAAGTTCATGCTTTTTTTCAGATGTAATTAGTACCTAATGCATTTTAGTTATCTACGTACCATCTTTGGCAAATTAAATGCAATTTTTTTATCGGGGAATGTTGATTTTGTAAATAAAGGCTTTGCTTTAAACTGAATTTAATTACTCTAAAGAAGTTCATCAAAGCAGTATTCTCTTTTAGAAAAAGTATATAGCCTTTATTTAGTAAATGTAGTAGTAGAATTTCATTGTATTGTTGATACATCTTTCGCATAAATATAATTTGAATTACCATAAAAACAGCGCAGCCTGGAATATATCAACAAACATTACCTATTGAGTAACAACATCTACTAACACTGTTTACTAGTTTTTTAGATAACCTACAATATTAGTCATCTTCCTTATATCTGAATGAATGATAAACTTTATCAGAAAAAAATGTAAAATGTAAATATGTCGAGTACACGAAAATTATTTACAGTCGACTTTGACAACAATAAACACTAGATACTTTTTTATTAAACACTTGTTAAGATCGGATAATTGCGTATTTAATACTGGATTATAATTATTTACTTGTTCAAAGCTAAATAAACATAATTATTGTCAGTAAGAGTATTAATGTTAATAAGGATTAATACGTATGATAAAAGATGTAAGTATACTATGGCACCCTGTCAGACAAACTTAAAGGTTACATCCTTATTATACCAATAAAAGTTTATGTATATATAAATTTCATTCAGTAAAAAGAAAAAAAGGTTTTCTATGCTATGCTTCTTGTGATATATTTCCGCATAGTTATGATAAACATATTTATGTTTACTTATAAATAATGGAATAATATACGGGATCAGTTTAATGTTAGTTGTCCCCATTGCTTAAAACTAGCTGAATAACCAAAAATTGATTTAGACGTCATCTGCATGAATTATTATGATGAAAACAAGATGAATATGTACCAAATGTGAATTTGTATATACTTATAATAGGTACGAAATTACTATAAGTTTACCCAGAATTTACATTTTTTTGCCTTAACCTCTTAAGACAGACAGACTCTCTTTTAAACTATTAAATTATTTTAACAAATTTTCATTCGTTGTGGTAATCGTAAAGTTATTTTATAAATTGCTTCCTAGTCATCCATTTTATTGTTTATTCATGCGATGAGCGTTAATCGCACTACTGTGAAAATAACCATCGATTTACATTTGATGGCTTGCCTAATTCCTTCCGATCATATGTCTCTGATAAAGTAAATAAATTTTTCGAAAGCCTAGACATAACAAGGAATTACTAATTTCATTTGGCTACTTCCCCAATAGTGTGCTTATCGAAACCTAACGTTGTACAGCCAGTACTTCCACCTATCATACTAATGAATTCAAGTTAACTGTACCTACTAAATTAATGCTGTTCGGGTTGATTAAATAATAATATTAAATATAAAAAGCTTTAGATTTTATATTAAAATGTTTACATTTTGCAATAAAGGAAAACATATTTAGTTTTTTAATTTAAAGAAAGATTTGTTAAGCAAAGGTTAACTTGCTCAGATGGACAGTGATTAGTAGTATTAATTTAAGGTTATATCGGTAGTACCTAGTTAGTAATTAAAAACATCGGAACATAAATCTGGTTTGCATTGCTTTGAAATAAATTTGCGAAGCATAAATATTCAGCTACATTATGATTTGCAAAACTTTGCCAAATTCCAATATTTATTATAAATAATGTTGGATCTATTGGATATACATAATCATTTAAATGTTTAAAGGTTTGTTTTATAGCTACTAATTGCTTCAGGTTTCGTGCTTGATGATTTATTGATTCATGATCGATTTTCTTTAATCCGTTTTAAAAACTGAGTTTGAAGTCTGTTTTCAAGTCAAGTTTTAAATGAATGTATAAAACCGGTTTCAAATTGTTTCGTTAAAATCGATTTTTGAACTCGGATGTAAAATTAGTTTCAAATCAACACTGATTATTCGATTTTAATAAAATCGATTTGAGGAAGTTGGTTAATTGATTTCTAATATTTGGCGATTTCCACTACACTAGTTACTAGTCTCAAATGTCTTGAACAGCTAATTTTTGTATGAATGAAGATATATAACAATATTTATCATCTTGAATAATAAATAAATTGGAAAATATACTTCTTCATCAGAGTTTCAAATTGTATTTGTAGAACTCTCTTCTTACGTTTGTTCGTATATTTTTCAGTATTAGCCCTTGTTGCAAAATTTTTAACACTGCATTTCGAATTTCTTTTGTACTTCTGGTTTTTAATGGAGTCAGGTTTTTATGTACTTCTACTGTTAATCATAATTCCACTTTTCTTTTTGTTCCTTTCATCGTAGAGCTTGTGTCGAAATTTTTAACTCCGGGCATAGATATTCAGATTTTAGTTAATAATCTACCACCCCGGTCGAGGGCAATAGTGATATATAATAGGTAATATTTTCTTTCCTTCTCTAAACATTCACTCTTTTATTGTGATCATGTTTAGTGATTCAATTTTTACCCCCTCTTTATCTCAGTTTTTAATAGATTTTGATAGGATTTTAATATCGGACCAAAAGTGGTGTGGAATACGTTAGTTCTACCTTTAAGATATTTAATACACGGCAATGCAAAAATGGCATATATTTTTTCGATTGAGCCACGTTATTCATATGTATATAAATGACAATAAAAAATCGCAAAATGAATATATAAACTTTTCAAAAACTAAACCTAGTAAACTAATAACTAACTAATAATAAATGTAAAAATAATACAAAATATCAACAATAAAGAAAACGTCGTTTCGACGTCTTGTACTGTATTTACCATGGCACGCAATGTGTTAAGGAGATAAAATATACACTTAGAAATTACGCAAACTCTAAGTCTGACTTCATATGCTTAAAAGTACATTTGAAGGGGGATAGTTTAATATCAGTTCTTTAATATCAGTCAAAGGCTACTATATACATAGATTTCGCTTCATGCTTGAATGAAGAATAGAGACTTGTCAAAGGTTCGATAAGGGATTTGAATGTTTTTCGTTACTGTCTGATTTATGTAATTTTAGTTGCAAATGTTGAATACTGCTCTAGTAGCTTTTAATATTTTCAATTTTCAGTCATAGCCTTCCTTCTGTATTTTTTTATTTATCTGTTAATTCTTCAACGGCCCTCGAACTACCGCGAATATTTCAAATCATTGTGCTAAAAATATATGTCATGTGTAAGGAATGTTTACGACAGATGATTTGCTTAACCTTTTCTTAAGACTGACTGTGACTTAGATTCGTTTAAAGGTCATGAAACTAATTGCGTTGTTTGTTGTAAACAAGATACTGCAGAGAATTTCATTGAAAATCAATAGATAATTTCCACCAATTAAAAGTTTCATAAAATCTGGATATTAGAGTGCATTCTTTAATTTTTCAAAAGCTTAGAATTATTTCTTACTCAATCTGAATCTAACGATCTTCTTGTTACAGGTTATACTATATCAGAGATATTTTTAATAAAACATCTATACCATCCAACTAACTAAACTTATTTTGAAGTGGCACTCCAAAACTAGCTAAATTGAAACCAAGCAAATATAAATGATATCGAAGGCTTCCACGGTCTGAGTTTCTGTTATGAGGGCTTCCGGGTTTTGACCGCGTCATAGTAAAGTACATATATACAGTATATATATATAATCTAAAACCCATCTACCTTTATAGGTGTAGGGTGTATATAGTATCTACATTAATTACACTAATTCACTAGTTTCTTCCACTCCTCCCTGTTTTGGGCCATCACTGTCGCTTCTTTCCAGGTTTTACCTCTATTTTTCAATATCTCGCCCATTACACTGTCCCAGGTTTTTCTTGGTCTTCCTTTCTTTCTATTTTTTTGGATTTTCGCTTTCCACACTTTTTTTACTGGTCTTTCCATATTCATCCGTTGTAGATGTCCCCACCAAGATAGCTGTCTCTCTTCTATAAATTCGAATATCGATTTTGTGCCCAAGTCTCTTCTTATGTCTGTGTTCCTCATCCTGTCTCTCTTTGTGACTCCTGTAACTCTTCTTAGGTATTTCATTTCCATTGCTTGTACTTTGCTCTTTTGTCTTTCCGATAGAGTCCATGACCGCAACCAAATGTCAGCACCGGTCTGTATATAGCGTTGAAAACTTTTAATTTAGTTTGTTTTGATATTTCTTTCTTATTTATAAATTTGGTGTTCATTGCATAATACAGTTTGTTTATTTTTTGAATTCTGCTATTGATGTCTGCCTCATTTGTAACATAAACGCTATCATAAAAAATAACTCGATGTCAGATACGTTCACCACAAATATTGGATTGAGACAGGGAGGAAGCTTAAGCCCCCTACTATTCATAATATTCATGGATGAGATTATTAAGAGATGCAAGCCACTAACAAAGAAACTAAGAATAAGACACTTACAATTACAAAGGGTACAGATAACCGAGGGAGCGTTTGCGGACGATATTTTAATATTCGCCAAAAATGAAAAGGATTTACAAACAAACCTAAGCATCTGGAATACTGCAATAAACGACAACGGAATGAGAATAAATAAAAGTAAGACCAACGTAATGATTGGAGAAAATATAGAAAGGATGAACATAGAAATAGACAAAGAGAAAATAGAGCAAGTAGATCATTTCCTATTGGATACAATACAGTTTGTTTTTGAATTCTGCTATTGATGTCTGCCTCATTTGTACCCGTTTCATCTATTATTACTCCTAGATATTTCTAGGAGTTTCTAGGGGGCTTAAGCTTCCTCCCTGTCTCAATCCAATATTTGTGGTGAACGTATCTGACATCGAGTTATTTTTATGATAGCGTTTATGTTATTTTTGTATATTTTTTGTGTCAACCTTAGGATTTTTCCATTGATTCCTCTTGCTGTTAATATTTCCCATACTTCTTGTCGAGGGACCGTGTCAAATGCTTTCTGTATGTCTAAGTATGCCATACATATAGTTTGCTTTTGTTCGATTGACTTTTCTATGATTTGCGTTATAGTAAATATGTGGTCTTGTGTACTTCTTCCATTTGCGATTCCTCTAAAGTCTCTTCAAGTTTTTCTCTGATTCTTCTTTCTACTATTTTTTCTAATATTTTCATGGCGGTGTTTAGCAGCGTGATACCTCGGTAATTATTGCAATCTTTTATGTCTCCTTTTTTCCAGATAGGTACGATCAGAGTTTTTTTTTCCCATTCTCTTGGTAATATTTCTTTCTTCCATATCTGATTATATATTTGCAGTAATATCTCTTTTCTTCTGTCCCCTATCTTTTTAATCATTTCAGATGTTATTTTATCAGAGCCCTGCGCTTTTCCATTCTTTAATTCTTTAATTACTTCTTCTAATTCAGTTTTACCTATTTCTTTATCGGTGCTTTCTCCCATCTCATTCGGTAATTGTATTAATTTCTTCTTCACTTTCTTGTCTTTCGTTTAGTAATTGTTGGTAATATTCTTTCCAGCGTTCCATAATCTCCTTTTCTTGCGTTAGTATTTCGCCGTTCTTGTTTTTAATTAACTGTGTGTTTTGTTGTTTTTCTAGTTTTAGTGTCTTTAGTGCTCTGTAGAATAATTTCTGGTTTTCCTTACATTTATTTTCCATTTTCATTTCAAAATTTTTCCATTGTTCATTTTTAGATGCTGTTAATAGTTCTTTTGTTTTTTTTCTTTCGTTTTTATATACCGCATACTTGTCCTCTGTTTTGTTTGTTAGGTATTCTTTCCACGCTTTTTCTTTATTATTATCTGATTTTTAATCTCTTCCGTCCACCAGGGCGTTTGCTTTTTATTGTTGTTTCGGTTACATATATACAATACAAAATAAATTAACACAAAAATGAAAATGAAAAATACAAAAAATGTATCTACAATTTACTCAAACTCGCCGTCTTGCCACTAATGTAAGTGGCTTCTTCAGGAGCAAAACTAGGTGAGGGGCGCTAGGTGGTCACGGTAACTCGACGTGTCAACCACGCTAGAGGCGAAAACCTTCTGACCCTGAAGAAGCCACTTACATTAGTGGCGAAACGTCGAGTTTAAGTAACTTGTATATATATTTTTCGTATTTTTCATTTTCATTTTTGTTTTATTTTATTTTGTATTGTATATACAGGATGTCCAGCCTAAGATGCAACGGTCCACAGCCGACTTATTATTAATTTTTTGAAAAATTTTTCAAATAAATATTGCGTCGAATCAAATTTTACACATTTTAAAATTAGTATTAGTAATGGCTGACTTTCGGTTCTATTGTAAGTACATACTAACTTTATTATTTTAAATGGAACACACTATACAGGGTGTCTCAGCGAGACCGTTCATTAGAAATTTATGGCGTTCTGGTCAATATATAAATTTCAAATTTATAATTATATATAGTCGATCATGTTCTCTTCAATGAAAATATTATTAGATTTCTAGCGCTGCCAGCTATACCGGAAGTCGCCATCTACTTTATTATTTTTAATGGTACACCCTGTATATTTTTACATATTTGGATTCCCGTATTTTTAAGTTGTATGAACATCTTTACTTTTTTGCAATTTTATTCGGACGTTTTGTAGTTATTCGAGTTTCTCTGAAAAAATTTGCTATAGCAGATATGTATTTATTAAAAAAATCAGAGAACACTCGATTTTTCGGATATCAATTTAAAATTCATAATATACTTAAACAACATGCTGGAGTATATTTTAGCGCCGAGAGCGGCTGCCTACATTGCGTGGTTACTTTATTATGGCACGTTAACTCATCGAAATTTTGAAGAACCATAACTTCATTTTCTCAAATAGCACGCCCCATATTTAATTACTTACTGGTCTTCGCAGTCCAATTCTACATATTTTATGTCCCACATGTCCCATACCTAAAATTGATAGTTTAGGAGATAATTAGATTTTTTGAAAAATACACACATAAGTCATAAATACTTATCCAGTCTGCCATGGAAAATAAACGTTTTCAAAGATTTATTGTCAAAGTCTAACCTCAAAATCACTCTTCGTCGTTTGATGCTTGTCAGTTAATAATTATCCGTTAAATGCGTTCACAGTATTGCTATAAAGGGTTAAAATGGATAACGATAACGAAAACAATGTTTACACCTTAATATTTTCGAAAACAGGTGAGTAAGGCGATTAGGAATTGGCCTGTAAGATCTCCAGATATGACACCTGTGGACTTTTTGCTTTGGGGATCATTTGTGCGAGCAGTATTCGACAAACGTTAAATTTATTCAAACATTCAATAACATGCAGAGTGTTCCATTTAAGAAAAAGACTCCCATAGAGTTGAACTCAGTAGAAATGAACGTTAAATTTTCTACAGACCCCGCATACATTGAGGTAATTTTGAAGATGTAAATTTAATGTGTAGTACTTTAGTTAAAAATGCGCCAAATATAAGGTCTTCAACCGCAATGTTTTCAGAAATACATTTTTTTAAACATAACGTTGTAGTGAGATCGCATATTTGAAAAAATTGAATAACTCAAAAACAGCAGATTTTTGATATTGGGTACCTTAGCAAATTTTGATGTAGAATTACATGCACGTTTTAAAAGCTCATAAAAAGTACACCACTCTATTTATTTTAAGGAAATTCATTCCAGTTCCGTGGATAACCCTGTATATAGCTTGCTCAGAACGATACATTTCACAAAGTCATAATAAACTGTAAGAATAATAAATTAAAAGTTTAAAAGTGTGGTATATGGTGGTTACATTTTCAATTTCTATTCATTATTAACTGAGCTTTGTCTTTCCTTGTATAAATATAACTAGCTATTCTAGTATTTTTGTATTTTTGATTTGATTATTGCTTCTTTGTTAATGATTTCTGTTCTGTTTGTTTCAAGTCGCTTCCTCTTTTATTATCCTACAATTATACTTATGCAGACATATACAACACATGAACACAAAATATAACACTCAACAATCAATATTTATTTTACGTGTCTACCTGTCATATACTGAACAACTAATCGGATATAGTTTTAGATTTGCTGTTCCTTTCTTCTTATTTGACCAGTTTACCTCATTCATATCTAGTAATAGTAAAATGTACGCATCAAAAGCGAAAGTTTAGTATTTTGTACAAGCTAGACAGTAAAGTAGTCAATGACTTAAAGAATGCGACTGGTGTTGTAATAATATTTGCCTACATAGTGCGTTAGTGCTCGTGGCACACTGTTATCTAATACGTTATTATACCATAGTAGTCTATTTATAACATAACACAATTTGAACAGTTTCAATGGGCTGAATAAGTACCAATATTAACATATGTTTGTAAAATATTGCTGCAAACTCAATATTTGTGCAAAATTAGTCGCCTATTCTCGCTAGTGTTTTGAATAAATATTTTCTCTTAATATCTTATCACACATAGAAGATATAATTTAACCTTTTTTGAAACTCCGAATACATATGATTTTCATTACTTAAACGAGGGTTTTACATTATCTTTATGAATATCGTCATTTATATATAAAATGGAATTGAAGCAATAAAATGATTTTCAAAATTAACCCAGCAGCAGTATGAACTATTCAAGTATATAATGCGAACTAGAGACACCCGCATTGTGCAACTAAGAAATATAAACATTATCTATAATTTATGAATATTTAAATACCACAGGAAGAAAAATACCAGTAAAAAGATTTCCAACGACACCATACAATTTTATATTAAACACCTTTATTTGTTTAAAGTGACAAATAAATGAACGTCTCATTAGCAAAAACAAGGTTAGTCAAGATGAGTAAAGTGTAACACAAAACTTACGTGGACGAAACGTTTAACGTACTACATGGATATTTTTACCACATAGAGTTAAGAAACCACACTGCAAGTATACACAACGAAAACTTCGAAATTCGTGTACAAAATGCAATAAATTCATGTATGTATACGAGATTCCAAGAGTTCGTTCCAATCTCGGTCTTTAGTAAGCGTTATTATCTTATATCTTCTCACAGAGTGAATTGCTATTAAAAATAAGCTAGAGTGTTTAATGCCATTTGCTATGGTTCTTTCTAGAAAAAAAAAGCTTTCTAACATCACTTCATTAATGTGCCTCTCGAAGAAGCATAGTATACATTACTACGATATCTGTTTTGATGGTGACAGATCACCATACATAAGTGTGGTATAGAAATGGTAAACACCAAAAACTTAAAACTAAACACCGACGCGTTTCGACAGCAACGCTGTCATTATCAAAGCGATAATAAGGCTTCAGTTTTATTATCAAGGCGATTATAAAACTTCAGTTTTAGTGGTGTTTAGTTAAAAGTATTTGGTGTTTAGTAGGTTGAAGTGTTTAGTGTTCTACTTCTGCACCAAGAGATCAAGTGAAGAACATAGAAATGGTCTCGATTGCCGGCTTTAATATACCTATTTATATGTATGTGTAGAGTGATTCGCACTACCAATAAAATTATATTGTTATTTGCAAGTAAAACAAAGATTATGTATGCAGTAATATTATACACTTGTCTATCCATATCTAATAGATAATAGTGCATTGGCAAAAGATACAAGTCCTTTCCTGTATATCGTGTAATAAATTTAAATCAATGCGTGCGCCTTTTAAGATTGCTTTATGGCTCCGCTCTGAATAGTATTAGAAACTATCTCGCTCCACACACTGCGCGGAAAAAGAAACTTTATGACGGTGAATCTAGAGCCTTAAGTTATTCTCACCATATAAATATTTCTCAAATATAAAAGATTCGATTGTTTTTGACGATACCATATCACACGTTTACTGCCAACTTATGTTAATTAGTAACTTCCTACGTCTAGCCGGTCCAGAGAAGAAGGTGAGGATAATGAAAGGCGCCAGCTAATTTCTCTGGTGAAAGCCACAAGTTCAAATCCAAGAAAGGCTGCTAGAAACGAAGGTGGAAGACAAACAAGGAAGTCAATTTAGGTCTACTCACAAAATACAATTTTAGTTGCAAAAAACTATATAATTGTGAGGTAAAAGTAGGATAAATTATAACGTGATAAAGACGAGTATATAAACACAATGCCGTGTAAAAACAAAATTTAATAACTACTGAACTAAATATTAACGCGAGTAAACGTTGCATTACCTGGGCAATGGCAGAGCAAAAGTGATGCTCTATGTATATAAAAAACGAAATCCATAAAGTGAATAACTAAACCCTTCGATGATTTTTCAAAAAATTTTTGCAAATATAATATTCAAACATTTCTGTGAGGATGCAGAAAATGTTAAAAATTATTAGAAATCGAACAGTTTACTGCTTCAACAATAAGAGTGACATAAGATTTTAATTTATTACACTTTTTCTAAATTTAATAAGGCGGAGTAGATTTAACATATCAAAATAGCGTTAATCGTTACAACTTTAATCCGCTTTAAAGACGTTCATAGAAATACTAGGGGTCGTGCGAATGGGTCTTCTCGGTAGAATTTCCGGTGTTGATATGTTTCGAGACTTGTGTAGCAAATAAAATGGAAGAAAGTCAGTAACCCCGAAGTTCTTTAATCCAGACACAAATATGTAATCAAAACAGTATGGAACCAACCGCTTAAAACAAACTGTAAAAGTAAAGGAAAAGATGAGAAGATCGTAGATCTTTAACGTATTTTGGGTCGAATCCGAAGTGTAAATAAAAAAATTATTTATATTTTTCCCTTAATAATTAAGGTTTCCCAAAAATCTTGCCATAATGCAAAAGTTTTCGAATAAGACAACAACATCAGACGCCATATTATAATTATTATTATAACGAACGAAAATTTTAGCGACACATGGCTCTAGTTCTTGAAGGCTCTTATCTTCGCTGCGTCGATACCAAATCCTTGATAGCCACAGCACCTGCCGGACAGCCTTGTCTGTTTCTGTTTGCGATCACACTACCGTGTAAGATTACCTTTATAGCTATGTTAAACCAAAATCCCTTCCAATTTATTTGATGCTTAAATGCAAATTGGATACAACATATGGGGACATATATATTATATATTATATATTATATATTATATATTATATATTATATATTATATATTATATATTATATATTATATATTATATATTATATATTATATATTATATATTATATATTATATATTATATATTATATATTATATATTATTATTATTTTCTTTTTGTCGGTGGAAATCCTTGATGGAGGTCACGGGCTTGGATCTAGCACCCATGACAGTGTGGGACTCCCAGTCGGGATGTGCAATAACTGATATACCCACTAAAACCACCCTATAAACATCTCGGAATACACCCAGGACCGTCAGGGAAGACATTCATCAGGTGCATCCTTGGGATCATCTCTATCCAGGAGCCATGGCTGCTTTTTGTCTGTCACTTTCCTCCATTTCCTTACGTTGCATTATGTTTGCAATCATACTTTGGATGGTTTTCCAGTTCTCAGCTGTTTTCGTCATTTATGGTATGAGTGTATCTGGCGTTGGTACGCATCCCAATTTTCGATAGGTGTCTCCTCTAACTTGATCCCATCTCGTGCAATCGAACGTTGTATGCTCGGCTGTGTCGGTCTTGTCGCAGTAGATGCATGTGTCCACGTTGTCCTTGTTCATGCGCTTGGCGTAAAATCTGAAGAGACCGTGCCCGGTTAGGACTTGTGTAAGATAATAGTCCAGATGTCTATGCTTGCAGTTTACCCATGTTTTTACGTCCTTAATTAGCCTCTTTGTCCACTGGGCTACATCGCGTTCCCTTTCCCATCTATTTTGCCAATCGCGTAGCGAGGTATCCCTGGCTTGAAGTTTTATGCCCTTTTGTTCTTCATTCCTGTGTACATGCAGGAAGCTCGTTTCACGTATCATGATGTCGATTGGGATTGTTCCAGTTATTACCTGGAGAGCCACTCCGGACGCGGTTTTGAAAGCCGATGCTACTCTCAGAAGCATGTTTCTCTGCAGTTTATGAAGTCGTCTCCTATGCTTTTGTATATGCACTACTTTTCCCCACACCGGCGCTCCGTATAATACCATATTATGCAATGCACTACACAGCAGAGATCGCTTTAAACTTCCCGGTCCCCCTATTCTGGGCATCATCCTGGTTAATCCAGAGAGCTTTGCTTCAGCTTTGTTGGCTACAGCCTCTACATGTGCTCCAAAACGCATCTTATCGTCGATAGTCACTCCCAGATAGACTAAAGATTTGGCAGGGGTTATGCTGACTCCTTCCAAATTGAAAGTGATATTTCCCCTATTACGGCCCCCTCTAACTATTACCGTCTCGGTTTTGTCCGGTGCAAGGATCATCCTGTGTTTCCTCGTCCACATGCTAATTTGTTCCAGGCACTCGTTTGTATTAGTCATCAGCTCCTTTGCATCTCTAGCACCCACAATCAGCGCAAGGTCATCTGCATATGCTATGGTAGTGCAGTTTCTTGTAAGTTCTAAATCCAGGATGTCGTCATACAACACATTCCAAAGCGTCGGTCCGAGGACAGACCCCTGCGGTACCCCCGTATTTGTGTTCAAAGTTTCGAGATTATCTACCATAATCCTTCTGTTTGTAAGATAGCTTATTACCATGTTTGTCAAATAGTTTGAGATCTTCCTATCTTTCAGGTTCTCTACAATCATACTGTGGTTAGCTAGGTTGAAGGCGTTTCTAATGTCTATGGTGATCAAGACACACCATCTACTGTTGTATTCGCTGACCGTATCTATTAGCGTCCCTATGGCATCAATTGTGGATTTTCCTTTTTGGAAGCCATACTGGTGGGCGTGCAGGCCGCCCCTCTCATCCAGCTCGGCCAGTAGCCTACTTCTTATGAGCGCCTCGAGCAGTTTGCTTACGCTGTTCAGCATGCAGAGGGGTCTGAAAGATGTCGGTGCTTCTGGCGGTTTTCCACTTTTAAGGATCAGGATGACTCTTGCGACCTTCCAGTTGTCAGGAAATTCTTGTTTTTGCAACAGGTTGTTTAAGACTGCTAGGAGAAACTCAGGTGCACAACTGGCCACTTCCTTGATCACTTCTGGTGGTATTCCATCCTGGCCAGGGGCTTTACCAGATTTCATATTGATTGCAGCACATTTTAGCTCTTCGACCGTGAAAGGTGTTATATTTGATTCAGTAGGTCTGGTCCTTAAGTTGTCGGGTAGGTGTGGAAACAGGGTGCTTAATATTTGCCTTTTCTTTTCGGTTGCAAGGTTATATGGAGCTAACGTGTTAAACTTTTTGGCAATTATTTTATAGGCGTCCCCCAGATGTTTTCATCCAGCACACTGCATAGGTCCTTCCAGCATTTTCTTTTGGCCAGTTTAATCGTGTTCACGAGCTCTCTCTTGACTAACTTATAGGCGCGTCTGTTTTCCTCAAGTAGCTGTGTATTTGTAGCCTGTGCTCTGGCTGTCCTAGTTAATCTTCTTCTTAGTCTGTTGCACTCTTTCCGCTTTTCATCTATACATTCGTTTCACCAGTACGGCTTGTTGGACTCAGTGCTTTGGGTTTTAGCAGTGCCTTTGTAAGCGTTTCGGATCAATTTAGTACACGTGAAGTGGTCAGTTATCTTACTGGATTCTGTCGCCGTTTGGATAATGCTTCTAAAAGCTTGCCAGTCTACCATGGTGTTTTTCTTGCCAGTCGTCTTTCTCCTAGTATTGCCCTTGAGTTCAAAGAAGATGTACTTATGTTCCGTTAAAGTTTCCGCATCAAGCACCCGCCAGTTAGTTATACTATTGGAGATTTCGTTTGTGGCTGCCGTTACGTCAATGAAAGACTCGGTTTCCCCTCTTACAAAAGTTGGTGCTAGGCCGGTGTTTACCACCACCATATCCAGTTCATGAAACCACTCCATCCAGTATTCTCCCTTTTTATCCGTCTTAGGCGATCCCCAGTATGGAGATTTAGCGTTTATGTCGCCGAGCACTATGGCACGCTTAATATTTCTGACCTTGTCCATAATATTGTCGACTTCCATTTTATATTGTTGCCATTCAATGTTTGGGGACACGTAGCAGCACATAATGTCACATTCCTTTAGCTTCAGGAGTACGTGCCCGTCACCTGCGCAATGTCCGAGCACCCCCATGTTTTTTGGCAGAAACAGTACAGCGACGCTAGTTCTGTTGTCTTTTATCCATTCTTGTCCCATAACCCGTTTCTTATTTGGCTCGCTAACAATTACTGTCCGCACCCAAATGTTTTGCCGTAGCAAAAGCCATGTCTTGTGCAGCATAGGCTCTTTCGACATTTATTTGTAAAATTAGCATGGTGTAGTGTTGGACGAGTCTGTAAAGATACCTTGGTTTGGTCTCGTGCCTTCGAGCTTTGGCTTTCCGCTTGTTGGCTGTTTCTGTAGGCCTTCATTTGTGCTGCCTCTTCCCTGCGCCTCTGTTTGCTGTGTCTTTCGTTCATCTAGTTCCTTTCTTCTCATGATGGTCTTGAACATATTTTGTATAGTTTCCCAGTGTCCTGCAGACTCCACCATCAACGGGATTAGTTTCCTCGGTGATTGGGTTCCCGATCTTTCCTTGCGCTGTTCTTCTATTTTCGTACCATCTGTTACAAACAAAAGCAGTATGTTCTGCGGTATCAATCAGGCTGCAATAGATACAACGGTCCTCGTTGTCCTTTCCCATTCTTTTTGCGTAGGCCCGGAAGGTATCATGAGCCGTTAACACTTGTGTCAGATAGTAATCAACGTTACGATGTTGGCAGTTTACACAACTTCTGAAATCTCTAATTAGGCGCTTTGTCCATTGTGCCTTGTCTCTCGTTTGGTCCCATCTTTTTTGCCATTTAATCAGGGTCCTTTCTTTGGCATCTTTTACTACGTTGCTGCGATCATCCTGTGCGTTGTTGAATATCTCAGTTCTTTCAAGTACCATTAGGTCAATAGGCGTTGTACCCGTAATCACTTGTAAGGACGCCAACGATGCGGTTTTATAAGATGAGGCTACACGCATAAGAATATTTCTTTGCGCTCGCTACATAATTTTCCTGTTTTTCTGGATATTTACAGCTTTATACCAAATTGGTGCCGCGTAGATTAATATGTGTGCAGCGCGCTGCTCAGTATCATTCTCTTGCTACTTTTAGGGCCGCTTATGTTCGGCATTATTCTTGCAAGACTGGCCGTTTTCTGTTCAGCTTTGTTTGTCGCCGCTACCACGTGTGGTCCAAAGGATCCCCTCTCATCTATAATTACTCCCAAGTACTTAACCGAATTTGTAGGCATTATCCCCACTCCCTCTAGGTAAAAGGAGACGTGGTTTCTCTTTCTCGCGCCTTTCATTATGATTGCTTCGGTTTTATCTGGTGCTAAGCATAGCCCGCGGTTCCTCATCCATGCACTTATCTGTCCCAAACATGTGTTAGTATTTTGCATCAGTGTGAACTCATCACTGGCCCCTACGAGTGCAAGATCAACTGCGAATGCAATACACACTGTGTCTCTAGTCAGTTCCAGGCTCAACACCCCATCATATAAAACATTCCAAAGCACTGGACTCAGGACCGAGCTCTGTGGTACTCCCGTATTCACATCAACAAGCTCATTTTTTACTATACTGATTTTTCTTTCGGTTAGGTAACTAGATATAAACCTGGTGAGGTAGTCAGATATCCCTCGGTCGTTTAACTCCTGTATGATTTGCCTGTGTGACGCTGTATTAAACGCGTTTTTCACGTCGATAGTTATTAAAACGCTCCATTTGCTCTGGCTTTCTTGCACCGTTTCCATGACTGCCTGGATTGCATGGATGGTGGATTTTCCTTTCTGGAAACCGTACTGGTGCCAATGGAGGTTCCCTCTCTTCTCAAGTTCCACGGTTAGACGGTTTTTTATAAGAGTGTCTAGGAGTTTGCTCAGCGTATTTAACAGGCACAACGGTCTATAAGAACTAGCTAAATTTGGGGTTTTACACTTTTTTGGTATTAACAATAACCTTGCCACTTTCCATTTTGATGAAAATTTTTGAAACTCCAGCAATTGGTTCATAACACTCAGCAACTACCCTGGTGCACACTCCGCGACTATTTTGATTGCCTCAGGCGGAATCCCGTCAAGTCCAGGTGCTGTTCCACCCTTAATACCTAAGGTTGCGCTTCTTAATTCCTCCCCTGTAAACGGCTCGTCCTTCTGTACTACTGGACTAACCTGCTATTCATCCGTACTTTTAGGAAAAAGGTCAGCGATAATCCGTCTTTTTACCTCAATACTGGGCTCGTACGGTGTTAGGTACCTTGTCTCTTTAAGCATGATCTTATAGGCTCCTCCCCATATATCGTTGTCTAACCACCGTGGCATTTTGTTTACCAAATTGGTTTGGTCGTATCGACACCACCTTAATATGTGTAGTATCTGCGGTTCCTACACTTGCCTTAATAGATTCCTCTATTTCCTCGCTTGTTACGTCGCATTCTATACCACTCACAAAAATGGTTTCATCATATCGTTTGGTCACCACCTGCATATCTTCGTTGTTCCTAGCTATTTCGCGCTTGAGAGCTTCTTTTTTCCCCTGCTCTCCTTGAGTTTCCAGCATCACTTCGCCCTTTGCTGTTTTCTTAATAGTTTTGACCTTAATCCCAATTTCATCAATATTTACATTCTTCTTTATCTTCCGAAGGATCTCGGCGTACTTCTTGCCTTCCGATTTGATAATAACCTTCTCTAATTTTTGGCTATCTTTTCCTCTTGAGACCTTGCCTTTAGTGTCCTTTGTTGTGGTTACCTCGATTGTTTTATTTGTCCCAGCCTCCACACACTTTCCTAGATATTCTGCACGAATATTTCCCACTGCCATAATATTCATTTGTTCCACTCCTCGGAGGTGTGCTTGCTTTCCCAGTTTGTCAATAATGTTGTATAATTTACTGGTATCACTGGTACCTTCCGGGTGCATTTCATATGGAAGCACAAACAGAATTCTGGAGCTTTCGTCCGCTTTTCCTCTGCTTAGATATGTTTGGGTATTTGTTTTAACATATTCTACAGTGTCTTCTTCCAATTTCTCTTCCAGTAGAGGTGTTATCTCCGGGTATCTTATCTTGATGTCCTCCGCAGCCTGTCCTTCAAAGGTACCACCTGGGTGTACTATGACGGCAAGGTTACCTGTGCGTCTTCGCGCCGTCTCCAGATCTATGAACTTTGTATTTTTATAGCACGTACTTGGCCAGGGGGCGTCGATTATTTCAGCCAATTTGTCCCATCCCATCTTGTCTTCTAGTGCTTTCTCAATCCTGTTGTCCAGAGCCAGTGTCTGCTGGGCAATTTCCTCTCTTATTTCCATTTCATCTGCTTGTACTCCTATGTTGCTTGTCTTTTTTGTTGTTGTTGCGTCCGTTTGCGTATTTATGGGAGTTGGTTGCTTCTCCCGACTTAAATCCGAGTAAGAGTTGCATTTTATTTTAAGGATGTCTACCTTTCTGCTTAAGTTGCCCCCGGGTCGGCGTTCAGCCTATAGCGTCGACCCTTAAAACTCTGCGGCTGCACTACCCCATCCTTGGTGGCCACACTCAGGGAAACGGGCGTGGCGAAAGAATTTGGCGAAGATAGTAGGGGAGGATAAAAGTCGGTTTGCCGAGGAGTAGTCCGCCCGCTGGTTGTCTGGTTGGGGAAACCTTCGGTTTCATCCTAAAACAACTCGGTGATTCTGGGACCCTACGGTTTCACTATAGCTGCCGCGGATACTTGATCGCCGGAGGGGCGGTTGGCATTGTGGGGTAGGGCTTTTGCCCGGCCGTCCCCGTAGTTCAGGCTTAATTCACGGGCGGGCTGGTTGTACCTCACGGCCAGATTCCGTTTTCCACGCTTGGCCGATAGTAGCCATCCGCAAGGAGGCCTAGGCCCCGTGGGGTTAGATGTGAGGTAGGAGTTCGCTAAAGCGTCTCCAACGGTGACCCGTCCAACGTCGTCTCTTGATCAGTTTCTTTACACAATCCTTCCCGTGTTTCCCTTTCCTTTTCTTTTCAGCTGGCCCGTAAGCAGTTCTAAACGAGCTGTTTCTAAGCTGCTCGTATAGTCTTGCGATAGGATTCACTGTAACCTCTTCTTCCCTCCAGGGAAATTCCTCTGTTCCAATTTCGGTTTTGTCCTGCTCGGACGTCCTGCCGATGAGTTTAAAGGTCGGGCTGGTTAGCGTGTCATCGTCTTGCCACGTGGTTTCCATACTACCTCTTCTGCCATCTGGTTTTATTGTCGACACCGAGGGAGTAGAGGCAGGGGTCCGGACTAGGGAGCTCCTTCTACCAAAAACAAGCGTCTCCTCCAACTTCCTTTCAAAATTTTCCTTGTTCATTGCCTGATCGTCTCCTTGCGTTTCAGTTTGTTCCTCCTGTTTCCTAGATTCGTTATTTATGTCCAGTTCGTTCCCACGAGTAGCTGGGGATCTAAAAAGTCACTCGCAGCAGAGCCCCGCTATCACTACGAGAAGGCTCGTTTAAATCGGTAGGTCGCCCGGCCTTTGAAGTCCAGCACGCTCGTGGCTGGGTTTATCCCCCCAACCTCTCAGTCCTCGGCGCGTGTTGTGCCACCTTGACGTAGGGTTGTGGGTTAACTGTGTCCACGGACAGGCCGGTTAAGGCAAGCCCCCGGGGATCTGCGCATTCTGCCCTCCCCTAAGGCTAGGGTCGGAAGGGGACGCCTCTCTGTGTTCCCCATTTCAGCGTAGATACACTGCCCCTACCGATGGCTACTTGAGAATCCAGGATCCTGCCGATGAGGGTCGCCACATCCCCGATCCCCCAAACCGGCCGATTTGCCTCTTAAACACGATAGGCAAGCTATATACTATATAGCTTTAATTCGACGCAGGTTGGATGACGAGATTGAGACCAAAGGCGGCTTGATAGAGCATCAATATGGCTTCCGAAAGGTACGCACGACATTACAGGTTCTCGAAATAATTAAAGATATCAGTAAAAAATAAAACACGAAGTGGAAAGTCTTGATAACACTAGACATCCAAAACGATTTCAATACGGCCAGCTGGAATTTAATACTGGAGAAACTACAGAAGAGAAATGTATCCCCATACCTGGTTAATATTGTAGACGATTATTTGAACGAAAGAAGTATCCTTTTAACAAAGAAAGATAGGGATAATATATAATATATAATATATAATATATAATATATAATATATAATATATAATATATAATATATAATATATAATATATAATATATAATATATAATATATAATATATAATATATAATATATAATGCATATATATTATATTTCTGACAAGCACTAAATCGAACTACGCTTATCTAGTCATGGCTCAGTCTTTGTCAGAAAATGCACCACCGTATTGTCTTGCAGCTTTTGGCACAGACAATAAGTTTAATTATATTATATATTCGAATATATATGTAAAATATATATATATATATACATTATATAAAAAATGTCCAGATGTCTTTTGAAATAAAACTAAATAATAGAGGCGATTAATGCTGTATTATGACTTGTTTTTGCAAGGGCAAATATCAGATTACAAAATCCGCTCGAAAAGTGCACTACTCTGAGCGATGGGTTTATGGGAACTTTCACCGACACTTGACTAAGCATTTCAATCTGTATATCCAGTCCAAAGATGGAGCGATGGTAGACAAAAATATTCATCCAGTGGTATTGCCTAGTAGTACATTATTGGAATATACATGTGGAAAAAATGAGGATGCAGCAAAGAAACAACAGGGAATAATCAGATTTATTACAGTGTTAAAGTCTACTAGTAGTAGTACTCAGTCTAACTCTGCTTTGCACTGTTCTGAAGGAGACCAAGTGGAAAATTCTACTACAAGCGAGATTCAGACACAGTCAACTAAGTCAAGCACACAAAATGAATGAAAATTTAAAGAAAAATGCAATTTACTATCGAGAAATACTGACGCACTTATTGCACAAGATGAAAGAGGTTCACCAAAAGTCAATATTTTGAGTAACCAAGTAATCGTCCAGGCAATGGTTCATTCCAGCGCCGACGATAAACTTTCAGTTACAATTTTACCAAACAATGAAAACTTAATGAAACTCACTACTAGCCAAGAAATACCAAAAGATTTTATTTGCAATGAAAAGAAGAAATGGACATCTGAAAAATATCAAAGAAATATGAGAGCAAGAAGAAAGCGTGAGAACGAAGTTATTAACTAGAGAGTGATAACATCATTTTTTTCTTTGCTCAGTACAGTCGAAAGAGAGGTGGAGAGCATTGTTGGTAGTGGCACTGACGGAGACGAAACTAAATCAGTGGGTGCTAGACTTAATGCAACGAGAGAAGCACTGCCACAGTCCAATGGGAAGTCTTCAGCAAATAATAGAAGCCAGTTATTGAAGATGTTAATTGATATTTCAGTCCAAAATTCCAGTAGTTCCAGTAGTCGCTATTATTACAACGACGTTGTTAAAAAATTTTCATTGTACTTATTTTACATTGGGGGAAAGCTCTTCTATGAGAATATGAAAGGTGTTTTACCATCGATAAGCACTCTAAATAACCATGTTTCTAAGGCTAGTGAGAGGATCCAGGGAGGAGTATTTGATTATGACGGACTGTGTAGGTTTCTAGAAGAACGAAACTTGCCAAAAGTGTTATGGATCCTCTAAGACGGAACGAGAGTAACGGGTAAAATTGAATACGACTCGAAAAGTAACAAATTAGTTAGATTCACTCTACCTTTAGTTAATGGTTTACCCCAGACAGATGCTCTTGTAGTCACATCGGCTAAAGCAATGCAAGACTACTTTCTGACAAGCACTAAATCGAACTACGCTTATCTAGTCATGGCTCAGTCTCTGTCAGAAAATGCACCACCGTATTGTCTTGCAGCTTTTGGCACAGACAATAAGTTTAATTCGAGCGATGTCACAAAAAGATGGAAACACATTATAGAAAACCTGAAAAGTCGAGGTATAATTTTGTTAGGTTTCTCCAGTGACGGTGACACTCGTCTGTTAAAAACTACTTCCTCTCCCCCAACATGCTTCTCTTCCACCACAGACTAACGATAAAATATATCTGTGGAAATGGTATCAAGCAGGGTACAACAAAAATGATTTTTCCGACGTTTCCTGTGTACAAGACACTGTACATATCGCAACAAAACTACGTACAAGATTTCTTAATCGTAAGGTAACTTTAACAATTGGATCATTCACTGCGTCACCTGAACATATAGAGCAGCTAATTGCTAATTTATTTTTAATTTTTCAAAAGAAAAACACTTGTTAACAACTTCGGATTTAAAAGGAGAAGATAAAATGTGCTTCAGGTCTGCGGAAAAAAATGTGTTCTGAATCAGTAATCCAATTGCTTGAACACATCCCCGGAAGTGATTGTACACGGGCGTATCTCAGATAAATGCAATTTTCCACAGCATCTTACCTAGACCCTGCCTTAGATGTGAAAGAACGCCTTTACAAAATATGGTTTTGTGTGTTTTTCCTGCATATTTGGCGCAAGTAGATAGCACACCACCAACATCTTGAAATTGCTAACAATTTTATTACGTCAAATTGTTATCTATGTCTAGAATTAAATATGCTCATGCTCTTATTAACATTTGTATTAATTTTCGTAAAAATCCGGATCTGACAAAATGTTTTTACCTCCCCTTTTTAGTAGCCAGACTTGCGAAAAAACATTCAGAGCAACGAGGTCCATGACTACTACATATTCGACTGTGGTTAACTATAGTGTTAAGGACATTATTCGAAGACTGGATCGGATTGCAGCAATTTATACTATTATAAATGGTGGTTTAATTTTCCCCAGAGAAGAAAAAAAAGCAAGGGCCGACCATCATTTCGGACTTGAAAAATTTATCAGATGATTGCATTCTAACCACCGTGGAAAAATCTTTACTTGACGCACTACAGCTAACTGAAAGTTTAGGAATGCAAGTTCCAAAAAATAGTTGGAATTGTGTTGCTGTTGCAGTTTCAATCCCTGTAGTAGATAGGAGCAGTGATTGATGAATACGCATTCATCAATCACTGCTCCTATAATGCAGTTCAATTTAGTGTATATTGTCAATCTCTTTAACTCTATTACTTAACCCTGATGAAGCTTTTAATTAAAGCGAAATATTGGTAAATGTGATAATAATAATAATAATAATAATAATAATAATAATAACTTTATTAGTCCTACATTACATAAGGTTATGTGTAGGATATGTCATATAGTAAATCTAAAGTAACAATTGAGACGTGTGTATCATTAAACATTTGTAGTTGCACCACACCTCATCCGAAACTCGTCAATTGAGTAGATAGTCTCATGCAGCAGGAATGCTTTAATGCCACGCTTAAAGGAAATTTAATTAGAACTACATTTTAGGTGTTGAGGTAATGCATTATAAAGTTGTAAACCCAAAACACGAGGTAAATTTTGCGTCAAATTTAAGGAACAAAAAGGTATATTAAAATCAAACCTAGAACGAGTGTTGTACTGATGAATGTCCTTATTGCAATGAAATGTATCTTTGTTTTTGTAAATAAGCACTAACAATTCAAATATATGGATTGATGCTAGGGTAAGAACACCCCACTCTTTAAAATAGCAGCGACAAAATTGTCTCGTGCTGATACCAGCTATGCAACGTATAACTCTTTTTTGAGATAAAAAAACTTCCTTACTGGCTGCTGAAGCACCCCAAAGAGCAACACCATAAGACAATCTAGAATGAACGTGTGCATAATAAAAGGATAACAAGGAACTTCTATCTAATATTGTTTTTAAATTTCTTATTTGATAGCACACCGAATTAAGCCCACGGGCAAGTTTGTCACAGTGAGTCTGCCACGTTAAACAATCATCCACCGTTAGTCCCAAAAACCTAACCTCAGATATTCGTTGAATTTCATTCCTGTCGGCGAAAATATGGGTATTAAACTCAGTTTTGTTGCGAACACCATGAAATATAAGATATTGAGTCTTATCAGCATTTAGGAATAGTTTGTTTTCTGAAAACCAAGAATCAATATTCGCTAGTAATGTATTAACTTTACGTTCGCTTTCAGATACACTATCAGATGATACTATGATACTACTAATTGAGTTTAATTTGTAACCACAGGTCGTGTTCACCCGACATTTTTATTTCACTACAACTGTTAATTTCTAACGACCGCCACTCCCTGAAGATTTAGTAGTTGTAATGTTAACCCTCTCCCAGTCCTGTAATAATAATAATTAACTATTAAACGCTGACAAAATACCTATAGAGGTACATATTTTATTAAAAAAAGACAAAATCAGAAATTCTATTTCTAGTAGTATTACGGGTCACTAATATATAATAGATATATACCGGGTGTCAACGAGATCATGTATCAGCGCGCCATTTATTTGTTAGTTAAAATAAAACTTTAAAACTCGGACCGTATATATGAATGATTGGTTGGCTTCTTCAGGTGCAATCAGTTTCGTATTTTTCACATTTACATGCATTGGTGAAGGAAACTGTTTTTTCTTTCATTTGAAATGTAATCATTCTGTTGCTTTGGAATTAGACTACTTTTAAAACATTTTATATTTTGTACTACCTGTCTACCACTAAACCACAGCATATTTTATATTACTTGAAAGCTACAAATTATGCCAATATGGCACTGTAATAAAAAATAGATGTTACTGTTGTACTATAAAAAAACGAGTAAGTACCTGTCACTTGAAAATGAAAAAATAAAAAAATATTATTTTCTTTAGTAATTTCAACGTGAAATATATGTTTCCTTCGCCAATGCGTATAAATGTGAAAAATACGTTTTTTAATTGTTTTCAAAGCTAACTGTGATGGTTGTTACATTTCGACATTTGTTGCGAAACAGTTTCACTTTAATGGATAAATTTAACACATACCGCCATCTTTGACAGAAATGTCAAAAGTTGACCTGCACTAGATGGAAAATTTTTAGAAGAAACAGAATATGAACAGAAATAATACATGTTGTATTTAAAAATTCAAAATTAACGTCACAAGTTTTATTTTAACTAATAAATAAATGGCGGGCTGATACATGATCTCGTTGACACCCGGTATATCTATTATATATTAGTAAAAAACCTGGAACCTGCAGTGAACTGCTACTGACTATCCTAATATTGGTGGTAATGATTACTGTAACCTCATCTGAGGGGAACAGAATATGATTTCTTTAATTCAAACAACTGGTTTTTTGCCTGGTGACGTTTCGAAAATTTATTTTTTCCTTTTTCAAACCAATATAATTCAGGATAATTAGAGTAACAAATATTGAATAACAAATTTGAAATAACTTACACTGGCGAAGTTAGTTTAAAACATCGTGATGATGGAGCCAAATAGCATGCATTGTGTTTTAAATGTTTAATAATATTCTTAAAAAACTATGTAAACGCTACACATGTCTAGTTTTAGTAAAACTTAATCGAGGCAATTAGTGACAATTACAAACATTTTAAAAATTTTATACTAACGATATTAAAATTGTTTATATTCAATTTTAATATCGTTAGTAGGAGAAGGCTGCAATGAGATGTGTGAATGTATTATGAATAAATTTGATATATCTGAAAGAAAAGGATAAAAAGTCAGAAAAATAAAAAACTTTTAACAAATACAACAGGCGTTTGAATATAAGGAAAAGACCGGTGGAAATACAAGGTCTGTCAAAAAAACCAAAACAATATGGTGGTTTAATATTTATATATTATTATATATATATATTATATATATTATATATTATATATATATATATATTATATAGATGGTCACTTTATAACTCTCTTATAAACGTATTTTTCCACTACTAGCGTTAGAAGACGTCATTATTTGGTATGTTTTCGGGCCGAGAAGATGAATTTCTCTTCTAGTAGTCAATAATAAAAATTATCTCCTACTAGTAAATAATAAAAACAATTGACAATAATAAAATTATGATTTATTCAATAAAAATGTATAGAATAGAAATAATTTGAATATAAAACCATAGATGTCGTATAGATGCACGAATGAAATCCGCAATTCAAGAAAAAAGGTTAGGTTAACATTTAACATAAATAAACAAAGTAGGAAATACGTAATTTGGTAAACACTACTTATTAAAATAATAATTAATAGCGCAATTATGGCAGCTTATGTTAATTCCTGACGTACTGGCTTGTAATAAAATCTCGTACACCTAGTTCACCTAGTTTTACCTATATTGATTTCACCTTTTGTGACATTTCTAATTTGACGTTTCATTTCCAAAAGTACACTATTTTTATAAGTCACCATAACCTCTATGCATAGTGTGTCACATCCGTCAAATCTAAAGTCAGCTTACATTGAAAAATAATCTTCAAAAATTAACTTGCTTGACATTAAGGTGTACGAGATTTTATTGCAAGCTAGTGTACCAGTATTTTTGATACTCTATTTAATTTGCTTCCTTGCGGATTTCTGAAGGAGCACAACTACTGTCTGACATTTTTTCTGGTATTGTGACAAGACATGAATAAAATCTCAATTTGACATTAAATGTTTATTCATTTGTTTTTACAGACTAACATGTTTTCTATGGATATCTTAAATTAAACATTTATCGGAACGGCTTATTATATTACATTATTATTGAGAAAGCAGTTAAATATGCTAGTCGTGGAAAAAATAGTATATAAACCACGGCAGAGAAGATTTTTCTCAGCCTCTTAGCCTCAGCTACTCGGCTGAGAAAAATGTCTTCTCTCCCTTGGTATATAATTACTATTAATCAACTTTACTTTACATAATTACATTAATAAAATACATACATATATGTATCTAATCATTCCGCCATAAGCATCACATTAAAACATAAGTGTAATCGACTAATCAAAAAGCCAGTCACACACTGAGAAAAGAAAATGCATTCAATTAACAAAAACTATTTTGTTAGGAAAAAAGTCTTCGATTGACAATATTTTTTGTAAAATTAATCAATATTTTAGATTACACCAACAGAGAAAAATTGTTGACATTATTTAGTTAAATAAACAAAACACTAATTATTAACACGAGGCTCAATAAAAAATATTGTTTAAGTCAAGTAAAATTTTATTGTTATTTAAAAAGACCAATGATAGTCAGTTGAAAGTTTGTTAATTGTGCAAGGAAACAAAGTAATGTATTACTTTAACCAAACTATATACTTCTACTGCATACTTATATAGTAAATTCATAAGCATGTTTGATACTTATGTTATTAGAAATATTCTATTAAATAAATTTTTGGATATTAATCTTTTTTTTATTCATTATCACTGTCTTAATATTTAGTAACATGGAATATTTGTTGAAATAACGTATTACTATATCTTACATGTGCAATTGAAAAAATGTAACCTTATGTTCGTTACTGTCATTAGCTTGTTCCTAAACGAAATAAGACAGCTATCACATCGAAGTTATAACTAAAGTACGGGTTATTGTTAATGATCAATATTGCTATGCATAGGTGCAGTCATTTAACGGTATAAATCTCGGACTAGGACAAGTCGAGATTATCGGTAAAATGTTGAGAAGAAGAAATGTAACAATTTGTATAATCTATACACATTTTTAATATAACAATTTTGGTCCCCCTTCCTTTAACAAAACAGAAATGTTTTTTTAACCATCTCATATTTATAAAATGAAACTTCCTAATTGTTCAAATAACTAGTAATATTATTAAAGGAACATAATTTCTTTTATACACTAGTTTTGTTATTTTAACTAACATTTTTGTTTGACTGTATTTAACCTAGATTTTTTTGTTGGATGCTCATTTTTTTGTTAATTCAACTCATCTTCTTTTCTCAGTGCAAAAGGGGGCCCGTGCCGTTTGTTGTAATAATATGTGTTATATTCTTAAATCTTCTAGTTACAGTCTTAAGCACGAAATCTACCTTCTAATTGTCGTTCTTCTTGATGTCCCAGTTCTAAACAGTTGCGCAATTCGTTATTAACATCTCGTTGGTTTGCACCAACGGGAAGTATTTATGGATTTGCAATACGAATTATTAATAGCAAATTCTACCTCTGACAAATATCGACTCCATTTATCTTTCACATCGCATAACTTTGACAACATCGGCGTTAAATCTCTGTTAATGCGTTTAATTTGACCATTTGCTTGCGCCGAAGCTCTCGGTATCTTCGCGCGGGTAACATTGTTCTGAAGAAAGAAATTCTTAAATTCCTCAGAGATGAATGCAGTTCCAAGATCTGACAGTAATCTTACTGGTCGACTGTAGTTGTGGAAATATTCTTCTAACTTATGAATTACTTCTAGTGTTTTAGTTGTTTTTACGGCATGAAATGTGAAAAAATTTCGTAATACCATCCATCTATAATTTCAAATACATACATACCTCTTGTTTCCAGAAGTATTTTCTAACGGACCGTAATAATCCATCTCTATCGTTGAAAACGGTTTGTCACCTTTGGGTATATTATGAAGTACACCCTCAGTTTTACCAATATTAGTACATAGAATAAACTAAGCATTTCACGCAATTTTGAATATGTTTTTACTATCTCTTTTATTTGAGGAAGCCAGTAATTGCGCGACACTCTACCGTCTTATCAATAACAATGTGATCCAAATTATCATGGCAATTAAATATGACGTGGTGGCCCATTGCTATTGTGGTACTTACAAAAATAGATTTCCTTTTATTTTATTGTATACTAAGCCATTTTTAAGTTCGTAGTCTTTACTTTATTTTAACAGTAAATTCGCTTTAACCGTTTGTATTGCAGAATCTAGGTTTTGAGCAGTAGACAAATTTTAATCAAAAGTGTTTTCTTCGAGAACAAGGATATTATTGATCTGCTAAGCGCATCTATGTACATGTTTCATGCAAATGCTAGTTTAATATTCCACAGTGTATTTGTAATTTTCAAGAACCATAATCCAACGGCTAATCCTTCTATGATATCGTTTTTAGTTGGTGCTAATTTTATGGAATTGCAATCTGTAAGTACTTTAAAACGTATTTCCTGTAAATATATCCTAAATCTGTTTGGTGCATTTATAGTCGCTAGTAATTCAAATTCGTAACTGTGATACCGTATTCCGTATCACTTGTGCTCTTGCTGTAGTAAAATACTGGTTGGAATAAATTATTTGTTTGTTTCTGGAGCAAAACAGCTCCATACACTCTGCAACATGCGTCACAATGTAATTCAGTTTTTAAGGTAGGTGAATATACAGCAAATATTTGAAAATGCACTTTTTTTTCCTTGAATTCATTGAACGCTCGGTCTTACCAAAATTAAAGTCGTGATCTTTCGTCAAGAGGTCGTATAATGGTTTGGCAATAATAGAGAATGATCGGACGAACCGACGGAAATAATTTTGTAGTTTTACAATTATGCGGCACAGGGTAGTTTGCAGCAGCTTGTACATTTTGGTGATTAGGTCTAATACCCTTTTTGTTTATCTCGTAACCTAGATAACTGATCTAATTTTTCAGGAAATGACATTTATCTGTCCTTAACTCTAATAAATTCTTGTCATTAATTCAAATATAAAACTCAAAATTTACGATGTTCGTCTACTATATCTGTCGCTATTAATACATCATCCACATACATATATTTTTACATTATACATTTTTTTTGTTTTCTTTTTATGTATTGTACTAATTGGATTTTATCTGTAAGTACAAATGAATAAATAAATATTAAAACTTTGTGTTTTCTTAGTAATGGCTCAAAAATTTTTATTTACAAAACATTGAAATATAGATAGCGTATTCGAAAGTCCAAATGGCATTTTCAGATATTCGAACTGACCTAACTGCGACATAAATGATTATTGTATGGAATTTTATGCAACATTTACATGATGAAATCCATTCTTTTAAATCTAGACAAGTGAAATAATTTTTGTTTTATCAGCACGTCGAATGGCTCGGGTGATCTTCATTCCTAAACAGCTATTTGCTATTTGAGTGTCTATTTTAAATATTTATTTTCATTTATTTTTAGATGCAGTACTTGTAAGTCAAGAACTTCTTATACCATACATCATCCTTTCATAACGATATAGATATTGAAATTTTCACATTATGGACTTAATCTACAGATTCTGTAATCAGAAATACACGGATTTACGTGCACCAATGTGTATCATCCATAAGTACGGAATTGCCTAAATTATTATTTTATAAATCAAAAACCATAACTGTGATAACGTAGATACTACTGTAAGTTTCAATAAAATATTCCAAATGTCTGTCAACTTCGACATTCTTTATATAGTAAATCCATAAGTACTTAAAAACTGTTGTCATAACTTACTTCGTATACTTATGAGACCTGAAAGTAATCTCAGAATTTTCATTCATTTGTTTGCAGACTTACAGGATTCTGATAACGCGCACATCGTGGATAAGATAATACATAAACACACTTTATTAAAAATAGGGATTGACATGATAATCACAAATACGAATTGAAGTCACAACCAATACACATATGTTCTAATATTATTGGCGAAGAAATCAGAATTTAATACTCTGATAACACCTTCCATCCTATTATTATATCCCTTCTACCATATCGCTGCGAATTTGGAGCATTAAGTTACTGCTTGGGAGGAGCTAAAAAAATAAGTCAAATATACTTATCGAGACAAAAATGGACAATATTCAATGCCCATCCTAAATATGTCAATTTTTGACATATTGATTGATGTTTGTTGAAATTTCTGATTATCTAAATGATACCCCTTTGATAAATAAAAAATATTTCTATTATATTTTTTATCTGTTATTCTTGGTATTAAATTTCTTATCGTGAATCATGCTTAATGTACTAATGAAAATTAGTAACACTTAACAAAAAATAATGAATAAGTAACAATTACTTGAATTATGCCTGGAATTAAATAAATATGTACATGATTTAAGGATACTATGAACAATATTTAAAATAGCTAGGTATGCACATACTTATTTACTATCTGTATTTTAAAGAGAATAATTTTATCCTGGCAACAGATACTATTGAAAGGTATTTATCTTAATTTATGTATACCTCGATTCTGTGGTAGTACTAGGGAGAATAGTTCAATTGAACATTCAACAATTTAAAATAACTGCCATAGGCTTAGTATAGCTACTATAAAATTAAAAAACTAAACGTAGGTACGAAAACACGATACAATCTGAAATTTCATACAGGCTGGTGCAGATGGGGTGAACTATTATAGTTAAACGGTGAGAAATTTCGAAAAAACCTTTTGGAATTTGATTGAGGGTTACGCGGGCTACGTTTTAAAAATATTTTTTTATACAGGGTGATTGAAGCAGTCTATAACGAACCAAACTTGTGTTTTTTTTATGTTCCGCTTTATGGTTTCAGGAATTTTTTAGAAGTATTTTGGTTGGATGGTAAAGTATGTTGAAGTGAGACATTGTTCGGCTAAACTTACTAAATTTCGGGATTGGATTGAGTCTGTGGGAAGCACTTTAATGAAGCAAGATGACATAGAAGCTAACGAGACATGTAACAGGTTCCATAAAGGTTATAGAAATGAGTTTAATAGGGTAAGAGGAATTTAACATGTGAAACGGAATGTTTCCTAAAATATCTTAATGGTATTTGTGAGATATTTGGCAAGCTACAAGTGGGCAAATCTATTGCATTTACTATTGAATGAAACGGTAACATGTGTCAAAATACTAATAATATAAATGGCCATGCCTATCAACAAAAATATCTAAAAAACAAAGAATTCATTGATATATTGAATTTTAATTATATTCGCAAATAATAATGAAGGATATATTGGTTTAATACAACTATAAAAATTAATATGATTTGAATTATTCGCATATCAATCTATTTTTTGTCAAGCTCTAACAATTCTATTCAAGGACTAGGGAAAAACCTAGCAAAAGAACCTAGTCAAGAGCGTAAAATTAATAAAATTCAGGCGTGAATTAAATTATTATAAATAACACTTAAATTATCGATATCCGTTCTAAAATTTACCGCGTTTTAATTTTTTTAATGTATATCATTTCGTAAATTAATCTTTTTTTATAATTAGTTTCCTTTTTTAAATTGTATCTAGTATTTTGAAAATCAAAGTTATGTCGTCCATCTTTAGAATGCTTAGATAAAGCATTTCAGCGGTGACGTTATGTGTAACAGTGTATTGGTTCTTTTAATTGTAAAAAAACTATTCACAAGTCTAAAATCAAAAACGCCCCTAAAAAAACAATCAAATCCCATCTACAAAATACCATGTAGCGGATGCGATGCTGTGTACATTGGGCAAACTAAACAATATTTACAAGGCAGAATTAGGCAACATAAAGGTAAAAACAGTAACATTATGTACTGCATTGAAAAAACACGAAGATAATTTTGAACATAACTTCAAATTTGAAGACACCAAAATATTACATAGAGAGGGTAGCAGAAAGGAAGAGATGTATTAGAAATGATATACATAAAAAAACATAAAAATGCAATTAATGACAGATCTGACATAGCGTGTCTATCTAAAATTTATCATTCTATTATTTAATCAATGCTATGAATCACAACAAATTACAGCTATGTATTGTGCTGTTTGAATAATTAAGTATGAAAATATACAGTTCACCAGAATCATCCTCTGGTTTAAATTTACTACGTATTTTAAGATAAATTTTTATAGTATAGAAGTTATTTTATTTGAATTGTACAAATAATATATATAAAAAAATGTTTTTTTTAACGTAACCTTGATACACGATCTTTGCATTAAAAATCATGTCATGTGCAATATGTTTTTGACCATGTACAAATGTACTTTTAAATAAGAATTGTTTTAATATGTTGTAATTGTTCCCAAGTGTCAGTTCTGAAGAAGGTAGCTAGCACTACCGAAAGCTAAAAAATAAAACTGTGTTGATATGTAGTAGTGTGTTTTTTATATATTATTATTATATTATTGTTGGTATAGGTATGAAAGTTATCTGAATATCTGATTTTTTAATTCGTGTTTTATTGTGTCGCTTAAATTGTTTATACAGGATAAAAACTTGAACTACGAAAGCCTAATGATAGGAGAAGGTAGTGGGAGGTATTAAAAGTATCAATTTTAGTATTATCAACTATTTATATGACAGGAATGTCAGTGGTTATGTCAAATACTTTACCCGACCGTCAAACTTTATCCACAATTAATGAAAAAGAGCAAATTATAAAGTGGTCTCTTTAACACATTCTACACGTTTATATTCAAAAATATGTTATAGGTATCTAAATAAGCAACCAGCAACGTTTTAATAACACTTAGAGAAAGTTTGATGGTTCCCTAAAGTAATTTACATAACCACTGACATTTCTGTCATATAAAAAGTTGACAATACTAAAAATGGATACATTTAATTTTAATTCCCACCACCCTCTCCTATCAGTAGACTTTCGTAGTTCATCTAGTTGTTAGCCTGTATATGGTATAGTATTTTGTACCTGTGTTATATATTTTATTTATTCTTTTTGTGATTAATTTATTATAAAACTCTTTAGGATAACGATTTTTTTCTAGTATTTTTTAACTTTGCTTAAATTTTCTTTTCTAAAATCAGTATTTTGACACATATTAAATGTCAATTTCTTTTACTCAAGAAGTTTTTTAAACGAAAACATATTATATGTTCTGGAATAAATTGGTATTTAATTAATTGTTGTTTTATTGACCTAGAAATGGAAATATTTCAGGAATTGAAAGATAAGTATATAAAGGTCAGAAAATAGATATATTAATTTAATATAAATACCAAACCGGCGAAAATAGAGAAGAGTTTTTTTTTGTGTAGATTGAAAATTATAGTTTTGGATTGGAATAAGTGTCAGTTAATATAGCGTCAAAATTATTGTATTGTGCCAGGTTATATGGAAGAACATATTTTTATATGAATATCGCTTAATAAAGTACTATTATTATTATTTTCGATTTCACAGACTTTTTGATCTTATTATTATTATTATTTTTTTTCATTTTTCCGTACTCTCGCCCGGCGCCCCTCGCAGTCCTCCGCACGACCGAGCACCGCACCACGGAGCGATGCGAAGCTCGGGCGCCCGGAGGGCGCAGGACCCAATATTGTTTGTTTTAGTCGTTTTTATTATTCGAAATGTATACAGTGTGGTAAGCGTATATCTACATATAAATGATGGAATGGTACTTAGTGCTAAGTGGTGCCGGGCGATAGGTGACAGATCCATTGTGGGATCCACGCAGCTCGCGAATGTGTGGAGTCCACGAAATCCTCCCACGTCCAAAAATTTGGATAGGCGAGAGTATTGCGGCAGCCCTATGGTGTAGGGTGGCTGGCGTCATGCGATCGCAGGACTCGAAGAGACCCCAATATGACATTCTTCTGCATATTATTGACGATACGTTTCGCTTTCCAATTCTCAATGTGTAGGCTTCGTGTATGTTCTAAGAGCGTCTGATGAATGCCTCCTAGGACTCCGATTATTAGCGGAATAAACGTTATTTTATAGCCTGGATAACTGAGACGGAGTTGGAATAGTAAGTCTGTGTATTTGGTTTTCTTTTCTAGTTCTTTACCAATTATATTAACCTCGGCCGGGCAAGACATCTCAATGATAAAAAGCTCCTTAGTTGGGTCATGTAGCACCACCATGTCCGGTTTATTTGCAGAGACTCGAGCCGTGGTAGAAAATGGGAAATTCCAAAATATTTTTGTCGTAGCGTTGGATATGACGGTTGGAATGTCACTGTGTGTGGATGGTGGGATAGGTTTGAGGTCGAATTCCTACATATGTCTTAAGAAATAATATAGGACTCTAAGGGCTCCGTCATGTCTTGAAATGTAAAGGTTGGGAGCGTATTTTGAACATGCAGAAAGTAGGTGCATAAGTGTCTCGGTGTTCTTTCGGCATGGCCTACAGCGAGCGTCGATGTTCACCATGCCTAGTACGTGCTTCCTGTATGCAAGGCTGGAATAAACCCCGTCCTTGCAGCTGATGATGAAGCCGTCTGTCTCAGAATACAGTGAGGGCGATGTGAGAAAGCTAAACGTGAGATTCCGTGACAGTTGTAACTGATCCATGTTTTTATAGAACTGACCATGCATATTTTTTTCCAAATGTTTATTTAAAGTATGCATTTGGACTTTGGTTTTAATTTGTAGTCTAAGGTCCTTCGATGATAGATGCAATAACCCTGACGCGTCTGGTTTTCGAGTAAAGTCGAGCTGAAGACTATAAGTGTTGGCGGCTCTTTCTGCGGCTTTAAACAGGAATGAACCTTTCCCAGTTAGCTCGTGTTTCCGGACTAGTGCCAAAAGGGAATCTTGACTGTGATAGATTTTATGAGCAACAGCTATCACAATTCTGTTATGCAAGTCTGTAGTGCTAACGAGACCTCGTCCTCCTAAATTTCTCGGTAGATGTAATCGTTGTACTGATGCCGTCGGATGATGAGATCGAGTGTCGGTCATAATTTTCCTGGTTTTTCTGTCAATGTCCTCTAGCTCATCCTGTTTTCATTTTATGGATCCAAAGGAATGCGAGATTATAGGTAAAGCTAAGCAGTTTCTGGCTTTGCATTTATTAACCGCATTTAAGTGTGATGACTATACTTTCTTTAACTTCTTATAGTAGCTCTGTTTTAGATTTTGTTTAAAGTCCTGCAGTCTATTAATTTCTCGTTGTGGGACGCCAAGGTATTCATAATTTTCGTTGGGGTTTAAATGCCTAATCGCAGAGCCATCTACTATTTCTAGATCCACATCCTCCCCAGATGTCCTGCCTCTTTTTAGGTGGAGTACTGCGCATTTTTGTAGCCCAAAATTCATGCCCACATCAGTTGAAAATTGGTGAACCGTATTTATTGCTTCTTGCAAGTGTTTCTCATTTGCAGCGTATAATTTTAGATCGTCCAGATAGAACAGATGGGTAATTTTGTAATCTCGATTATTTGGGGGACCAGCTAGGTAACCGCGCAGCTTTCGTAGTAGGATTGATAGTGGGAAGAGAGTGATGCAAAACAGGATAGGACTCAACGAATCTCCTTGGAAAATTCCTCTCGAATATGTTACCGGTGGTATGATGCGAGTAGCTTTCTCCCTGCCCAACAATATCCTGGTTTTCCACTTTAGCATCAGCTTTTTTAATGTATTAATGATAAATGGGTGGACGTTCATAGTTTTTAGCAGTATGAGTATAAGCTGGTGTGATGATGAATCAAAAGCCTACTGGTAATCGATCCAGGCTAGAGAAAGGTTTCTTTTGTATGTTATGGCGTCCTTGGTGACACATGTATCTATGAGTATGTTCTCCTGCACGCCTGCAACTCCACGTTTACACCCTCTCTGTTCCGTAAGATCAGTCCAGATAGGGTTGATTGTATTTATTATTCTGTCGAGAAGGATGGATGTAAGTATTTTACAAGTGGTGTTTAAACATGTAATTGGTCTATGGTTCTGAGGATCTTTTGGGTCGCCTATTTTGAATATTAGTGTTGTTCGGCCTTCGCTGATTTCAGCAGGTGCTTCATGCTCACCCGTAATGATGCCATGAAAAAGACGCGCTAGATGTTTATGCGTAACAGTAAATTTTTTCCACCAGAAGTTATTGACACCATCAGGTCCAGGTGAAGAGATATTAGCCTTGGATCTTATAGCATTCTTTATATCGTCGGTTGTTATAGCGGCGAAATGGGATTGATCAGATTTGTGTTTGTGACAATAATCGATGAAAGCTCTGAGACCCACACAGTTTCCATTTAGTGGTGCCTCAGTTTCGTATATACTCCTCCAGTATGCCTCAATGTTATCTTGATTTAGTTGGTGGCTATCATGGGAAAACTTCTCCTGGAACATTAGAGACGGTCTCGTGCGATACATGTAATTTTGGTCTATTCTTTTCTTCAATGTTTCCGATTTCTTTCTCGCGGCTGTTAGTGATAATAATTTGCCTACAGCAAGTTCTTTTAATAGTGTGAGTGTGTTCTTGTTAATATTTCGGTGTCTTCTGCGGATATCATCTGCTATGCGTCTAATTTTGGGTGTACATTTTTTGCCGGTTTTAAGGTGGTCTATTAAACATTGCACATGTGATGCTCTCTGCCTCCAAAATAATATTTTTTCTTTTAGCTGTTTAATTCGATTCTCAAGCGTCTTAGATCTCTTCGCTACTTGGGGTTTCCTAGTAATTGTGATTGCTGCCGAGTAAACAGTGCGGACAAGATTTGGTATGTCAGTTTCGTGTGTAAGATATTTTTCTAAGATGGTTTGCATCTTATCTATCGAATCTCTTCGTATTGTCTGTTTATAGTGTATAGGCTGTCTTCTTCGAGCGAGGAGGGTGTTATCCAGATGATATGTAAAAGTTTCTTCCAGCTCGTCATTGACTCGGGTGTCCTGGGGGTTTTCATTCTGCGCTGGGGTTAGTTCTTCTTGATTGTCCATTGTTTCAAAACCTCGTTTTTTTAATGCCGCAACCTGGTCTCTGAGATTTTGAGGTGTTAAATGGCTATATTCAGGTCTTAATTCTGTCCATAAGGTATGCATTCTTTTCATATATCCTCTTAAGTTTGGGTCACTTATGTTATAGCAGTTATAAAGTTCTTTGCATACTTCGTACGTCCATATTGATCGCACGGAATCAATAATTGTGAGGGATAATGTGTTTGTGCTGCTCCCAACTATCCCCGACGTCCCTTCCGATTGAGAGGAATTGTGGGCAGCTTCCTCTGTCGCGTTTTGAACACATGAATAGATGACATGAGAGTGCTCTCCCATGCCATCGCCACAGGTTTTTATTATTATTATTATTATGTATGGCCGCATACCTGAGAAAAATCTCCCAGATTTTATCCTTCACGAGTATGGCTGAGTACTTCTTCTCCAATTATACTTACAGATGGGTTTCTATCAAGACATTGCCGTGTTGGCCGCATACCTGAGAAAAAATCTCCTAGATTTTATCCATTATTATTATTATTATTATTATTATTATTATTATTATTATTATTATTATTATTATTATTATTATTATTATTATTGAGAAAAAAAAATTGTGTCTGGCCGGCCACAGTGCCGCTACCGTATACGGAAACGGTACAGCCAGTGACGCCAGCTGTCCGCTAACCCCTACCCTTCCTGTTCCCTTTCCTTTCTGTTCCCAGGTACAGATCGGCAAGGTCTTCTCATCCGGCTGGGGAGTAGGCTGCGCGTCGCATTGTGAGGAACCAGCCACTTCAGGCCCTGATCAGGTAGTGTATGGTGGATGCAAGATGTCGGAATCTGCATTGCCCCGGGCGAGCTCCAGTCCGTCCGTGTATTCCGGGATTGGTGAAGCGTAGGTCAGGCCTCAGGGAACTGGGGTAGGATCCCGAGGATCTGAGGGTACACCCGTTCTTGACTATTGCGGCCCGCCCCTCCATACACGAAGTGCTGGCAAACTACTCAACATGGCAACTTTACCAACCAACAAGAGAACGCCGAAGAACAGCACAGAAGAGAGCCCCACCGGTGCCTTCAAGACACCAACGGCGCAGCACGTTAGGTCGCCGATTACGATAGATCTGACGACATTTAACATCGTACAACCAGGAGGTAGCAGTGACGACACCACATCAGCTCCAGATATGTCGTCCTCAAAAGAGGCTATCTGCAAACTGCGATACCGCGAAGAGGAGCAATTGCAGAAGTGCATAGGTGTCATCAAGACCATGAAGGCAGCTATCGGCAGGCAGAAGAACGTCTCGATGGATGTAAAGAACGGCTTGAAGGAGCTAGAAGAAGCAGTGGATATGATCTCTGACTGCAGGAGGAGATGGAAGAAGGCCGAGCTGCAAGCAAGAGAGCACGCACAAACGGTTCCAGCACCTCCAACTGAGACGCAAGCTACTTCTGCTACGGTCAACGACAACGTAGAGAAGAAGAAAACGCATCCTTCTGAGAATGTATGGATGAAGGATTGCGCTGCAAGAAGAAAACAAGCCCAAGAAGAAAAGAAGGCGGCTGCAAAAGCTTCTGACAGCAAACGGCAGCAGACGACAGACGGCGGTCAGAGCAAGAACGATGGTACCGATAAGAAAACGCTGAAGAAGAACAAGCAGAAGAATCGAAACACGAAGCCTCGACTAGATGCACTTCTCGTAAAACCAGCGCAAGGGAAGTCGTATGCCGAAGTACTGCGAGAACTACGCAGCAACGCGAAACCAAAAGAAACAGGCACCGAGATAAAAGCGGTGCGGGAAACACGTGCGGGAGATATGCTGCTGGAACTAGGATCCAGCACCAAGGATACTGCAGGTTTCAGCAGCGCGTTGAAGAAGATCCTGGGCGAGAAGGCTAACATCAGCACCTTAGAGCCCAAAGAGACACTAGAATTTAGAGATCTAGACTGCTTAACGACAACGGAGGAAGTCGGCGCAGCAGTCACAGCAAAGTTAGGAGTCAGTGACGCCGACGTGAAGATCAGCCTCACCAACGCGAACAGCAGAGGGCTGAGACTGGCTATCGTCCAACTTAGTCAGCGTCAAGCCCTTAAGCTGCTGCAAACACCGAGAACAAAGATCGGCTGGATAAACAGCAGAATAAGACGCAGGGTAGAAGTCGTCAGGTGCTTCCGCTGCTTCGGCTACGGACATCGACAGGCTACTTGTCCCGGGCCAGACAGGAGAACACAAGGCCTATGTATCAACTACGGTGAAAAAGGCCACCAACGGAAGGATTGCAAGAACAAAGCAAAATGTTTTCTCTGCACGGGAGACACCGCGATACGCAGCCATGTCCCTGGTTCCGGTGCATGTCCCTCCTTCAGAAGGGCATTAGATCAGGCAAAGAAGAGTCAATGACCAGAATCCTACAAGGCAACATGCACCGAAGCAGAACAGCAGACGATCTCCTCATCCAACTACAACTGGACACCGGAGTAGATCTGCTGCTTATCAGTGAACAATACCGGGATAAGGAATGCACCGGGTGATACAGGGACACACTCGGCACTGCAGCTATATCCCGGACACGAATACAGTCATCGTCGACAACCACGGAGCCCGAAACGGATACGTGTGGGTAAAGAGCGGCACCATCACCTACGTGAGCTGCTAGCTCACACCTAACGAGCCGATAGCGGACTTCCAGGGCAAGCTCGACAACCTGGAAGACGACCTTCGAGAAATGGCAGGGTCCATTATTCTAGGAGGAGACGTGAACGCCAAAGCCGTGGAGTGGGGTATGGAATACACCGATTCTCGAGGGCGGCGTATACTGGACATGGCGGCCAGACTCGGACTCAGCGTGGTAAATGTCGGAGACACTACCACGTTCAGACGACCAGGCTACGGAGAGACGATACCGGACATCACATTGGCCTCGGAGGACATTGTGCGGGACATCGTGGACTGGCGAGTCATGGAGGACTACACTGGAAGTGACCACCAGCACATAAGCTACAACGTGACGAGGCAGCAACCGATCAGGCGAAATCCTAACCAGAGTGAGACGACGAGATCCGAACGCGGCAGAACTAGAGTCCGAGGACTTTAGGAACGCCAAGAGAGATCTCAAGGACGCCATCTAAAGGAGCAAGAAACGCAGGTGGGAGGAGCTGTGGCAGGACGTTGACAACGACCCATGGGGCCTTGGGTAGAAGATCGTCATGCAGAAGCTTACGACGAAAACGGCGAATCCAGTTCTCGAACGAGATCGGATGCGGAACATTGTTGACACGTTGTTCCCTACCCATCCGGAGAGAACTGCGGAAATGGAGGACGAGCTGTTGAACAACATCTAGCTTTTTAGCGAAGATGAACTGTCGAGAGCGACGAACTCCCTACAAAGCCGGAAGGCACCTGGACCCGACGGAACTCCGACGGAAGCTCTCACGATTGTGGCGCGCGTCTGCCCAGATCTGCTTCTGAACATGTACAACCGCTGTTTAACAGAAGGAGCGCCGGATAACGTCGTGCAAGCGATGCTGTCCGGACACGATCACTGGCAGAAGATCGCCACGTTCGTCGAGAAGGTGCTGAAGGAGAAGAAGAGAGAGACCCAAGCAATGGAGGCAGCCGACCGAGGTTAACTATGAGGTGCCATCCTGAAGTAATGCGACCAGCCGTTCCGGGATGGATTCTACACCTGACAAAGTGAGGTGTTTTAGTGGGTGCGAACCCCACACACTGAGGACGGGTCTCGTCCCTGATGGTGCGTTAAGGCATTTTTCCTCATTTTTCCTTTCATTAATTATGGTAGTATTTTAACTGCAGATACTACATGTCAAATAATGACCATCGACCAAAAATAGCCTTATTCAAAATCGCACCGTTTTCGATATGGAGGTCTATGTAGGCCAACACTCAAATTCTACGTCACTGGCGGAATTGTCATTTTGTCAATTTTTCGATTATTCTTCCGTACTTCCTATGTAAACAACATATTAACCCTTCGTTTTTTTCTGAAACTTTGAAGATCTTCATCTCGAAAACGGTGCTGTTTTTAAGGCTATTTTTGGTCAATGGTCATTATTTGACACGTAGGTATCTCTAGTTAAAATATTTCCCATAATTAATGAAGCATCCTGTATATACAAAGCCGTCGAAAATGAATAGGGTGTTTCATGTAAAAAAAAATTGCATCGATGTGAATTTAATTCAACTGAACTATTGAATGAAACGGTAACATGTGTCAAAATACTAATAATATAAATGGCCATGCCTATCAACAAAAATATCTAAAAAACAAAGAATTCATTGATATATTGAATTTTAATTATATTCGCAAATAATAATGAAGGATATATTGGTTTAATACAACTATAAAAATTAATATGATTTGAATTATTCGCATATCAATCTATTTTTTGTCAAGCTCTAACAATTCTATTCAAGGACTAGGGAAAAACCTAGCAAAAGAACCTAGTCAAGAGCGTAAAATTAATAAAATTCAGGCGTGAATTAAATTATTATAAATAACACTTAAATTATCGATATCCGTTCTAAAATTTACCGCGTTTTAATTTTTTTAATGTATATCATTTCGTAAATTAATCTTTTTTTATAATTAGTTTCCTTTTTTTAAATTGTATCTAGTATTTTGAAAATCAAAGTTATGTCGTCCATCTTTAGAATGCTTAGATAAAGCATTTCAGCGGTGACGTTATGTGTAACAGTGTATTGGTTCTTTTAATTGTAAAAAAAACTATTCACAAGTCTAAAATCAAAAACGCCCCTAAAAAAACAATCAAATCCCATCTACAAAATACCATGTAGCGGATGCGATGCTGTGTACATTGGGCAAACTAAACAATATTTACAAGGCAGAATTAGGCAACATAAAGGTAAAAACAGTAACATTATGTACTGCATTGAAAAAACACGAAGATAATTTTGAACATAACTTCAAATTTGAAGACACCAAAATATTACATAGAGAGGGTAGCAGAAAGGAAGAGATGTATTAGAAATGATATACATAAAAAAACATAAAAATGCAATTAATGACAGATCTGACATAGCGTGTCTATCTAAAATTTATCATTCTATTATTTAATCAATGCTATGAATCACAACAAATTACAGCTATGTATTGTGCTGTTTGAATAATTAAGTATGAAAATATACAGTTCACCAGAATCATCCTCTGGTTTAAATTTACTACGTATTTTAAGATAAATTTTTATAGTATAGAAGTTATTTTATTTGAATTGTACAAATAATATATATAAAAAAATGTTTTTTTTAACGTAACCTTGATACACGATCTTTGCATTAAAAATCATGTCATGTGCAATATGTTTTTGACCATGTACAAATGTACTTTTAAATAAGAATTGTTTTAATATGTTGTAATTGTTCCCAAGTGTCAGTTCTGAAGAAGGTAGCTAGCACTACCGAAAGCTAAAAAATAAAACTGTGTTGATATGTAGTAGTGTGTTTTTTATATATTATTATTATATTATTGTTGGTATAGGTATGAAAGTTATCTGAATGTCTGATTTTTTAATTCGTGTTTTATTGTGTCGCTTAAATTGTTTATACAGGATAAAAACTTGAACTACGAAAGCCTAATGATAGGAGAAGGTAGTGGGAGGTATTAAAAGTATCAATTTTAGTATTATCAACTATTTATATGACAGGAATGTCAGTGGTTATGTCAAATACTTTACCCGACCGTCAAACTTTATCCACAATTAATGAAAAAGAGCAAATTATAAAGTGGTCTCTTTAACACATTATACACGTTTATATTCAAAAATATGTTATAGGTATCTAAATAAGCAACCAGCAACGTTTTAATAACACTTAGGAGAAAGTTTGATGGTTCCCTAAAGTAATTTACATAACCACTGACATTTCTGTCATATAAAAAGTTGACAATACTAAAAATGGATACATTTAATTTTAATTCCCACCACCCTCTCCTATCAGTAGACTTTCGTAGTTCATCTAGTTGTTAGCCTGTATATGGTATAGTATTTTGTACCTGTGTTATATATTTTATTTATTCTTTTTGTGATTAATTTATTATAAAACTCTTTAGGATAACGATTTTTTTCTAGTATTTTTTAACTTTGCTTAAATTTTCTTTTCTAAAATCAGTATTTTGACACATATTAAATGTCAATTTCTTTTACTCAAGAAGTTTTTTAAACGAAAACATATTATATGTTCTGGAATAAATTGGTATTTAATTAATTGTTGTTTTATTGACCTAGAAATGGAAATATTTCAGGAATTGAAAGATAAGTATATAAAGGTCAGAAAATAGATATATTAATTTAATATAAATACCAAACCGGCGAAAATAGAGAAGAGTTTTTTTTTGTGTAGATTGAAAATTATAGTTTTGGATTGGAATAAGTGTCAGTTAATATAGCGTCAAAATTATTGTATTGTGCCAGGTTATATGGAAGAACATATTTTTATATGAATATCGCTTAATAAAGTACTATTATTATTATTTTCGATTTCACAGACTTTTTGATCTTATTATTATTATTTTTTTTTTCATTTTTCCGTACTCTCGCCCGGCGCCCCTCGCAGTCCTCCGCACGACCGAGCACCGCACCACGGAGCGATGCGAAGCTCGGGCGCCCGGAGGGCGCAGGACCCAATATTGTTTGTTTTAGTCGTTTTTATTATTCGAAATGTATACAGTGTGGTAAGCGTATATCTACATATAAATGATGGAATGGTACTTAGTGCTAAGTGGTGCCGGGCGATAGGTGACAGATCCATTGTGGGATCCACGCAGCTCGCGAATGTGTGGAGTCCACGAAATCCTCCCACGTCCAAAAATTTGGATAGGCGAGAGTATTGCGGCAGCCCTATGGTGTAGGGTGGCTGGCGTCATGCGATCGCAGGACTCGAAGAGACCCCAATATGACATTCTTCTGCATATTATTGACGATACGTTTCGCTTTCCAATTCTCAATGTGTAGGCTTCGTGTATGTTCTAAGAGCGTCTGATGAATGCCTCCTAGGACTCCGATTATTAGCGGAATAAACGTTATTTTATAGCCTGGATAACTGAGACGGAGTTGGAATAGTAAGTCTGTGTATTTGGTTTTCTTTTCTAGTTCTTTACCAATTATATTAACCTCGGCCGGGCAAGACATCTCAATGATAAAAAGCTCCTTAGTTGGGTCATGTAGCACCACCATGTCCGGTTTATTTGCAGAGACTCGAGCCGTGGTAGAAAATGGGAAATTCCAAAATATTTTTGTCGTAGCGTTGGATATGACGGTTGGAATGTCACTGTGTGTGGATGGTGGGATAGGTTTGAGGTCGAATTCCTACATATGTCTTAAGAAATAATATAGGACTCTAAGGGCTCCGTCATGTCTTGAAATGTAAAGGTTGGGAGCGTATTTTGAACATGCAGAAAGTAGGTGCATAAGTGTCTCGGTGTTCTTTCGGCATGGCCTACAGCGAGCGTCGATGTTCACCATGCCTAGTACGTGCTTCCTGTATGCAAGGCTGGAATAAACCCCGTCCTTGCAGCTGATGATGAAGCCGTCTGTCTCAGAATACAGTGAGGGCGATGTGAGAAAGCTAAACGTGAGATTCCGTGACAGTTGTAACTGATCCATGTTTTTATAGAACTGACCATGCATATTTTTTTCCAAATGTTTATTTAAAGTATGCATTTGGACTTTGGTTTTAATTTGTAGTCTAAGGTCCTTCGATGATAGATGCAATAACCCTGACGCGTCTGGTTTTCGAGTAAAGTCGAGCTGAAGACTATAAGTGTTGGCGGCTCTTTCTGCGGCTTTAAACAGGAATGAACCTTTCCCAGTTAGCTCGTGTTTCCGGACTAGTGCCAAAAGGGAATCTTGACTGTGATAGATTTTATGAGCAACAGCTATCACAATTCTGTTATGCAAGTCTGTAGTGCTAACGAGACCTCGTCCTCCTAAATTTCTCGGTAGATGTAATCGTTGTACTGATGCCGTCGGATGATGAGATCGAGTGTCGGTCATAATTTTCCTGGTTTTTCTGTCAATGTCCTCTAGCTCATCCTGTTTTCATTTTATGGATCCAAAGGAATGCGAGATTATAGGTAAAGCTAAGCAGTTTCTGGCTTTGCATTTATTAACCGCATTTAAGTGTGATGACTATACTTTCTTTAACTTCTTATAGTAGCTCTGTTTTAGATTTTGTTTAAAGTCCTGCAGTCTATTAATTTCTCGTTGTGGGACGCCAAGGTATTCATAATTTTCGTTGGGGTTTAAATGCCTAATCGCAGAGCCATCTACTATTTCTAGATCCACATCCTCCCCAGATGTCCTGCCTCTTTTTAGGTGGAGTACTGCGCATTTTTGTAGCCCAAAATTCATGCCCACATCAGTTGAAAATTGGTGAACCGTATTTATTGCTTCTTGCAAGTGTTTCTCATTTGCAGCGTATAATTTTAGATCGTCCAGATAGAACAGATGGGTAATTTTGTAATATCTCGATTATTTGGGGGACCAGCTAGGTAACCGCGCAGCTTTCGTAGTAGGATTGATAGTGGGAAGAGAGTGATGCAAAACAGGATAGGACTCAACGAATCTCCTTGGAAAATTCCTCTCGAATATGTTACCGGTGGTATGATGCGAGTAGCTTTCTCCCTGCCCAACAATATCCTGGTTTTCCACTTTAGCATCAGCTTTTTTAATGTATTAATGATAAATGGGTGGACGTTCATAGTTTTTAGCAGTATGAGTATAAGCTGGTGTGATGATGAATCAAAAGCCTACTGGTAATCGATCCAGGCTAGAGAAAGGTTTCTTTTGTATGTTATGGCGTCCTTGGTGACACATGTATCTATGAGTATGTTCTCCTGCACGCCTGCAACTCCACGTTTACACCCTCTCTGTTCCGTAAGATCAGTCCAGATAGGGTTGATTGTATTTATTATTCTGTCGAGAAGGATGGATGTAAGTATTTTACAAGTGGTGTTTAAACATGTAATTGGTCTATGGTTCTGAGGATCTTTTGGGTCGCCTATTTTGAATATTAGTGTTGTTCGGCCTTCGCTGATTTCAGCAGGTGCTTCATGCTCACCCGTAATGATGCCATGAAAAAGACGCGCTAGATGTTTATGCGTAACAGTAAATTTTTTCCACCAGAAGTTATTGACACCATCAGGTCCAGGTGAAGAGATATTAGCCTTGGATCTTATAGCATTCTTTATATCGTCGGTTGTTATAGCGGCGAAATGGGATTGATCAGATTTGTGTTTGTGACAATAATCGATGAAAGCTCTGAGACCCACACAGTTTCCATTTAGTGGTGCCTCAGTTTCGTATATACTCCTCCAGTATGCCTCAATGTTATCTTGATTTAGTTGGTGGCTATCATGGGAAAACTTCTCCTGGAACATTAGAGACGGTCTCGTGCGATACATGTAATTTTGGTCTATTCTTTTCTTCAATGTTTCCGATTTCTTTCTCGCGGCTGTTAGTGATAATAATTTGCCTACAGCAAGTTCTTTTAATAGTGTGAGTGTGTTCTTGTTAATATTTCGGTGTCTTCTGCGGATATCATCTGCTATGCGTCTAATTTTGGGTGTACATTTTTTGCCGGTTTTAAGGTGGTCTATTAAACATTGCACATGTGATGCTCTCTGCCTCCAAAATAATATTTTTTCTTTTAGCTGTTTAATTCGATTCTCAAGCGTCTTAGATCTCTTCGCTACTTGGGGTTTCCTAGTAATTGTGATTGCTGCCGAGTAAACAGTGCGGACAAGATTTGGTATGTCAGTTTCGTGTGTAAGATATTTTTCTAAGATGGTTTGCATCTTATCTATCGAATCTCTTCGTATTGTCTGTTTATAGTGTATAGGCTGTCTTCTTCGAGCGAGGAGGGTGTTATCCAGATGATATGTAAAAGTTTCTTCCAGCTCGTCATTGACTCGGGTGTCCTGGGGTTTTCATTCTGCGCTGGGGTTAGTTCTTCTTGATTGTCCATTGTTTCAAAACCTCGTTTTTTTAATGCCGCAACCTGGTCTCTGAGATTTTGAGGTGTTAAATGGCTATATTCAGGTCTTAATTCTGTCCATAAGGTATGCATTCTTTTCATATATCCTCTTAAGTTTGGGTCACTTATGTTATAGCAGTTATAAAGTTCTTTGCATACTTCGTACGTCCATATTGATCGCACGGAATCAATAATTGTGAGGGATAATGTGTTTGTGCTGCTCCCAACTATCCCCGACGTCCCTTCCGATTGAGAGGAATTGTGGGCAGCTTCCTCTGTCGCGTTTTGAACACATGAATAGATGACATGAGAGTGCTCTCCCATGCCATCGCCACAGGTTTTTATTATTATTATTATTATGTATGGCCGCATACCTGAGAAAAATCTCCCAGATTTTATCCTTCACGAGTATGGCTGAGTACTTCTTCTCCAATTATACTTACAGATGGGTTTCTATCAAGACATTGCCGTGTTGGCCGCATACCTGAGAAAAATCTTCCAGATTTTATCCATTATTATTATTATTATTATTATTATTATTATTATTATTATTATTATTATTATTATTATTATTATTATTATTATTATTATTATTATTATTGAGAAAAAATTGTGTCTGGCCGGCCACAGTGCCGCTACCGTATACGGAAACGGTACAGCCAGTGACGCCAGCTGTCCGCTAACCCCTACCCTTCCTGTTCCCTTTCCTTTCTGTTCCCAGGTACAGATCGGCAAGGTCTTCTCATCCGGCTGGGGAGTAGGCTGCGCGTCGCATTGTGAGGAACCAGCCACTTCAGGCCCTGATCAGGTAGTGTATGGTGGATGCAAGATGTCGGAATCTGCATTGCCCCGGGCGAGCTCCAGTCCGTCCGTGTATTCCGGGATTGGTGAAGCGTAGGTCAGGCCTCAGGGAACTGGGGTAGGATCCCGAGGATCTGAAGGTACACCCGTTCTTGACTATTGCGGCCCGCCCCTCCATACACGAAGTGCTGGCAAACTACTCAACATGGCAACTTTACCAACCAACAAGAGAACGCCGAAGAACAGCACAGAAGAGAGCCCCACCGGTGCCTTCAAGACACCAACGGCGCAGCACGTTAGGTCGCCGATTACGATAGATCTGACGACATTTAACATCGTACAACCAGGAGGTAGCAGTGACGACACCACATCAGCTCCAGATATGTCGTCCTCAAAAGAGGTTATCTGCAAACTGCGATACCGCGAAGAGGAGCAATTGCAGAAGTGCATAGGTGTCATCAAGACCATGAAGGCAGCTATCGGCAGGCAGAAGAACGTCTCGATGGATGTAAAGAACGGCTTGAAGGAGCTAGAAGAAGCAGTGGATATGATCTCTGACTGCAGGAGGAGATGGAAGAAGGCCGAGCTGCAAGCAAGAGAGCACGCACAAACGGTTCCAGCACCTCCAACTGAGACGCAAGCTACTTCTGCTACGGTCAACGACAACGTAGAGAAGAAGAAAACGCATCCTTCTGAGAATGTATGGATGAAGGATTGCGCTGCAAGAAGAAAACAAGCCCAAGAAGAAAAGAAGGCGGCTGCAAAAGCTTCTGACAGCAAACGGCAGCAGACGACAGACGGCGGTCAGAGCAAGAACGATGGTACCGATAAGAAAACGCTGAAGAAGAACAAGCAGAAGAATCGAAACACGAAGCCTCGACTAGATGCACTTCTCGTAAAACCAGCGCAAGGGAAGTCGTATGCCGAAGTACTGCGAGAACTACGCAGCAACGCGAAACCAGAAGAAACAGGCACCGAGATAAAAGCGGTGCGGGAAACACGTGCGGGAGATATGCTGCTGGAACTAGGATCCAGCACCAAGGATACTGCAGGTTTCAGCAGCGCGTTGAAGAAGATCCTGGGCGAGAAGGCTAACATCAGCACCTTAGAGCCCAAAGAGACACTAGAATTTAGAGATCTAGACTGCTTAACGACAACGGAGGAAGTCGGCGCAGCAGTCACAGCAAAGTTAGGAGTCAGTGACGCCGACGTGAAGATCAGCCTCAGCTATCGTCCAACTTAGTCAGCGTCAAGCCCTTAAGCTGCTGCAAACACCGAGAACAAAGATCGGCTGGATAAACAGCAGAATAAGACGCAGGGTAGAAGTCGTCAGGTGCTTCCGCTGCTTCGGCTACGGACATCGACAGGCTACTTGTCCCGGGCCAGACAGGAGAACACAAGGCCTATGTATCAACTACGGTGAAAAAGGCCACCAACGGAAGGATTGCAAGAACAAAGCAAAATGTTTTCTCTGCACGGGAGACACCGCGATACGCAGCCATGTCCCTGGTTCCGGTGCATGTCCCTCCTTCAGAAGGGCATTAGATCAGGCAAAGAAGAGTCAATGACCAGAATCCTACAAGGCAACATGCACCGAAGCAGAACAGCAGACGATCTCCTCATCCAACTACAACTGGACACCGGAGTAGATCTGCTGCTTATCAGTGAACAATACCGGGATAAGGAATGCACCGGGTGATACAGGGACACACTCGGCACTGCAGCTATATCCCGGACACGAATACAGTCATCGTCGACAACCACGGAGCCCGAAACGGATACGTGTGGGTAAAGAGCGGCACCATCACCTACGTGAGCTGCTAGCTCACACCTAACGAGCCGATAGCGGACTTCCAGGGCAAGCTCGACAACCTGGAAGACGACCTTCGAGAAATGGCAGGGTCCATTATTCTAGGAGGAGACGTGAACGCCAAAGCCGTGGAGTGGGGTATGGAATACACCGATTCTCGAGGGCGGCGTATACTGGACATGGCGGCCAGACTCGGACTCAGCGTGGTAAATGTCGGAGACACTACCACGTTCAGACGACCAGGCTACGGAGAGACGATACCGGACATCACATTGGCCTCGGAGGACATTGTGCGGGACATCGTGGACTGGCGAGTCATGGAGGACTACACTGGAAGTGACAACCAGCACATAAGCTACAACGTGACGAGGCAGCAACCGATCAGGCGAAATCCTAACCAGAGTGAGACGACGAGATCCGAACGCGGCAGAACTAGAGTCCGAGGACTTTAGGAACGCCAAGAGAGATCTCAAGAACGACATCTACAGGAGCAAGAAACATAAGTGGGAGGAGCTGTGACAGGACGTTGACAACGACCCATGGGGCCTTGGGTAGAAGATCGTCATGCAGAAGCTTACGACGAAAACGGCGAATCCAGTTCTCGAACGAGATCGGATGCGGAACATTGTTGACACGTTGTTCCCTACCCATCCGGAGAGTATTGCGGAAATGGAGGACGAGCTGTTGAACAACATCTAGCTTTTTAGCGAAGATGAACTGTCGAGAGCGACGAACTCCCTACAAAGCCGGAAGGCACCTGGACCCGACGGAACTCCGACGGAAGCTCTCACGATTGTGGCGCGCGTCTGCCCAGATCTGCTTCTGAACATGTACAACCGCTGTTTAACAGAAGGAGCGTTCTGCAAGAGATGGAAGGTGCAGCGATTAGTACTGATAAGCAAAGGCAATGGCGACCCGACCACGGCATCGGCATACAGACCGCTATGTATGCTGGACACGGCTGGTAAGCTACTAGAAAGACTGCTCAAAACGCGACTGGAGAGCAGCATAGACGACGCGGGAGGCCTGTTCGAAAGACAGCATGGCTTCAGGAAGGGGACACTCCACCGCGCCGTAGCGCAGGTAGTGGAAACCTTCGAGGCCTTTCAACGGGGAAATCATTACTCGAGACCCCTGGTGATGCTCGTCACATTGGACGTAAGAAATGCCTTCAATTCGGCGAGATGAGACGTCATGTTGGACGCCTTGCAGAACATGGTCGACACGCCATCCTATTTACTTAGGATGATACGCAGCTACCTTAGCGACAGGAAGCTGGTCTACGACACCGCAGGCGGGCCGTGCACCAAGAAGATAACAGCAGGAGCGGCGCAGGGTTCCATACTGGACCCCGACTTATGGAATATGTCCTACAACGGGATCCTCCGAATAGAGCTGCCGCAAGATGCGTACCTGATAGGATATGCAGACGACGTAGCGGCAGTCATCCTAGCGCGTGACGAGTCGGATGCCCAGAGAAGGCTCAACCAGGTAATGAGAAGAGTCACCACATGGATGGACGAACACGGCCTGACCCTGGCAACGGAGAAGACCGAGGTCGTTCTACTGATCAGGAGAAGAATTCCTAGGGAGATCGAGATGACGGTGGATGCGGAAGTCATAACCACTACAACTTTCGTGAAGTACCTCGGACTGCGGCTCGACAGCAAGATGACCTTCTGGCAACAGATTCAGTGGTCGAGCGATAAGGCCGACAAATGGCCAACGTAGGAGGACCGACGGCGAGTAAACGCCGGCTGCTAATGACCGTCACCCATTCCATACTGTTGTATGGAAGCGAGATCTGGGCTGACGCCTTACAGCAGGACAAGTACAGAAAGCGGATGGCTTCAGTACAGCGACGGGGAGCACTCAGGATCGCCAGCGCATACCGTACGGTTTCCGAACCGGCGGTGCTCGTGATCGCACGAGTAACCCCGACAGACTTACTGGCTCGAGAAAAGAAGAGAGTCTACGAGACACGTCGAGACGTCGGTGCACGACAAGCAAGAGCGGACGCTAAAGCGCTCACACGACAATGTTGGCAAGAGCGCTGGCAGAACGACACGAGAGGACGGTGGACGGCCAGACTCATCCGCAACATCACGGAGTGGATGGAGCGAGACCACGGCGAGGTAAATTACTACCTCACCCAGTTTTTCAGCGGACACGGGTATTTCAACGTATACCTGGCTCGAATGGGTAAAGCAGAGAACGCGACATGCCAGTATGACGACTCTGCGGAAGATGATGCTCACCACACCCTCTTCGAATGGGAGAGGTGGAGTGACTACAGAAACGCTCTACAAGACGAAGTAGGACCTCTAACGCCGGATAACGTCGTGCAAGCGATGCTGTCCGGACACGATCACTGGCAGAAGATCGCCACGTTCGTCGAGAAGGTGCTGAAGGAGAAGAAGAGAGAGACCCAAGCAATGGAGGCAGCCGACCGAGGTTAACTATGAGGTGCCATCCTGAAGTAATGCGACCAGCCGTTCCGGGATGGATTCTACACCTGACAAAGTGAGGTGTTTTAGTGGGTGCGAACCCCACACACTGAGGACGGGTCTCGTCCCTGATGGTGCGTTAAGGCATTTTTCCTCATTTTTCCTTTCATTAATTATGGTAGTATTTTAACTGCAGATACTACATGTCAAATAATGACCATCGACCAAAAATAGCCTTATTCAAAATCGCACCGTTTTCGATATGGAGGTCTATGTAGGCCAACACTCAAATTCTACGTCACTGGCGGAATTGTCATTTTGTCAATTTTTCGATTATTCTTCCGTACTTCCTATGTAAACAACATATTAACCCTTCGTTTTTTTCTGAAACTTTGAAGATCTTCATCTCGAAAACGGTGCTGTTTTTAAGGCTATTTTTGGTCAATGGTCATTATTTGACACGTAGGTATCTCTAGTTAAAATATTTCCCATAATTAATGAAGCATCCTGTATATACAAAGCCGTCGAAAATGAATAGGGTGTTTCATGTAAAAAAAATTGCATCGATGTGAATTTAATTCAACTGAACTTGAATTTATAGTTTTAGGCTTTTTTAATTTAATACATTTTAATAACTTCAAATTTATTATAAAGGTTTTAATAGCAGTTCCTTATTTAAATACACAATTCGTATATAAAACTAAACATTTAAGGATAGAGGTAAAATAGTTTGTAAGCATCGTAGTAAAACCTTTTCAATTCCAAAAAGTACTATAATGTTAGTATGTAAATGGGTAATAAACTATAAGAATAGTAAATTGTCGGGTTAGAATCTGTATGAATTCATACTTAACGAATATGTAACATATGTAAAAAATAAAATCGTCTTTTGTATTTTTGGAGCTATCCAGAGTAAGTCAGACATGTCGGTAACCGCAGCGTTCCGATTATAGAGACTACGTTAGAATTATAATTTTTAGGATATCCGAATTAAGCTGTATTCGGATTAAAGAGATTGCACTGTAAGCGTGGTGTTCCACAAAAATATCCAAAGGCTTTATCTAATATCTGGCTTCAGTGATCCACACATCAAATTGCAGGATTTCAGACAGACTACATATCAATAGAAAAATATTTGATCACATATAATTCACGAGTAGCAACTTTTTCTTTTCAAATTGTACTTTTTTTGATTTTTAAAAAGAAAATTTCCAACAGTTTTCAAGAGTATTTACATATTCTTATATAACGAAACTGACTGATCATGAGTGCAGGTTACCAGCAACCTATGTTTTAAGCTTCATTGCACACTTATGAAAATGCTATCAATAACAAAAAATTTACAGGTTCTGAAATTTCTAAATAATAATTTTTGAAATTAAATCGAAATTGATAAATAAAAAAACTACTACTATATTTATATATACATATAATAATTGTAGCTATTGTTTTCAGTAAAATAATACACCTACAAATGTACTCGTACCTATATATTTGAGGAGCAAAAGTCAGCAACTTACTAACTAAAAAATACAGCTTCCAGATGAAAATATCTATTATTTTACAGACAATAAAAGGAAGTACAAATATCCAACAAATATAGATATACATATATGTTATAATAAAAGATAACTGTTTGCATAAAACTATTAAGCGTTTTTTTGATGTTAGATCTAGATCTAGAACCAGCATCAAGGTGGATTTTCAAAAGATGATGCTGCATAAATTCCAAACGCGTCCAAGTCTCCTTCGGATGTTGTAAGTGTAATATAAGATATAATGCATAGATCCCAAACGCCTTAAGAAATTCAGAGACTTTAATTACTTCTTCACCTTCAATGTATGTCCATATATGTATTTTGTATGTAATTTTCCATCTGTAGCTGCAAGGAACTAATTTGAATATTTGGATTACAATAGTGCATTGACTTATCGCATTCTATAATATACGGAGCAATTATAGTTACACTGATAGCATCTCCAGCCCTGCAACAAATTAATGTACACAATATTTAGTAAAGTTTATTTAAGTACTGTAGAACTCTCTACTTACTTTATTTCTTGCCCTGAATTTTGATACATTGTCGTTGAAATAATCCACAAGAAACTGCAGGAAACTTTTGCGTTTCTTCGGCATTCATGTTTGCGTAGAAGTTTCGCTGTCTCTTTGGCATATTTAACAATTATTTCAACTTTTTAGAGAATATTCCATAAAGATATCAAAGTTTCTGTATTTCAGTTTTTCAAAATTCTGTGTAAGAAATACCTTACTAAAAATAATTGGCTATTCCTAATTTCCTTAATTTCTTGAAGCCAAGGTGGATTTTCAATACTATTATGATAGAGAACCCCTCAGAGGAGTGTAGGTTTTACGAGTAAACTCGTCAAATGGTCTTACAACTTTTCCGAAACTTTAGATGAGCAAAACTGTAATGTTTAACGTATATAATAATGTGAATTTACAAGCTACTAATCGTTGCTATAATAGCAAATGTTTTGTGTTCGATAAGTGCAAAATAAGATCAAGCTTGATTTATTCCTGTTAATTACGAACTATACACAAGAAGTATCAGTGGGCATTATAGGTATGTTGGGAGAATTTAATTACAATTGCGGTTTTACGGTTTGTACATAATATAATCAGCGATATCTTGACGAAAGGCAATCATATTCCAAAAGATTTGAGATAGTACAGAGAAGATTTAAAAAAAGTGATAATTTGAATTAGAAACAAAGTCGAGGAAACACGCCAGTACTAGCAAGAAAGATAAATTAAATGTTTTTCTTTCCGTGCTAGTGTTAGAGGCACTTCAAATGAGCATAATGTGAACAGAAACAAGTTATATCAAAGACTTCCACAATTTGAGTTTCTATTATGATCGTTTTCGGGTCCTGACCTCGTCGTAGTAATGTAATATACAGGATGGCGCAATGAAGATAAAGTGAACAATTATGATTAAACGGTGAGCAATTTCGAAAGATATTTTTGGAATTTCATTGAAAGTTACATGGTGTACGTTTTAACATTTTCTTTAACAGAATGATCGAAGCAGTCGGTGACGAATCAAACGTAGGTATGATTTTTTAAATGAGGCATTCAGAATTTTTTTTAATGTGTTGTTGGTGCTTAGTTGCATGCCCGTAAGCTGTATTGCTTGTCTGACTATTATGCAACTCTCGCGGTGTAGTTTGTGTGTGTAAATTGTGTTCAAATAGCTTTGTGACAGCATCATACCGCCTTTTATAATGCTGCGCTGTTAATCACTTTACTCCCAACAGCGAATGGTAAGTCGAGCCGGATTTCAACCCTCTGAAAAAAAAACTACTACAATACTTAAAATACCACAATGAATTCTTCTAATTACTGTATACAATTTCGTATAACTTTAGTTGGATCTAAAACCCATAGTTATGAAGAGAATGGCTATTAAAGTTGAAAAAACGCTCCAATCTCCTCGATTTTTTATTAGAACCGGAAATGAATATTAAAAAACCAAGACTAAGTGTGCTAAATTCTTCAATAAAATACACACTCGACTTCAAATTATTCGTCATTTTACAGAACGATCGAGTGTTGTATATCAATTTTGGACTTCATCAGCCCAAAAATACCATACACATTACTCTTTTGACTGATGGTTTTAATGCAATACGTTGATGTTTGTTACATTTAAAGATTTAAAGTCGTCATGCAATGATACATGTAATTAGTAATAAGCAAACCATAAAAATATTCAGTATGCAAAGAATATAAGAATTTTACACCGATTTAATCAAAAGAAAAATATTGGTAACCCAAAATTGTTAAATATGACTAAAATAGTTCAAATAACTATCCGCGTAAATGAAGGTATATTTAGAGCCGATCGGTAAATTATTATTTAACTTTCCGTGAAGTATGAGCGAAAATATTGTCAAATCTACGCGTTTTTGAACAAATTTTTCGTGGTTGCATTTTTCTGGAATTAGCTACGAATAGTGAAATTCATCGAGTTAAAGTATTTTAATAAAGTTGATGTAAACCTTAACAAGTGGATACTAATTGTCATCGCTGGGTAAACGTTAACTTTTATAATTATCAGAATCTATTGTTTTATATTTATATACGAGTGTCCCATTTAAAGAAACACAAGTGTGGTGCGTCACCGACTGCTTCGATCACCCACGATAAAGGAAACATTTTTAAAACGTAGCCTATGTAGTCGTCAATCGAATCCCAAAAGGGGTTTTCGAAATTCCTCACCGTTTAATTATAATAGTCCACCACATCTTGGTTACACCACCCTATACCTATACATACATACATACATATATAGTATTTAATGTTTATTGAATATACAGGCTGATTGGGGAGAATGGCCTGTTAAAAGTATTATACAAACGGAACGGAATTTTAAAACAAAACCTTGCAGTTAGATATAGTTGAATATGAACTATCACGTGAAAATATTTTTGAATAAATATAACTTCCGGTTAACCGGGGAGACGTCAAAATAAGTGGCAAGTAAGTATGTAAAACAAATGACCTAAGCACTCTTGCATTGACATATCTGAGCATTTTAGGTACGGAGGTTAATTAAATTGTTATCTTTTTTGTCCTAATTTATTTCCACTTAAATTGTTATAACTTATTCACCTTCCATTTTAGGTATGGGAACACCTAATACGGATTAAAAAAGAATCTTTCGTAGAATTAGTATATCTAATAAAATATATACCTTTTCATTAAAAAAAAACTACTTTCTGCAGATTAAAATTATTTATAAGCAACTAAGTTTTTAAACACCCTGTATAGTGTTACAAAGAAGAACGTGACGTACTATCACGTAGATAAAGTAAGATCGGTATGTGTCACTTTTTTCTTTAATTGTAGATACATGAAATATGTGTAAAATTTATCATAGAAGCTGAATCTGTAATTTATTTTATAGCATGCTATTTAAAAAATTGTAGTTGAAGTAACATTTATTCAAAAATATTTTCACGTGATAGTTCATATTCAACTACATCAAACTGCAAAATTTTATTTTAAAATTCCGTTCAGTTTGTATAATACTTTTAATAGGCCATTCCCACCAATCACCCTCTATATAATTTTATTGACATATACATGTGATTACAATATTTGGCTCTTAACTTTGCAATCTAGCAGGTGTTCCTTCTTTTCCGGTTAGTTGCCGTCTGTCTTTGGTTGTCTTATACCCACCCAACGCGGTTTGCACGCATTCGGCCATCCGACTGAGAATCGGACTCCGATTCGCTGTAATTTTCGATCCAAGGTTTCATATCTTCTGCGCAAATTGAGGTTCTTAATGATCCTTCATGCGTACCCACCTTCGTGACATCATACCGGTCGTTAGCTTTGACTTTGACCACCTCGTACGGCCCTAAATATTTTCTTTATATTTTCAACCTTGGTCCAAACTTAGTTCTTTTAATAGCCACGAAGTCTCCTCCTTGTGTATGTTAGGTTTCCTCCGCCTTAGGTTACATGCCCTTTTGTTTTCCTCTTGCACTTTCAAAATCTGTTGTTTACACTCGGCCCTTAATTCCTCCCGGTTTTCTCCAAATATTCTTACGGCTTCCTCCTCCAAAACCTCTTTTATTAAGACGTCCTCTTTGCTCCGCATCCTGACTTCGAAGTAAGTACTTCGAAAGGTTTGCTGTTGATGCTCCTGTGTATGTACAATTTACGGCTCTTTGTACGTGATCTATGAGCTTATATCACTTTTGGGGTTCTTCTAAACTTAACTTGGTAAGGACTAGAATCATTGTTCTATAAGTCCTTTCTACTTGTCGGTTACCTCGCGGTACACCTGTATGGTCATGATATGCTCGATTCCATGACCTTTACAATAGTCTTGGAATTCTCTCGCCGTGAACGCGATACCTCGGTCGGTCATCCGGGCCGAATTACCAAAAGTCTTTTGCCAGTTCAAAAAACAATCTATTATCTCTTTGGCGGTCGTCGATCTGGCCGGATATAACCATGTGAATATAGTAAAGTCGTCAATTGTGGCCAAAATGTACTGCTAATTCTTTCGGGTAGATGTCATTGGCCCCAAATGGTCGCCGTGATAAGTACTCAAAGGGCTGGCTTCCTTCGGTATAGGGTGTAGTAGGTCCTGTTTTTTGCCCTCCTTTCGGCTGCCCAGTATACATGGGACAGAATTTCGAATGCATTTTTTAACCTTGTCTCTTAGTTTAGGTATAAAGAAGCTTCGTTTTACCAGTTCCTCCGTGTTGCCCACAGTAAAGTGACCAACCTCGTGCGCTCGCTTGATAATTTCGAAGTGCATCGCCTTAGGAATTACCAGGAATTCTTTCACATCTTCATATTTATAAATTACGCCGTTCTTGGTGAAGTAGTTCTCGTATTCGTCCGTTTCCAGTATTCTTCCTATTGGCAGGAGATGGCCATTCTTAGCTTGATCAAGCCTTACTCTCTCAGTGATCCATTCTTCTTCCATAGGCATCACGACCGAATAACGGCTGAGGGCGTCTACATGCGACATTTTCTCGCCTCGTCAGTGCTCAATTTTATAAGCATATTCTTCCAATAATATCGCCCACTCTAGTTGTCAGATCCCCTTTGTCAATTATTTCTGGAACGCGGCGCAGTCTGTAACGATCTTGAACTCCGATCCCAGCAAGAAAAATTAACGGCACAAATGATCGCAAGAACTTCAAGTTCATCGCTATGGTACTTCTCCTCCGCCGGCGTAGTTCTTCTACTTGTATAATAAACGGGATGGAGTTTACCATCAACGTCTGATTTCTGTAGTACACAGGCGCCATATTCGAACTTACTTGCGTCCATATGCAATTCCATTTCTCTTCCTTGCTTAAAAATGTATAGAACTGGATAGTTGGTGAGCAAATAAGAATAAGAATAAGAATAATTTATTGTCCAACAGATAAACCGATTACAGGACAAAATTGCATATACATACATAACAAATTATGGCTAGATATAAATAGAGAATCTAATATAGAAACATACGTTGTATAGAAAATATCATTTACACAGTAGGGTACGTAAGATAGAAATATGTATACAGGAGTATTAGGTTGCAACTAATTCATCACATTGACTCAAAGAAAATATCTAAGTAGTGACTGTCGGCTAGCTTACACATATTGTAGAACGGTGTACTAAATAATAGGTTAGTTTTAGGGGTAGGAAGTGCAAAAGTAGAGGAAGAACGAGACGGGCGGCGTGGTACATGAAAATCTAACATTGATACAAGATCAATACAGTCGATGCGTCCAGCTATCAACTTCCAAATAAATTTGTAGCAGTGTTCATTCCGTCGTGCTTCGAGAGATTCAATATTATGTCTTTCCAATAAAGAATTGTAACTAATGCCTCTCATTGGATACTGACCATCAATTTTGAAAGATAGGAATTTTAAAAACCGACGCTGTACTTTCTCCAGTGTTAACTGGTGACATAAATAGTGGGGTGACCACACCGTTGAGCAGTATTCCAGACAGCTTGTCACATAGGTAAAGTATAGACTCTTTATCATGTTCGTATCACTGAAGGACCTACTATTCCACATAACAAAACCAAGTCGCTTAGATGCTGTCGACGCTATGTGTTCAATGTGCTGAATAAAGCTAAGTCGGCTATCAAAAAGCACGCCAAGATCCTTGAACAATTCAGTAGTCGACAAGATTTCTCCGTTGATTATGTACATAGATCTAAGTGGATTCGTTTTGCGAGTAAAGGTCACACTTCTGCACTTGCCAATATTCAACTTCAGTTTGTTATCTTCACACCAGGAACTGATCCAGTCAATATTTTTCTGAATTAAGGCAATATCCTCTCGGTTGGTGATGGTGGTATATATTTTTACATCATCAGCATATGCCAATGCAGGACAATCAAGTCCTTTCAACAGGTCTTTTATGTATATTACAAATAGTAGGGGACCCAAGCTTGACCCCTGGGAGACCCCTGATGTCGACAGGAACTCGTAAGATCGAAAACCATTACAATATACATAGTTTGAACGTCGAGCCAGGTAAGAGGTCATCAGCGTAATGAAGGCTGGGGATAAACCATAAGCGTCCAGCTTTTTTAGAAGAATTATGTGATCAATCGTATCGAAGGCGCTGGAAAAATCTGTATATACTACATCAACTTGGCCTTGGGTATCGAGTGCTTTACCTATGTACTGGGTAATAGTGGTTAGATTAGTTACTGTTGACCTTTCTGGCATGAATCCGTGCTGATAATCTGAAATTGATAGTTTCACATTGTGTAAGATATTGGTGTATATAATCTGCTCATAAAACTTAGCAAAATTTGATAATAATGATATAGGCCTATAGTTCTTCGGGATCGATGCATCTCCTTTTTTAAAAATCGGTATCAATCGGGCACGCTTCCATAGTTCAGGGAATTTAAAAGTAGATATTGACAAATTAATGATCATGCTCAGTGGCTTACACAGAACAAAACGGGTGTCTTTAATAAAAAAACTTGGAAGACCGTCATCTCCGACTGTATGTTTGTCTGGAAATTTTGCCATAATCTTGGTGAGATCTTCTTCTGAAGTAGGCGAGAGAGAAAATGTATGACTATTGTAAAGGTTTTTTGATATAGATGCAGAACCAGTAATAATGCTTCAAATGCGTCTCTTTGTCGTTCCCCAAATGCAAAGGTTTCGTCCTTTTTCAATAAATCGCTTAAAGGTTGAGCACATACGACGGTATAAACTTTCTAAAATACCCCGTCAAACTGTTACGTGCAAATGTTCGTTCACCGTACGATACATAGTTTTTAGGTTCCACTACGCTTCGATCTTACTTCTAATTCCTTCGATAGTTCATTAAATATATATCTCATGTGTTTCTCTCATGTTGCTTATGATAATTTAGTGGTTTGCTTATTATTCTCCCCTTTGTTCGTGTTAATTCTGGCAAGTTATCAATGTAATGGGTTTTCTTCTCGATGTTCTTAATATTACCCTGTAAATTCATTTTAACTCGGGTTGTCCTGGTCGTATTTCATTGCTTTCTTTTAGTTTTGAAAAAATATTTACCTGTTTTATAAGTAATTCGCTTCGTATTCATTTTCATACGTTTTGTTGGTTAGATGTCAGATGTCTGTTATTATTGAAATTAGGTCCTATCTTTCGCGTTTGTCTCTCAGCGTAGCCACCCGTTAGACTTCAAAATTCCCTAAATCATTTTGTGATTCCCTGTTGTTGGACGATTTCTTGTGGCAATGTCTGCTTCCGTTTTTGAAGTTATCGCCCTTGATGTGAACAACACGTGAAGAATCTTTTCTACAGTTGAGACCTTGTGGCTTAATATGTTTGGTCTTTGAAGGACTATCGCTAGTTTAGTGGATATAATCGGCGCAAGGATCGTTAAAAAGGATTGTCTTGGTTTATCTTAAGATTTATCATTTCTTCGTTTTAATGCTTAAGTTGAATATGAATATTTTCAACGGAGATTTTTCTTAGGGCATGCTCCGACGAGGAGCATTTAATGTAACTTTCCAGTTAGAATTTTTTTTGTAGTCTCCTTGTTACAAATTATAATCTACAATTTTGGCTAACGAACTGGTATACGTTTCGAATTAATTCTTGTACCTAGTAAAACTGTTTGGTACGTCACCATCGACCCGTGAAATCTGGAATAGAGTATCTAAGGTCCAAGATACTCCGAACAACTATAACTTGCGAGGCTGCCGAAGTGGTCCTCCGTCAACTCTACAGGTCACATTACTCTATTTTATTTTATCTCGGTCACTGTAATAAATATTGAACAAGCCATCAGCTTAAATTTTTGGAGTTAATTATTAATTATTTTTCTTTTTTTTATATAAAACATAAGTTAACGTTCTTAAAGATTCTTTAATTTGTTATAAAACGTAGCTTTTTCCAAATATCAACAGTTAAATTATTCTTGATAAATTGAGTAGATATATTTCTTTTATTTTACACAATTTTTGGTTATCGTAAAGCACTCGACATATGTATTTTGCTCGAGATATATAGTTATATATTTCTAAATTATTTGCCACCTAGTGTAATTTCATGGTTCAATCTGTAATATTATATTTTCAACTAATTCGAATTGACATAATTTCTAAGATTTTATGTGAGGTAATAATCTGCAGATTGGAACTGGTATAGTGTGTTCCTGTATGTACGGATATAGTCCATGTCGAAATATACAAGTTCTAACAAGACGCTTAAGGAATATATTTACGAATTTTATTATTATTTACGACTTACTGTGCTCAACATTTATTTTAATTTTATTGAACAACTGTTTATGCCTGAAATTTTTCTTGCATTTGACGTTATCGAACTACCCCGAACTACTTACTTGCCTTCTGTTTTCCGGGGTAAGTACCTATTGAATCTCGAAGATAAAAAAAGAAAACAGTGGCGCACCCTTTATAATATCTGTTCACCGACCGTCTTCACTGAAATAAGTCGCCTTCGAGAATTCAACCCCCACCATCAGGTAGGTGGAAAGTGTCAGTGCCTAACACCATTTCGAATATCTTTCTGTGAGGTCTTTTTTTGTTATTTTTATTTCCGTCTCCGTTATTGAAACCGATAGCGGCATCGCGCGCGCCCTGTGTGTGTCGTGTGCACGTAACAAAACCTAGCCAAGATTGTACTTGCTTATATGTCGTCGGTTCTGGAAATCTTCGTATTGCTAAGGCCTTGGCATCCGATGCTTGAACTTGGACTATGTATCCTAAAATGTATAGCTTCTTAAGCAATTGACATTTCTTCTTTTTTATCTCGAGACCATATTCTTTTGCTACTTCCAATACCATCTTCAACTTGCCATTCGCTGATCAAAGTGATTAACAGCGCGGCATCATAAAAGGCGATACGATGCTGTCATAAAACCGTTTAAACACAACTTACACACATAAAACTACACCGCGAGAGTTGCAGTGGTAGCCAGACAAGCGATACAGCTTACGGAGTCACTGCAACTAAGCACCCAGCACACATTAAAAAGAACTCTCGATTCGATTCCTTCCTTTTTATCAAGGCTAGGAATTATAATATCATCTATGTAATAAATCGCTACATTGCCGGCAGTAAGTAATAGGAAAATGTAAGAAACATATCGCTGGAAAACCAACAATATAACCATATACAAAATTATCCAAATGGGCATTTAAGAAACTCCTATTGACCGTGATGTGTGACGAAAGATGTATACTTGATGCTGCTTGGTCCCACAGCCACATGAAAAAATCCACTTCTTAAATCTCAATAAGCGGCAGCGGAAAAGGATCTCGTACAATGTTCTTATTTAATCTACGAAAATCACAACATATGCGTGTTTCGCCGCTCTTCTGCTTAAGCAAGGCAAGAGAACTAGCTAAGTCAGATGAGCTCGGTTGTATGATTTCTTCGACTAGCCATCCATCGATTTGTTTTTCGACCTCTTTCTTTTCCGGCAATGATAATCTTCTAGGGCCTTCGAAAATCGGTTCTTCTCTCATCATAATTATTTTCAACTCAATGTCCGTTGTCTTTATTTCCTCTGGTTTATAATTTTCCATAATACTTTTTACCGTGTCCCTAATTTCAGGTTCTTCGATATGCTGGACGTCAATTTCGTGTTCATCAATTAGTTCTCCATCAACACATATTTGCATCAAATAATTGCGCTCCTCTTTTTTAAATATAACAATCTCGTTGTCTCTAATGCATACAGCGTAAACTAAAAGATTATTTCCAATTATGGCTTTGAAGCTGGTGCCACCTATAGGTATAACATGAAATTTTAGTGTAAATTCTTCGTCATTAGCAGACACATTTTTAGTGAACGATCCCAACGTCAACACTTTATTCGATCCAATACCTGTCAAGGTAACTTTATCATTGTCTAGTAGGTTATTTTGGTAATAGGAGTCATAATCATCTTGCCTTATAGCGGTGATGTCACTGCCCGTATCCAAAAGAGCTGCCAACTCCATACCATCGATTTTCAATTTAACACCATTCTTCGGAACTGCTTCTACACTGTTTGCATTGGAAGTACTGGATTTATCGCTTCTACTCGTCGTTCCCGTTTTCTTAGGGCACCTCGTAGATATATGATTTGATGACTTATTTTTGTCTGGAATCTTTAGAATCATCTCCCTTAGTAGCAGTAAATCATGTCTCCGGTTTTTCCTTCTTTTGGTGATAATCTCGCTTCTTTTTATCATTTTGCGGAGTGGTCGGTTTCGTCATTTTTAGTCGCTCATATAATTTTGTTCTCTCCTTTAACGAAGTAAAATGCTTTGCTCCATACAATACTATTTTATTAGGTGGTTCGCCTTGAATTCCGTCGATGATGTACTGTACAACTACTTCCGGTTCAATGTCGGCTCTAGTTCCAATTTCTCGCATTGCTAATACGTACTCCTGAACAGATTCATCCCATTTCTTTCTTCTTGTCATCATCATCTTATGAATTTGAGCACTGCTCACTTTGATTTCAAATTCTTTTATTAACGACTTCTTTAGGATAGTCCAAGTCTTAATTCCCTTTTCTGACTGTATATATAATTTTGCGAGCCCCTTCGACGATTTTTTTGCAAATATTAATTTCTACAATTCATTCCAACGCATCAGTTCAGCGACTTCCTCGAAATCGGACACCCATTTTCTTATAAGATAATCAGTCTTTTCGTCGAATGTTCTAATACTATCCTCCATGTCATAGAAAGTTAACGAGAATGACTCTAAATTGTTTGTTAAACTCAGAATCGCGTCAATGAATTCCGAAGTCTCATTTTCTCTTCTTTTTTCGTCACCACTTCGTCGACCGTAAATATTATTAAAATCATCGTCATCTTCTATTCCTACGTTTCTTTACCTTGCGCATCTCTTCGTCATCGTCTTCGTCTTCCACCTAATCTCCGACTTCGTCTTCATTTCCCGCTTGGAGATTTGTCATGAACTAACAAATGCGTTTGGCCATTTGTTCAGTTGTTCCAAAATAGTTTCGGTCACGTATATAGCATAGCGCGACTAGATCGGTTGATTCTATATTTTGTATTATATCTTCAATTTTCTTCGCATAATATTCCGTATTTTTTGTCGAATCCAAAACCAGTAAATAACCGTACAGCTTTTCGCACTATTCTCGGTTGACCCTCGTTACCCCAAGCAATGTAATGCAACGCTTTAACCGCTTTTAGTTTAGTGATATTAATCCCAATTTTTGTCATATTTCCTAACGTTAGAAATATTTTTAAAATTAAAATTTATACTGAACGTGTTAGGTATACCTGCTAAATTACTGTACAGGGTGGCCAGATAAGAATGCAAAGTGCTGTATCTCTGAAACTATTCGTCGTAGAGACTTGCGGTAAAAAACTTTATTACTAATATGGTCAAAAGAAGACCATGGAAAATATTTTCAGATTTCCAAGACGCCAGGGGACGTAACCGGCATCTTAAACTTTTAAAGTGATTTTTTACTGCTATCCACCCAGTAAATGTTACCAAAAGATATATGTTTTCTAAAGCAAAGCTTTACTTGAGTAATTTTTGTTTAACACTTTTTGACGTATGTATTAACATAAAGTGGTGGGAGGTAATTCAATGTTTTTTTAAATAAACAGCTGTAACTCCTAAACGACTGAACTGATTTTAACAAACTTGGTCTCATTGGAAAAAACATTTATTGTTCTATCAAACTTATGTTACCTGTGATATGTCTATTTCTTAGTGATGCCGCTAGAGCGCGTTTTTTGATATAATAACAGAAAATTGCAACATTCTCTAAAAAATTAAATGCAATAATATGACGCTACTTTAACGGTATTTATTGTTCATCATTTAATAATTTTTAAATAATAAAAGTATTCTTAGTTAAAAAAAATGTAAGAAAAACGTGTAGGGGCATAGTTATCAATGCATATAATTTGCAAGTGCAAGGTACGCAGAATATGAAGAGTAGGCCATCGAGGAAAAACAAATGTCTAAAATCAACTTGTCAACAAATTATACTTCTAGAGGCAATATAATTTATGTTGTTTGCAAACACAAGTAAGGTTTGAAAGTATTAAAATGCTTGTTAGAAGTGACTTTAGAGTTCCTCGCCCAATCCACCTCTGGTGATATCTTAGATCTAAATGTTCTCGCACATTTCTTGAGCAATGTGCTGGACAACCATCTAGTTGCAAAACCATATTTTGCCGTAATTGCAAGAGCACATCTTCTAAATAAGAATAATGTACTTTAAATATCGAAAAAATGAACAACTCACATACACATATTGAATATATGATGTACTGTACATGATGGGCCACTAAGAGAGGTAAGCGACTGTATCTCGGAAAGTATTTGTCCTAGATTCTGCGGGCAAAAATATTGATAATATTTTTTTCTATTTTAGAACCGATCGGTACGGCTATACTAAAATTTCCGTTAGAGACGCGTAGAGACCACATCTTCTCAAGAAATTCCTCGATAAGTCTCTCCTGTGCCGCTCAAGGGTATCCGGCACCAGGTTGCTCTTGCACTGTGGACAGATTGTGCTCCCGGATTTTTTCTGTTTTGTCTCGCTGTAGTTTGTGCGGTAGTGTTCATGTGCCCTATCATAGCATAGATCGTATCGTCGTCTACATTTTGGTGCAATTATAATAGAATTTACACTTACGATAACACCACATTCTTCGGTTAAAGTATGTCACATTTTTCGATATTCATTTTTATTTTACCTTTTTCACTACGGTCAGATTTAAAAAGTGCCATTTTTAAATAAAGACAGTTTTTGCACTATATTTACATTATTTCTTCGAATACAATAATTATACAGAGATTATTAAAAGGAAATACTCTAAATAATGATGACTACAAGATCGCAGACACAAAAGAGTCAAAAAGCATCGTTTAGGGGTATCATTTCCTTTAGAATTTGTCTCGAGGGTCTATGACCCAAATTTATGGCCTGCAGGATCTGCAGTACGGCGTTTTAGATTCCCTAAAACGACAATTTTTCAAGCGGACAGTCGGACATTGCAACAAACATGAGAGAAATAAGAACATTTAATGTCGCAAATTTGAATATACACTCTGTGACAAAAAAATTGACCAGTTAGATGTATTTCTACATAACAATTTTATAGACGTGTTATGCCTTGCAGAGTCTTGGCTAATTAAAGATAATACACATCTGCTAATTATTCCGGGATATACGATGTATGGAAATTACAGCAGAGACATACAGAGGGGCGGAGGAACACTAATTTTAATTCGAGATGTTCATAGTGCTAGAACTATTGTTGAAGTAGAAAGCTTGTCAGAGAGTAACCATATAGAACTTGCGGCAAGTGAAATACAATGTAGTAACATAATAATAATCTCTGTTTATAGATCACTTACTGGCAATATGGCTATATTTCTCGATATTTTAAATAAGGCTTTGGCGATGGTTTCAAATCCTTTAGCTTATAAAGCGATTTACCTGGCAGGAGATTTTAATATCAATTTTTTAGAAGATACGAGTCCTATAGCTCAGTTGCTAGAATTATGCGCTGAGTTTAATCTAGAGCTTATAATGGACGAGCACTCCAGGATAACCCAAACAAATGCAACATGTATTGACAATATATTTACTAATGTGGACAATTTTGCTAATTCGTTAAACACAAAGACAATAGAATCACATATGTCCGACCATATGGCCCAAGTAATATATGTGAACTCCGAGAATACAGTCTCTGTCAAGGAGTGCAAAATAATGAGTAATAGTAGAGAAACTAATACTGCCATTATATTGCGATATAAAGACTATTTATACAAACATCAATGGACGGCGTTCATGACGCACCTGACGCACAGGAGATGTTTACTATATTTCAGAGTGAACTCTTGCGAGCGTACAAGTACTATACGCCTGAAAAGATAAAACGTGTTAAAGATAAATCAAAGGTTACTTGGTATAACTCAGACTTGCAGAATATGAAGAATAAATTGGATGCTCTACATACGATACACAAAGTAACTAAGCTTGATAACATTTTACAAATATACAAAAAGTATAAAATTGAATATATTGATGCAATAATTGCATTTTTTATTCCATGACAGTAAATCAAACCTATATTTTACAAGCTAGTAATCAACATCAGGCTGTATGGAATGTGATCAACAAATAATCTGGAAGAAATAATAATAGATTAAATGTCAGTAATTTGAATATAACTGCTAATGATTTTAATCAGTACTTTGTGTCGGTGGGGCGAACCACTGTGGACGGCATCAGCGCTAAGGGCGAAGGAGTTGATGTCCTAACTCTACTAAACAACTATAAGAAGGATTGTGCCAACACATGTTTCCTCTTTGACACAAGTACTGAAGAAGTGATAGATACTGTCGAGGGTCTTGACGGGGTACGACGACCGCGATACTTAAGGAGATTATAACAGTAATAGCTGAGCCTCTAACACAAGTTATCAATAGTTGTTTAACAGAAGCTGTATTTCCACAGGAATTAAAGATAGCAAAAGTAGTGCCTATATATAAAAAGGACTGCAAAGATGATGTGGTAAATTATAGACCCATTTCAGTACTGCCTGTCGTATCTATAAAGTCTTTGAAAAGATAATCAAGAAAAGAATAGTTTCTTTCTTTAAAAAATTCAATCTATTTGCGAACGAACAACATGGATATAGGACAGACAGATCCACTATAACAGCCCTTGGAAAATATTTGGGATGCTAGAGACGCTGGAAAATCAGCGGAGATGTTGGCGTGCGACCTGAGTAAAGCTTTTGTAATGCGCAGTAATCTGTTATCGAAGCTGTGGCATTATGGTGTCAGGGGTAATGCATATCAGCTTCTGAAATCTTACTTAAATAACAGAAAGCAAAGTGTGTGGTGGCAAGACTCGTGGTCTGAATTGAAAGAGGTAATTATTGGAGTGCCACAGGGCTCCATTCTGGGCCTTATTTATCATATATATAAACGACCTTCCACGTAATATAACATCTAGTACATCATTTGTATATGCCAATGACACATCTGTTTTTATAAAGGCGCTAAGGAAGAAATTCAATACCGTAAAGAGGATGCACTAGGATGACCTAGAAAAATTGAAGGAAAACTCAACGGAAAACAAATTGTTATTAAAAAATTACAAAAGACAATAGAAGGACTTCGCATACAACTAAAACAAACAAGAATTGTTTCCAATGTAGGAACTCAAACCGATGTAGCCCACATGTGTAATAACTCAACCCAAGCGGACACGGTATCGCGTAAACATACAAGATCAGCTAATCAGCAAACGAACTCGGACAGCATCGTCGAGAACGCGCGGCAACCAGCGCTTCAGCTGTCTTACCCAATCCAAAAAATGAGTCCCTCCCTAGAGTGCTGTTACTTGGAGACAGTCAGTTTCGCAATGTAGCACAGATAGCTAGGGAGATATTTGGAAAAAGCTATATTATCGAATCAGTCTTCAAACCAAATGCCCGGTTGGTGGATGTGATTGGTGATCGGAAGTGCCTAACAACTACATTCACCAGTTCTGACTATGTTTTTATATGCGGAGGTTCCAATGGTTTATCTCTGAGGAAGAACCAAATTGTGAATATACTTCAATCTTTAACTAACACTAACATATGAGTATGTATCTTGAGTGTGCCATACTGATCTAACAAAGCGATATATAATAATCTGGTTTTTAATTTTAACTATAGGATCTGTGAAATAGTCCAGAATTTAAGTTCTCAACAGTTTGTTATATTCATCGATATTAACAATATGCTTGAAAAAAATAATTCTTTGCACCTCAGAGTGTCCGTTAAATTTGGTATAATGCGCTACATGTTTGCGCTGGTCGAAAGTTTGAAATGCAATAGTGGTGCAAGGACAAGTTCAGATTACAGCGATTATAGTAATCTTATCTGCCCCCAATGCAACGAAGTAGACGAACCACCAACTGTTTTAAATTTTTGTCCGCATCAAGAAAGTATCAGGATGTAGCAGTTATGCCCTACGAAATTAGTCGGATTGATCATCGGAACAAGATTTTAGTTATATTTCATTTGAACATTAGAAGCATTCGCAATATGGTTAGTGATCTTGAAGAACTTCTTTGTGATGTGGACTATCCTGATGTTTTGTGTATCTCTGAACATTGGTGCGCAGATGAGGATGAAGCGCGAGCTGTAGATATTAAGAGCTACAGCTTATCTTATGGTGTTAGTATTTATGTAAAAAATAACCTAAATGCAAAAAATGTACAATACAGGTTGCCGTGTGTTGAGAGTTTGAGTACTGTTGCTCTCAGATTGAAATTTGCGATTATAGATACGTAATTATATGTGTTTATCGTGCACCATCAGGAAATGTCTACAACTTTCAAAAGTCTTTAATAGACTTACTAGAGACGATGTCAGTCAAATATAGTTTCTTAATGGTGTGCGGGGATTTCAATTTAAATTTTAATAGCGATTTAGATGTGACGCAAACATTACATGTCTTTTCTTCATATGGTTGTGACCGATTGGTATTTGACTCAACAAGAAACACGAAGACGTCCGATACTTGAATTGATAATATCTTTTGCAGTTTTTCTGGAGACATTGTTGGATGTAGTTTTGAAGAAAGTTTAATTTCGGATCACACATATCAACTCGCAAGTTTTAAGGTAAAAGGCGATGATCAAATTCTCTATTATGAATGTCGTAAGTTCGGTGACTCAGGTCTAAGCGATTTCTTAGCATTGGTTGAGGCGGAGACTTGGGATACTGTACTGGAATGTCGTTGCGTTAATAGGCAATATGAAATATTTTTAAATATTTACAGAAACTATTTTAATAAATGTTTTCCACTAAAAAAAATGTATTAGAAGAACTAGTAATAAGAAACAGACAGATTGGGCTAATGATACAGTCAGGGAAAGCAGTAAGAAATTGAGAGATTTATATCATTTAAGCAAGACATTCGATGTGGGTGATCTGTATGTGGTAGAAAAACATAAAGACAAACTTTTAATTTCTACAACAAAGAAGGAATATTATAATAATGTCATTGCGAAATCGAAAAATAAGTCTAAAGCCGTCTAGAATACAATAAATAAAAATAAAAGATGACAACACTTCAATATTGCCAATGCAGATGGTTTGTCATATACAAGAAGCTGTTCATTAAATGAGTCGTCTACAATGTTTTTATTCCCAGTGAGTGTCATTGTGATTGACCGGGTACTTGGAATACTAGCAAACAAAAAATAGTGGGAGATCTGCCAAAAGTCAAGCTATCGCACATTCTAAATTTTCTAAAGCAGATAGGCCTAGCAAGCCAGTTATGAAGACGAGAAACCCTCTACCTCACAGCAAGAAAGGGAGGACACAATAGACCTTTCAGGTCGCAGTGCGATATCACCCTGTAGCACATACATACATACATTGCCACGAAAATAATTTGATAATAAATGCGTCAAAAACAGCCGTCGTTCACTTCAAAAATAAAAAACCAGAAAGTATCTATGTAAAATTAAACGACAAGTCCGTCAAGTGCACTTCCACTGCTAGGTTTCTGGGTGTCACCATTGATGATCAATTGAATTGGTCATTTGATGACAATGATATAACTAAACGAATGAACAGTTGCTACTATGCGATTTTAAATATACGCAATAAAGTTGACGTCGATAAGCTAAAAATGTTCTACTACGCGTATGTAGGTACATACGTATATTCTCGAATTAGAGACACTGAAACATGACCTACCATAACTTTATGACTTTATAAGCAGATGTGTTTCACAGCAGCTAAAGGCTGCAACGTCGATAAGAAAATTGCAGACGTTGCACTGTTAAAGAACTGCCGCATACAACTAAGTCGTATGATTCCTGTTGTTTATTTCGTTTCAATGTGAATATAAATGCTCTAAGTTAGGTACATCAAACGATATTTTAGTGAATTATTTGACAAAATACTTTGAAACATTAGTACTGTGTAAAGTGTTGGTGTTAGCACGATGGAGCGCTATACTACACGGTAATATCATGCTGTTAATTATTGTAATCGCGGCAAGTCCTCCGTCTACGGACATTTAACTTTTTTAAGCGCGGCGTTGCCAACTTCTGGTAACTAAGTATTTACTTATCTTGGCAACCGTAGGTGACAGGTTAAAAATTTATCAAGGTATTCTGTTCAGTTTCATTCAGTCTACATTACATTATAATTATGGCACTCAAGGCACTTGCACCCTGTATAATAATTAACATCTACTGCATATGTGATAATCATACATTTGAAAGTCGTGCATATTATTTCAACGAATAGTAGAAACAATAATAATTATTTTAAAATTATTTGCTGGATTTTATACACAAATAACTATAGAGAATTCCTTAAAGCCGACATATGTACACTGCCAACAGCTTGAAAGTTAACGACTGCTGAAAATTTTCGTGGCCTGGTGTAAAGCTGGCTTTATGTACCGTTATTACCTATATAATGTAATAGCGCTTTTGACTTATTTTGTACTGTTATGCACAGAATGTATTTCTATTTTATTTTAATACATACTGTTAATAAAGGAGAAAAATACACTCAGCGCATAAAACTGTGATAAGTCAAAACGCTATTAGTAGACTGTCATAAGTGTCATAAAATCAGTCAAACTGTATTTTCCTTTATTACAATATCTGAGACTTCTGTAAATATTGTATGATGCCCCGTCTCAGTGAAGCTCAAAAATAAGAGCAAGAACTTTGTTAGAAAATGGCTGAAGCATGCAAACGGTGGAGATGATCTGCATGTTAGTAAAACCTGCATTTTTAAATTAAAACAGAAAATTGATCAAGGGGTTGATCTAGCGTATGTGCATGGTGGTGGAGCGAGAAAAATTTCAACGTTGGAGGATGATGCTTCATTGGTGAATTGGATTCAAAGAAACCCCTTTGGAACGGTAGTGAAAGCGGCATACGAAACCCATTTTCCGGGTTCCATTTCAACAGCAAGGCAACGTATTCGAGGTTTTGGGCTAAAAAATTATTCTGCTTCCAAAAAAGTTTGCGTTAGAGCCACAGCATAAGCAAGACAGATTAAATTTTGCTAATTTATATGTAAATGAAAACGCCGATTTCTGGGAACGTTATTTTTTCAGATGAAAAGATCTTCCAGTCATTCCACGACGGCCCGGTACGTGTGTACAGGCCTGCAAATACGCGTTATGAAGAACGGTACATAAAACCAACGCACCGTAGTGGTAGATTTTCGGTGCATGTGTGGGCTTGGATCAGTTGTTTGGTATCTGGTG
>CM043021.1:43212605-43337178 GCA_023690525.1 Holotrichia oblita
TACCCATATTCTTTACCATCTCTGTTGTGATACCGTCCTTGCCTGCCGCTTTTCCTCTTTTTAAGTTCTTTATTGCATCTACTATTTCTTCCTTCGTTATCTTCCCTTGTTCATTAGTCTCGACGTTTTCTGCATGTAAATCATTTGCTTGCTCTAATATATTCCCTGTATGGTCCACATTCAATAGCTCTTCAAAGTATTGCTTCCATCGTGCCATTATTTCTTGTTCATTCTCGATAATTTTTCAGATAGTGATTCCTTATTTCTTGCAAGATTTGTATTTGTTTTTGCTTTTTCTAAAGAATCTTCATTCCTTCTCTCTCTCACTCAGTCGACTTGTTGTTGACTATTTGTAAGTTTTATATGTAATTTAGAGAACTCCTCCATGACATCTGTTGTCGAAGATCTAGATCTAGTTGTTGACCGATGTGTAGCCTCTCTCATCGGTTTGGTACTTTTCTTAGGTTGTTCTTCAGATTGTAGGTTAGACAAGATGTTATTATGTTTTTCAATTTTAGTACTCTGTTCACTTATTATATTCATAATAGCGTCTAACTTACGGTTCATATCTTCTAATTTCGATTCATCACTTTTTTCGTTCCCCGTCTCTCTCGCACATACACAAAACTCATCACAATGCCATTTAATATTCTTTATGTTTACTTCAAGAAATTTTAATTCCGTAGGTTTAAACGAAGTACACGAATAATGAATGAAGTTGTTACAGTTTCCGTTGCATTTAATAACTCTTTCAAGCTTAGAATCTTGTAATAGATTACACTTAACACATTTGCGCTGTATACTGTCAGCCATCTTGAATCTTGTAGTCTCATTGATTTCGCCGTTTAAGGCATACTTCCCTTGTCAGTTCCAGAAATGGTGCAATTCCAATAGCCAGTAAGATCCTCAAATCTGGCAGCTACGGAAGAAAAACCCATAAATTTAAGAAATTTAAAATTAAATAGGAGTATTAAAAATGAAGTCAATGCTATATCACGTTGTTTAAAATGTTATGCAAAAATTTGTTAGTCATGTTATGTGACTTTGTGTCCATTTACATAACATATTATGTTTTATTATTCGAATTTACTACTACGAATTATCATGGCATCTGCAATTTATTTATTTTGTTATTTAATTACAATTCAAAATTACTATTTGGGATAAAAATTTAATTTGAAAATGTTTGAGTTGGAATATAATTTATAATTTAGAAATTCTTTACATTAAAAAAAAACATTCTCTTCGCTTCACACGATTGAGCGCTATCGCCAATCGCTTTCTTGGGTGAATTCGGGTATCTTGTACGTTGGCATGTGGGTTTTAGATTTTAATTTCTATACATACATATACATACATATACATACATATATATACATATATAAAGTTTAACAATTTTATCAGTTCTGACACTGACAGTTGTAGACTTTGTATGGAATGTTATAAATCGTTTTCCATTTGATGTTTATAATTTTTTTCTCTCATATATACAACATATTATCATTGCATTCAACATATTGTTTTTAAAATGTCGAAATTTAAAATCTAACATGTCTGTTTTTGTTTACAAAATTGTTTATCAAATATTTTGCATATGTTTTCAAATTTCAAAATTGTCAAAATTGTTTCACAATATTTTTAGAGCCTTGTATTTAGAAAAACGATTATCCTTGTTGTAAGTTATTGTTTCTTGGTTTAAAAATAGTTAAGTTTTATTATATATTTATATATAGGTTTGAAGAAGGATTAAATAAATCCGAAACGTCACGTAGGAAACTAAGGTTTTTCATTTAAATTAAAAAAAGGAACCCATATTCTGCACTAGTTGCAGTAATTTTACATTTTATATACATATATATATACAGGGTTTCCACGGCCGAGCGGGACATAGGGAAAATACATAAGATCGGTTTTCTGTGAATATTGTCTATACCTCATCGAAATTTAAGAGCAGCATATTATAACTGGGCGAATAATGAACATTTCAACAATCATAATACAAAGAAAGTAATTTTAATAAAGCCACGGCCGCTTGCAGCATCTCACATGGTAAAAAGCCTTATTAGAAATTTACGTGCAATAGATTTAAAAATAATAATTTTCTGGCTTTATTAAACTGACTTTCTCTGTACTATGATTGTGGAAATGTTCATTGTGTGCCCAGTTATAATATGTGGCACTTAAATTTCGATGAAGTATAGATAATATTCACCGAAAACCGATTTTATGTATTTTCCCTATGTCCCGCTCGGTCGTGGAAACCCTGTATATCTCAAGTCAAATCAAGTTGTAGTAAGAACTCAATTCACTATATAAACAAGAGTAAAAATTAGTTTTCGTTTTCTTTTATTTGTCAAAATTATACATAACATCTCATACACAACCTGGATATTATCAATGCATATTATAAACAAAACCGCAGTCTAGATGGACAGTAAACTTTAAGTACGTGGAATCCATGGAGATTTTAGCAGAAACTGGCGGAGTTGAGCGGAGCGAAGTTGAGGAACTTGTATTTGATAGAGGTCCATGTGACGAAAAAAACCAACAGGAGAAATTAATTCGAAAACGAATTGAAAACGTCTAAATTGATATCGCAGCAGCTTTCAAAATTATAAAATTTAAACATATTAAAGCTCCTAAAGTGGAATTTGGTGATACGTTAACGCATCGAGGGTGTAAGATGAAAAGCGTAAGATCCATCTAGGTGCGGTTGGATAATCGTCGTATAAGCGAAGAAAGAAGATTCATCAGGCATTTTGGTTATACATACACATACAAGAAACACACTTCAAATTTCGTAAGGTAAGGGTGAGTAATATTAAGTTAATTTTAACTCAAAATATAGTGAATTGAGGTACTTCTGCATTTCATTTTGATAATATTATCACAATTATTTCCCATTGCCAAAAAGCGGAACACCTCAGTCAATTAAAAGAATGTATCAGTGGCAGTAGGTATAGGAGACTTTGGACCTCATCACTCCCACCTTCCGGCAGCTAGTGGAGGGGCCTATCTCAAGAGGCGCGGAATTTGAATTAGAATATTGATAAACAAGAAGTACAGAAGTTTAGTACATGACAAAAGCTGTGTCACAACCGCCATTTTGGAGTTCTTACCCCCACCACTTTTAACTAGTGCCATTTGGTATTTTTGAATTTCCCCTAATTTTTTTATTTTTTAGTGCTCTTTTGGATTTTTCTCTAAAAATTTTGAGTTTTATAGAATTTTGCGCGATTGGTTGTTTTTATCAGTTCACCGTGTCTGTTTCTACGACGGTAAGTTGCTATTACTGGTTGCTATGTGTAACAAAACGGTAAGTAATTTACTTACCGTTTCACTGAACGGTAAGTGAATTAAACAGAACCACAAAACAGAACTAGGAATACGAATCATAAAAACACACATGACTTGTTTGGAGCAAAACCATAAAAGCTATGAACAGCCATCCAACTGTTCAGTTCAATCTTCGTGATTTTCACAAATTTATTTATATAAATTATTATTATTAGTCTAGAGATTCCAATCGCGCAAAACGTTATAGCATGTCGAACGTTAAGGGTTACCGTTCTCAGACAATTGTCTTCGAAACGAAAAACATCCCTTACCGATTCTCCATACTTAATATACTATAAATAATTTTTGGACTATTATTAGAAAAACAATGCCTGTCCTTACCAGCGCTTCGAACTGGGTAATGCAACGAAGGAATGTAGGTACATTCCGTCGGCTTATACCATTAAGCCACAAGCGTATTGAATGTTATTGTTTTAGAGAGAGAATAGAGACTTATAGCAGAGCCAAACACTTATCCGTAAATGGATAACGTAAACGTTGAAACGACAGATACGTATTTTGTAAGAAAACTTGAGAAACACAGTTATAGCAGCATGATACGTATAGATAGTTTGATGATGTGTATCGTACTGCAAATAACCCAACAAGGCAGTTTGTTTTGCTAGGCCAGGCGAAGGAAAAATAATAGGTAATAATAGGTCAATAATTTTATAATAGAAGAAATTTCTTATGATAGATACGTTAAACAATAATTACAATGTAGATATTAATTATGCTTTTATACTTCATATTTTACATAATGAGGAACAACTAGGTAATAGAGCTGCTTTATATGGTCGTTTCAATTTTGAGTCATTTGTTGTCATTTTCTATTTTACAAATTTGTTGTCAGTCAGTGTATGTCGACTTTTTCTTCACACATTTCGTTCACTCAATACGTACGTTTACTGTCTCCTAGCAGTGAGAGGCATGTAATTTTACGTATGACGTATTTCGACATACGTACGCAAGGAAAAATTGCAAGTACGCATGCGCTCAGTCAGTTTTGACGGATACGATACGTGTTTGGCTCTGCTATAAGTCTCTATTATAATAATACGGTAGAACGTAAACTTCGACGACTCGCTCGACCGTATGTAGAAAGTTTGCAATTTGCCCAGCGACAAATACGTAGATACGACGCTGGATTCTTTACATGTTAGAAAGTACAATATGATCGGACATAACGAACATCTACGGCGTAATGGGTGATATTAAAATCGAAATGCTAACGACCTTTTGATAATTTTGAATTTGCTGCCATTGAAAAAATTATTAGACGACAAAAGGTCTATGATTAGATACATGAAGTTTAATTACTGCTAGTGTGCGTTTAAATATATTATATCTTAAAACGTGACTATTAGGCGGTTTTAAATTTTTTACATTGACTTTTATGTAAAATAAGCACTAATTGGCAAAGATGGGGGTTAATTATTTCTAACGTTTTATACGCGGTAGGTGTAACTTTTATAATAGCTAGCCAAATACACCAAAGTAGCATCTATAAAGAGAATCGCGGAACAGTTGATCACGGGTTCATATCGGGAGACCTGAACAGTAAACACTGCTCATGGCACTCCAGGTTGAACAACGTGAACGGAAACCAACTGCGGAACTGGCTCCGACCTGGAAGACGAGTTCGATGTCGCCACCTCGAGCGAGCCCACTCACCATAGCACCAGAGAGCGCTACGACCCGGACGTGCTGGACATTTCAGTTCTCAAAAACTGGACGTTCCCTCTAAAGTGTAGGACGGAACAGGAGTTAATCTCAGATCACTACCCTGTGATCACCGAGACGACCCTGAACCTGTCAACACTGAAGTCGGGTACAGGAACCAGGAAACACAACTGGCCACTGTACAAAAAAGCTAATATCGTAAACGATAGAAGCTAATCCCGGTATTGAGACTGAAACTGACCTCGAGGAGGTTGCCTACCACACCACGTGACAGGTACAGGTGGCCTTGAATAGATCGGAACTGAAGCCAAGATTTCCCCGAAGAGGAGCCTCTCCCGAGGGAAATCGTGGATAAGAAAAGTGCGTAACAGAATCCGGAGGAATTCCAGCGTACGAGGTACCTTCCCACGAAGGCGGAATACAACCACCTGAGGAGAAAGATCGAAAGAGACATCGAAGCGTTTCGGTGCAGAAAATGGAGCGTTTTCGTCGAGAAAAGCCAACCCGAAGATCCGCACAGGGTGCCTCGAACTGAAAACCGCCCGCCCGTGCCGGAGATGAAGCATGGTCTAAGCAGATGCCTCACCGACAGGGAGAAGGCTGACGCCTTGGCTAGGCGGGTCACGAGCAGGAGAGAGAATTCCGGACCACCTTGCATGAGACCGACGAGATGGACCCAGGTCCACCTATCATTGTGACTCCCAAGGAGGTCCTGCAGGTTATCAAGGGTATCCCTAACGGGAAGGCCCCTGAGCAGGTTGGCATTCCCAATGGAGCGCTAAAAAATCTGTCGCTCAAGCTGCTAGTCAACTTGACGGCGATCTTTAACGCGACACTCCGGTTGACATGCTATCCAACCAGGTGGAAATCCGCAAGGATTATTCCAGCACTGAAACCTAAGAAGGAACCGCACTCCCCTGAGACCTATCGGCCGATATCGTTGCTGGGCACAATAAGCAAAGTTCTGTTCGGTGATGATTGATTAATAAAATAATACCTCTGTTTCGTTAGTTTCAGATACCAACAGCGAGGGAGATCCATCCAGAAGACTCCGAGAAGCCACAACAACCCAGGAACCCGAGAACCACCAGAAGGACATCCATGAAGGAAGTGGAACTGGAAGAAGAGGACCTTTCTAGAAGAGGCAGACAACCAACGACGCAAAGTAGCATCAGTTTACCAGAATTAACGGTTCCACAGTCGCACTGCGAGCAACGTAAGTTCGTATGATTCACCACCAATCCCGCGCGGTATTCTGGAAAAGATTACACCTACGACGTTTTTGACTTAAATTTCGATCACACACACAGATATCTGTTTGAAGTGATTGAAGAAATATTTTTTATTCACCTGAGTTACCTTGAAAAAGAAAAAAAAAAAGAAAGGACATATCACGATTTGTTATTAACTATTAACATTTGACGGTGTTAAGACCCTTTTTAAGAAAACATGGAAAACTACATCATAGTACACAGAGGTGTGCCTAATCTCCAATTTGTGGTAATAAATTAGATTTTACGAAATGTATTTAAGTACTTGCTTTTTTTATATTTATAGAATTAATTTATGTGTATGTATGAACCATATGAATAGCTTCTGATTAAAATAAGCAATTATTAGAAGTAAGTTATATTGTATTTCAATATCAGTTAAAAAGCCATATAATTTATTTATTTGAATTTAAAGAATTAATTAATGCAATGTACCATATTAGAATTTAAAATAAAAATAATTAAAGTAAATCGTGTTTTATTTGCTATATTCGCTCGCTCTGTACTTCTACAAGATTATCTTTTAGATTGTATTCATGGAATTAATTTACGTTGTATTACGAATTAAAAAATTGAGATGAAATGTGTTTTATGCAGTACGTTTATATATGATATTAAAATCTAGCGATAGATAATGATCTGAGGAGATGGCCCTCTAGGGTCACCAAGCGACCACTTGCTTCTTTTCATACCTAACCCCTTCTAGGACGACAGCCCGCTTTGCACACAGGGTTGATACTATCCCACAGTGTGGTACCTGGCGTAAGAAAGAGGGTCACCTCTACTCCTACTTCAAGTAATTGCCATCAAATGATTTATAGTCTAAGAGACTCCCCGGAAGTCAGAGGCATTACACAGAAGCCCGGGGTAGATGGCGAATATACCTGAAGCAGGTCACACGACCATACTCATTATCTTTCACTAGATCTATATATATAGACATTACAACTAGCACTTATTATTACACGCTGTATAACAATAATTTACATATATCGCGCGATCATTTCAAAGTACTCTGTATAACAAACCGTGGAACAATAAAAAATCTGCATATGTTGGTGGGGATAAACTTGATATCCCGCATACGGGTAGGGAAATACGTGATGGACTCATAGGCCGAAAACACCGTGCGTTGAAACAAGCATAGTTGCCAGTACAGAAAATGTATGTATCGCGGAAGGGAGGCGCGGCAAGTCGGGCACAGTCGGGTCTAGTGACTTAACAGCGCTCGATTCTCGTCGAAGCGATGTGGCAACTTTGTTCGTATATTCATATAGGATTATATGGAAACATAATGAGTCGATGTGAAATTTCCCTATTGGTATAAGTACAGATCTAATTATTGCACCGAGCGATGGAGCACGGTCGAAGTAATCTTTAGATGATGAATGATGTTTATACTTTTCATAATACATTTTGACGAGAAACTGGCCTTCATCTATAGGTTGAACATGAGGGTGATAGCCCAATTTTAGCCCTCTTATAACCATACGGAATGAAGTCATAGTTTTCGATGCCTTTTCGTTTATTAAAGGTGGGTCTGAACACCTTTGTTTCCATACATGTAATAACGTCGTGGTCGGTAGTTCGTCTAATGTGTTTAGTTGTTAATTATATTGGAGGCGTATAAGACTGCAGGGAGTTATAGTGGGGACATAGACACACCTCCATCGTTGCTTTAGCAGAGATCTTACCGGTATATACATACAGATTAGCCGGGCAGTTATCTAGGAATAGGTAGCGATCCAATGAGTACGAGTGAATAGAGCATACATATGTGTTAATATTAAACAGACGAGTGCGGCGATCCCTTGAGCGCGTGACACGCAACAATGCAAGTGATCGTTCTATCGCTGCACTCGTCTGTTTAATATCCACACATATGTACGCTCTATTCACTCGTACTCATTGGATCGTTTCCTATTCCTAGATAATTACTTGGCCAATCTGTATATTGATATAGTATTTAGTACGAGCATCAAACAAATATTACACTGCGCATGCGTAAACAATATGATTGACCTAAAATTTCTAATAAATTTGAGAAACGTTATTTTAGGTGTAATAACTTTATTACAAATATTCTCATACCAGGGTTATCCCCAACATACGAGGGTTATCCAACTTATTGTCAAAAGTATGTTAACACTGAGATTACACTATGAAAAAGTTGAAATTAATATTTAGAAAAATATGTTAAGTAGGAGATCACATGTTGCCAGCATCTATTTGCGACATGTCCTTCCCATTTAACTAATTTTTCGAAATATAACTTTCACGTACCTACAAACATTTACGTAAATATTTGTACGTGACGTCAAGTGCCTTTTAGGAAATTTAACGTTCTAGAATTTGAGATACGTCTAAAATCATTAAATTTGACAGAAATTATTCATTGGCGTAACTGTCAACATGTCACAACCATATATTTGTAATTTTTGGCATAAATATAATATTTCCTTACATACTTTTAAACAATTTATTCCTTTTGAATCAACTGCTGAACTGTATTAATACTCTCTGTAAGTAACCCGTTTGATATATCTATCTGTAATACACCATTAAAGGTAAAATTGATTGTAAGCTTCAAAGTTGCAATACAGCATGAAATAGATCTATATTGCGGACACACTATCGTAGAAGAAGCTAAAATACATGTTTTTATATTCGGCGAACTTGTTTTGATCAATTTAATAAAGATTGTTACAAATATTGACTGTGAAGCGTTTGACAGACACCGTATTTACATTTTCGAAAGACTGTTCATTGACGAAATGTACGATGATGAACTAGCTCAGTGTTATCTTCAACAGGATCGTATGCTAATATGCGCAGCTATGTATTTGAAATTTCAAAGCAATTTTATGATAGTCACCTAATATGTTCTATGTTGCGGTCCTTCTGCTTCCCACATTTGACACCTTACAGTTATGTATATCAAGGAAAAGTAATTGTATAGCTAGAAAATCATAATAAACACTTTATTTATATTAATAATGTTTCATTTACCTTACATACATACTTCCTAAACAGTAAAATTTGGCGCAAACGTTTATTGCTCAATGAATATCTTAAATCAAATGTCAATCAATTTTCTGATTAGATTGACATTAATCCGAAGTTGAGGAGTACGCCTGTGAAATTTTAAAGTTGCCAATATTCCAAACTGAAAATGTTATATGACGTCACGTACAATCATTTACGTACACTCTCTACGTACGGCTAAGATGTTAACATTCTTTGAATTTAATTTTAATTACATTATTGGTTACAGTTCTCATCGTCTAATCTTATCGCTCATTGGCCTAATATTATAACAGCGATTAACCCATTGAGTTAAGTAGGGAGACGCTATCACGTGGCTGAAACGGCGCAGGTCGGCCATATTGGTACACCATTTTACGTCAAATACGTAGATTCTAGTGTATATGTCATGTATGGTTGCATTATTTGATTATTTCAGTTCTTACAGTTATATGATATAGCAAACTACTACAAGACATAATGGTTTCTTGTGCTCTATCTAGTTGCAAGAGTAGAAACAGCGTTAACAAGAAGGATTCGTCGAAAATAACATTTCATAAGTCAGTGTTTGACATAAAAACAATGTGCAGGGCCGTAATTGGAAAATTTCAATTGGTGCGCTTGTATGTAGATATGTAGATACATAAATAAACTAATACGTATTGAGCGTTTATATTGCCAAATTATGACATTTATGGGCCTTGGGTCTAAGAGGCGTGGGATGACGTAATTAATTTGAAATAAAACCATCTGTTAAGTGGAGGTTTAAGATTATACTAACAATTTTCAGTAGTGCGGACCTCGTGAGGTAGCCATATTGGTACACCACTTAAGCCCTGCCCAGTGCGCCGTTTTGAACAAACAGGAAATATGCTTTATAGCGTCTCGTTAGTATACCTAGCTCAATGGGTTACTCCAATCCAACTAACTAAAATGACCGACGTCAAAATAAGTGGAAAGTAAATACCTAAACCAAATGAGTTAAGCACCCTTCCTTCAGTAAATTGACATATCTGAGCATTTTAGGTACGGAGGTTAATTTAATCGTTATAACTTATTCACCTTTCATTTTAGGTATAGGAACAGTAGTAGTAGTAGATGATTCGTGAAAATATTATATTTAAAATTAGCATTATCAATACTGTTCATTTAGCCTATTACTGCATACCCAAAAACTTCTAATCAAAACTCTTCACGCCACACCCGGCATACATATATACTGATAATAAATAATTAGATAGAGAGATGGAAGACAATTAAGGGATATTACAAACTCGTTTCTTTAGCTTTTTAGAATTTATTTCTACATCTTCTTTAGAAGCTACAATATACAAAATGATACGGCACTACAGAAAATGACAATGATCACTTGGTATTTTAAATCTTGATATATACATGATACATATTTTTTTACTATTTAATTTCAATAAACCGAAATATCTACAAGCAATAGACACAATAAATTATTGTACTGAATACTTTTTTTAGAATTACAGCACATTTTACACAATTTTTTCATATTTACATAACTTTTTTTATAAACTTGTTACTACTTTAAAGTTCCTGTGTAAAAACGCTAACAATCTAATTTTCTCGTTCTTAATTTTTTGGCTCTCATTATTTCATTATTTAAAACACCGTTAACGTCTTTTTGCTATGACGGACACTTTGCTCGTTCCTTATATTAATTTCCTGATCTTGTAACATTTTCAATTCATGTTGGTTGAAATTTAATTGATTCAACAATTTTTTATAGACTTGTGAGTTTTTATTGGAATGCCTTTTTAAGTTGTCTTTGATTTTAGCTACATTTCTTTCAACTTTTCTAATATTTTCTTCAATTTTTAAACTTGCAACATTGAGGCTTCTTGCATTTTCATTTTTAATCTGCTGTCTGTGTTCCGCTTTGCTTAGTGAAGACGACTCTGGAGTGCAGTTCTCTTCTGCTAACGTATGATTAAGAAAATTGAAAACATCTACTTTACTTTTTTCTCTTTCATAAGCTTTTTGATTTCGTATTTCTTGTTTTTTCTGAAGTCTCTTCAATTTTCTTTCGGCGTTGAATAAATCTTTATCACCGTTGGCATTTTCTCGTAACTTCATACAGTGATCTGCAAGTAAAGTATAAATAGAATACAAGAAAATATAGCAATTACATTAATAACAAGCCTTTCTAACAAATCAATGCTTAGCGACAAAGTTCCAACTTTCAAGAATCAGAAAATTCAAATTCGCCATACGTACAGCAGGATGAAATTAACAATTAGATAGGAAATAAACATTCTTTTTGCATATGTAGTAGTAATAATGTTTCATGATTCCTAAACTTACATAAAAGAAAATAAAGCGAATTTATCAGTGCCGTAAGAGTATCCAAATTTTAAAATTATAATATTTGGAAATAGTATTAAGATAGTAACGCTTAGCTCTTATCACATAGTAATTGTTGTTAATCTTCTTTTATCTTTCCATCTATTATTGAATATGAAAGTTGTATGCTGTATGTAAGTTGTATGTCAGATTTAATTAATTTCATAGTTACAGTTGAATTTTAATTTATCTTGCTACAACAAATTTCTCCTACTGCAAAAATGATTACCTAGTGATTTGCCTGGTGGTAAGATAACAGCTGATACAGGTTCTAATATGCCATCGGAACATTTGCCTAATCCCGTACCAGTAACGTATCCCATTTTAGCCATTAATTTAGATCCAATTCCCTAAATAAATAAAAATAAATTAAAGTTTTTTTCTGAGCACATTTTTTTGCAAAGAATAAATTAATTTTGAGATAACTCTAGTGATCCACAAATTATTTTATTACTACATTATTACTAGACATGGCAATACATACTATGCTAGAATAGCAAGATAGTTGGCTTTTTATTACGAAACATTGCTCCGTTTCGTAATAAATGTCAACCATCTCGCTATTCTGATATAATATTGCCATGTCTAATCCTACTACTAACAAATAAGCAATTATTGGGCTGCCTTTTTATTTTTCATTATTGATAAAGAAAAGAAGTATATTCAGATACGACAAACTTAATATTAAACAAATTATTGAATAAAAATAAAATGTATTTTCAGCTATTTATTTTCATGACCTTTTATAAGTAATATTTTAATTTTGTGTGATTACGTTTCATTTCAATCGGATTGTTACACACGGTGAAGAATTTTTACGCAGTGAATGTACAGGGTGTAACAAGTGTGCGATATTCTTCCATATGTCTTTTGTTGAGACCAAACATTAAATAAAAATTTGAAATTTTACTACATTACGACATTTTTGTAAATCTACGTGCATTTTAAATTGGTAATTATGTTTAAAATATTAAGGTAAAATCTGTTGTTGAATAGTTTCATAGAAACGTTAAACCTTGTACCAGTTAGTATGGAGTTTGGTAAAGACGAGCTAATTCGAATGATCTATATTTTGGGAAAATGTGAACGGACGAAGCGACTTTCTATAAAAACGGTTACTTAATAGACACAATTTTTTATATTATAACCGGGAAAATCCTTACTTTATAAAAACCGTGGATTACCAATATCGTTGGTCTTTGAATGGACAGGGAGGAATAATAGGCAACCGGTACTTGGTCCATATTTCTTTAACGGAACGGTCAACGGGGAAAATTATCTGGCTTTCCTAAAGAATGAATTAAATTTTCTAGACACCCTTCCTCTTAATATAAGGCATTCGTGGTTGCAGCAGGATGGAGCACCGCACCATTTCTCTAGGAATGTCCAAAATCATCTAAATAATGCATTTCGTGATAAATGGATTGGCAGAGAAGGTCCAGTGCATTTGTCATCAAGGTCACCCGATCTGACCAAATGTGATTTTTTTCTTTGGGGATGCATAAAAGACCAAGTTTATCGAACAACTCCCACAACACGAGAAAACATGACGCGCGTATATGGGAAACATTTAAAAGTGTTGATGACCGTATGCTGCACAAAGTTTCCCGATTATTCTTGGAAGGTGTAGAAATGTGCATCAATCAGGATGGTGGTTATATTCAACATGCTTTATAAAATATTTAATTTATTAGTTAGCTACCTGCAATTTTGTATTTTTTACCAGAGTATTTTTTTGTCTTTTAAATAAACGATTTTTTTCACCCTGTGTAGCCTGTTTTTAAAGATGTAACAGAATACGAATATAGTCGAATGAGTGCTTTTCGATTTACCAACACTTGGTTATATCCAGACATATGTATGTAGTGTTTATCTTAGGAACTGTCAGTACAACATATAAGAATGGAACAATTAAATTTCAAGTGTAATTTATTTTTGCTACTTATGTTCATATGATATTACTAGGAAATAACTAGAAATATCTCTAAAACCATTAATTTAAACTACATACATTCAAACTAATAGATAATAAAATTTCGCTTTCAACTAACCTGTGAAAATATAGTGTTTCCAAATTTGAAAAAGGGAGATTTTCACATTTCAATTGTTTCAAAAAAATACCGATTTCTAGAACACTCTGTGTAACGTATTTACATCTACATCTATTTATTGTCATCATAGAAGATGCTGCTAACGTTATGTTGAGTTTCATAATGTTATATATTTCCGTTACCGAAATAATGGCATATTTCTAAAGATGTCAAAACTTTCAATCAAATGTAAATATCTTACAAACTAATGAAAATAACGGAATATTATCTTGTATAAAGTTGTCTTAAAATTCCTGAAGCAATTCAAAAACGTGATCCTATATAGGGCGTTCCATTTAAAAATGCAAGGTTTCTTGTAGTTACGGGCAAACTAAACACCCTGTATATCGTATAATAATGTTACCTTGTAAATTTCATAAAACTAAACAACTTTCACATTTAAATATTTACTGTATTTTGCATAACAAATGAGATATGGAAGAATATCGCACTATTGTTACACCCTATATTTTTTTATGGAACACATTGTATATAGTATGAGTCTTGTACAAAATATAAGCGTTTTATCTCTTACAAAACTTCCTACATCTAACTTGGTACGCCCGTAGTGCTGATCGGATTTAATCGTTAAATAATAATAATAAAGGCAAAGTTAACCGGAGAAACACGAAGTCTCAAGTCTAACAGTTTTTTAAGCACCGAGAACCTACCTGAGGTGCGCTCTTCTGGTCGACTAGTCAATCTAATGAATATCCCCACCTCGGGCAACCCGATCATTAGATGATAGACACAATTTTGCACTTGCATCTGTTGAGCATAAGAGGCGAAAAAGCAGGTAGTACCTTAGCTTAGACGCAAATAATGGATATGTATTCGACTTATAGCAACCACAGATAAGATAGAAGACATTCGACAACCAATGTATATTGACATCGCAATTATCAGATACCACCCCACATACATACAGAGGCGTTTCCATAACTCAATAATACCAAAACAAATATGTTTTATATACAGGATCATTCACGGAACTGGTTCGGAACTTTTTCATGTTCTCGAAATTCAACATTTCTGAAAACTTGTAGTTATAACTGATATCATCTGGACTCATCATCAAAATTATCTGTGCCATTGTATTACTTCCGTTTTACCGGAAGTTGACGTCAACTTTCCTAATTTAAATAGCATGGTATATTTTTTATGAGTTTTTTGTATCGGGCATACAATTCTGCATCAAAACTTACTATAAAGACACCCTGTGTCAAAAATCAGCCGTTTTTGAATTATTCATTTTTTTTCAAATAGCAAGGTTGTGTTCAAAATTCTGTATTTCTGAATGCATTGCAGCTAAGGACCTCATATCTGGCATGTCATTAGCCGAAATAGAATACATTAAATTTACGTCCTAAAATTTATTACAATTTATACAGAGTCGTCCAAAATTAACGTTCATTTCAACCAAGTTCACATCGATGAAAGTCACTTTTTTTAAAAGGAACAGCCTATATATTATTGCATTTTTGAATACACTTAATAATTCTCTATCATTGATTAATAGACATATTAGCTTCTATCCTTTACGGTTTTCGAGGTATTAGAGATTTCCCGATGAAAAAATACGCCTTTTTAATGCATTTAAAAACTTAGTAATCCTTGAAGGTCAAAATAATTGATTGTATTTGTACTATAAATACACATAGTTGAGATCTGTCAATCAAAGTGGCAAATGAAATACATTACGGAAAAGAAACGATATTTTGAATTTATTTTCCATTCATGAAGACTGTAGTAGAATTGTGAGTAACACATGTCAAGTATATGACGACAGATATCCACATTTATGCAATATGACCTAAAAAATATCAATACAAGAAGCCAAAATAGAATATTAAACAAAAAAGCTTTGGAAAGGAATAAGTTAAGTGTGTTTTATGTCATCGTGATCTGATTATATTGAAAAACATATACGGAATAGCACACTTGCCAATGAGTTAATTCCGTATTGTTTTACAACCACCCCACTCTAGCTGGCCTCAGTCGCTCTAAATGTTCTGTATACAAAAACAACTCATAATGTCAATCTGTTTTAACATTACGACAATGCAACTACCCAAAGTTACTCACAAAGACAATAAAATTAAGAATAAAAAGCGTAATCCACTACAACGGTGTGACCACTATATTAGCACGGTACAATTTCCCTATGTACAACACTGAAGTGAGTGAAGCTCGAATAATATTTCAAAAGGTAGGAATAAAACACCTCCATAGATACTGAAGGCGTATAAGAATCGAACTGCAACGATCGATTTTGGAAAAACTATACCTAGGAATGATCTGAAATATTGGCATTATAGTAAAGTCGATGGGGGCCATTCGCCTAAAATATTTTCAAGATGTCAGGGTATACTGGAAGTAAGCACCAACTTCATAATTTTAAATGGAACAGCCTGTATATTGTCACGTTTTTAGATTGTACATGAAATTCTAACTATATTTCATGTATAATGTCATATACCTAAGTCTAACCCGTTTTGACTTATCGACATTCTTATGCTAAATTTGAAGTTTGCAGCCAGATAATCAATTGCACTTTTTTCATATAAGGAGAAGTTTATTATTTAATTTGAAGTAAATTCTCTCAAGTAGATGACGTGATTAAATACTATTTTTATAAAATTGTTACCATTATTAATACAGAGTGTGCGAAATATACGCCTGAAAACGAACTCGGAACAATTACCGAAAGTCAATTTTTTTTAATTGAAAGTGGCACTTTTTGTAATTTTATCTTGTTATATATTTGTGCTCCTATCTGTAACGTGTAGTGATTACGTTTCACTTAAATTCTATTTTGTGCCTACAATGAAAAATCCGCAAATAGATCTTGGACCTTGTATATAGGCTGATTCACCGAACTGTCCACATTTTGGCGTATGGCATGTTAAAGTAAAATATTATTATCCTGTCTGTATTTCCAGTTCTCCAGGCAATTGCTAACAACTTCTATATTTTAAATAAAAAAGGATAGTTTTGTGTTTCATTTATAAGTTGCACGTGACACTCTAAACAATTTTTAGTAAACATCTATCTAAGCTATCTCTGACCGTTTAAAAGTTATAGTAAAATCTCTTATTAATATGGCATTTAATAGTGATTGTGATGAAAAGATGCGACGATAATACTAAAAAGGAAAATTGTGCAAAGATTATTTTTCACCTTTTTAGGATGTTAAGAAATACAAGAAGAATACAAGAAATTGTACAATTTTCAATAGTTGGAATCGCAAAAAAACGAGTGGTACATAGATGCAAGTCATGGGTCGAACTGTTTAAACTAAGGGTGAAATGTTAAAAAAATATTGCTGATAATAGTATTACAAATAATAATACGTATGTTCGCTATTAAGCCATTTCTTAAATATCGTATAAACGCAATATCTTTTGCTTATACATATTTCATAAACAATTATATATCTTAATTTCTTAATTATGCAGTTATTGACATTTTTGTATTTACCTTTGTAAATTTTTCCCAACCTCCGAGTACTTCAGTAGAAGGTGTTACAACCAGACTCATGTTAATTACATCTTCATAATTAGTTTCAATTTCACCATCAATATCATGATCACTTTCAACATCTTCATTACCCAATGGTAAAATATCATGGAATTCTAGTTCTATATCTTTACTCTGGCAATCAAAATTTACTATGCACTTCTTATTAAATAAACGTTTAACAGAAGCTCGATGCCAAAGCTTGTTAATTCCTTTTGCTAGTACCTTTGAACCAATTTTTACATCCTCAAAGTTTGGCTCTTCATACTCCTTCAGCTGCGAAAACAATACTACCTTGCCATGCGAAAATCGACATTTATCTTCTGAAAATTTGCAATCGGAATCTAGGAGGTAAGGACAAGGTAACATTTCTTGATGTGTTGGATTGATGAACATCACCTTAACCTAAAATGCATTCATTTCAACAAAACAATATACAGTGTCTAAACATATATCGTATGGAATATATTTGTTATGTCTTAAACCATATAAAATGTTGAATAAATTTTTACAAATCGATTTCTGTTTTCAATTGTACATATTATTCTGTGGAACCCCTCCCTCTCCATCCCTCCCATTCTCACGTTGTTAGTTCGGAAGATGCAGTCATTTAAAGTAAGTAATCCAAATATTTGTTTGAAATACATGCAATTAGCTTAATTTTTGGCTGTCACTTATGTCGTATTCTTGTCAGCCATTGTTAGCTATGACATTACTGCATTGCATACTAACAAGAGAACACCGGCAGCTTTCAACTCCCGATTTCGATGAAATTTTGCAGATTGAAAGAGTACCTTAAAATAAGAAATACGTATTTTTTTAGCGGCCTGATCGCCCGATTTTGGGCTCCAGTCCCCTCCAAACTTTAGGTAATTTTTCAATTTTTACTAATACATATCTTCGAAATTATAACAGACATTAAAACCTTCTTTAAACAAAATTTGCAGCATATTAGATGGTCTATAAAACTGCGTAGCTATATGTGTAAAACGCTAAGGATGGGGGACAGGATGCCTCCTACCAGTATGTGTTTCATAATTTCATAAGAAATTATAAGTCAAATATACATATTTAAAATTTAAACGTAGCACCATGTATATTATTGTGCATTTCGATAACGCAGGCTAAATAAAAGCAAGTTACTGTTATATCCCGTATACCTAGGCTCAAGAGTTTCTAAGATATTTAACAATATTTAAAAGGGTAGATCAATATTGTGATGAGTCAGCGCCACGCGTGATTTTGACGTCACCCACCGTGACCGATGAGTAATCCTCCCGTACTTGTTCAGATCGATATATAATGATCGAGAAATAATCACCCAGGCGTATATATATGGGCCATCTAGGAGAGGAAGTCAGTCTGGATCGAAGAGCGTGCGCCTCGCGAATACATTTATTGTTATAAATCGCAAATATAAATAATCTGTACATACATAGTTACTTAGTTATTCGTGTTATTTGTGCTTATAGTTAGTATTAAGTGTTTATTTAATTAATATATCGTTTTAAACCGAATATCGTTTGCTTTGAACCCGATAACATTATAATATTTAAAATTAGTACCTGCTATACTTATTTAAATTATGTGTTTTAAGTTTAACGGGTCGATGGCCGCAGTGGTTAGGCGGCTGACTATTGTTGTGAGAGGACGATAGGTGCCGGGGTTCAATTCTCTGGAGGGACGGTGACATTTTTTCAGAGAGTTTAATCCCGGATCGACTTGCCATTCGCTGTTGGGAGCAAAGTGATTAACAGCGCGGCATCATAAAAGGCGATATGATGCTGTCACAAAGCCATTTAAACACAACTTACACACACTAAACTACACCGCAAGAGTTGCAGTGATAGCCAGACAAGTAATACAGCTTACGGAGTCACTGCAACTAAGCACCCACCACACATAAAAAAAAAAAAAAAGTTGTATTGTTTCATTAGCAAAACCATTACATACATCTAATTCTAAAATGTAGGCGATTTCTAAAAATTATACAGGATGATTAAAATCTTAACCCTAACTCTGGCTACCATGCTCAATAACTTTCTTATTTTAAATGAAACACCCTGTACATAAATAACTTCTTGTATGAAATGTTTTCATATTGTCAGGTGTTGTTGGTGGTACATATATTGTATACAACATTTTTCATATATTTCCTCACAAAAAAAGGAATCAGGACTCGTTAGATCCGGTGATCTTGCTGGTCAGTTCTGTAAACCAACACGTCCTATCCACTTATTAGCGTACCGCCTATTCAATTAACTTCGAAGATTAATTTGAAATTGTTCCGAACCACCGTCTAGCTACAGGCACATCTTTTGTCAGATATTCAAAGGTATGTTTTTCAAAACACGAATAAAACTTCTGTAATAAATAAACATGGCATGTTTGTACCACATACATACATAGCAGGAGTTATTTCGAGAGTTATCGGGCTTGTGATCGGCCAACTAACAGTATGTATGATAGCAGCCTTGAACTGCAAATTAATGCACGATACGAATGCATATGCATTCGTATCGTGTATAAATATTCCACGGTCGGTAAGCTCGCTTAACCGTTCCATGTGGATTGATTTATGCATTGAAAATGACGGAGTGATATTTGAGTCATTAATTTTTTTGTTTCCTTGTGTATCAAGTTTATGGTGTAAATTTATATGTAATAAGACATGTATTGGTTAATTTTTGTCTGGTTTCACATAAATATGAAACGTTTTCAAGAATAAATTAAACAAAATTAATATCTATTACTAATGTCATCATGTCATAGCTACATTGATATAACCAAATTTTTTGTACATAATGGTCATTTAAAACATAAAATTGACTTTTGCAAAGAAAATATAAGAGATAGATATAGGGAACCTTAATAACATAAGAGGTTGTTTCATTTAAAATTAGAAAGTTATTGAGCATTAATGGTAGCCACAGTTAGAGATAAGATTTTAATCTAGAAAGCGTGTTCATTTTAGCATTAGATGTGCTGGTTTTGCTAATGAAACAATACAACTTAAAACAACTTAAATACGTACAATAGGTATTCATTTTAAATTTGGATATACATTTTCAAAAATTGTTAAATATCTCAGAAACTGCTGAGCCTAGGTATATGGAATATAAAAGTAACTTGCCTTTAATTAGTCTATGCCATCGAAACATGCAATAATATACATGGTGTTCCATTTAAGTTTTGACAACTTTGATGTGTAACTTTCTTTGGGGAGTCCCTGTATATTTCAAAATAATGTTGGAATGTGCTCCTTACACATGCTCCAACAAAAGATTTTAAATATATGTTATCGTTTTTGGTATATCAACCGAAGCGAATGTGGTGCCCCGCCCTGTATACTTTAAATAAAAATTGGACAGATATGATTAAGTAAATAATCATAGTAATGGAAAAGAGACAATATTTTATTATTGTCACTGCTGTTAAAAGAGCTTTTTAATGAGCTAGAGATATTTACCATTAGAAAAGTCTGATATTTTTAATGTTGTGAAAAGTGACTGGCAAGATATCAATATCATTTGTGTACTACAAATTAAGATATACAGAGTGTACACGTGCGACATGAAAATATGTTTCATGTAAAAAGTAAAGGAACAGTTAAAAAGGTTCCATCAGTTAATACAGGAAAATTATATCAGTATTGTTAATTTGGACAAATACATACATTGCACCCTATGCCTGTTCTAACACAATGAAGATCCTATCTGCAGCTCAAAATGTTAAGGTGTAGTGTAGTGTAACAGAGCAACACACTTACTCTCGCGTGTGTAGATTTAAAATATCGGACATTAGGCACACGGAAGTAGGCATCAATTTCGATTTTTTAAATAGCATGCTATAAATAAATTACAGATTCAGCTTCTATGATAAATTTTACACATATTTCATGTATCACACCCTATACCTAAATACCATTCCTTCTGAGTTATTCGCAATTAAAGAAAAAAGTGACAGATACCTATCTTACTTTATAGTGATATTACGAAGATAATTAAAATTTTAAGAACAACAATAACAATAACATAAATGAATAAGTTATCTAAATAGTTCGATATGTCAACCGTTTCTATTGATACATTTCTATATTCGGAGACGTATTCCTATCATTGTTGCTCTTCCAATAGCATCTGATGTTATTTGCCTAAAGGATCCCTTATTCCCATTATTCAATGGGAAGAATTTACGAACATATGATTAACAAAATGACCGACGTCAAAATAAGTGGCAAGTAACTATGTAAAACAAATGAGCTAAGCGCCCTTGCTTCAGTAAATTGACATATCTGAGCATTTTAGGTACGGAGGTTAATTTAACCGTTATAACTTATTCACCTTTCATTTTAGGTATAGGAACACCTAATACGGATAAAAAGAGAATCTTTTGTAGAATTAGAATATTTAATAAAATATATACCTTTCTATTAAAAAAAAATCTGCTTTCCGAAGATTGAACTTATTTATAAGCAACTCAGTTTTTAAACATCCTGTATAATGTTACAGAGAAGAACTTCAAATGTTGTGTAACTACGCAATATCAGCTGTGCGTATGCAAAATTTCATTCGTCTCTTCTACTCCTACGTGACGTAATGTCAGTATAAAGTAAGATCGGTATCTGTCAATTTTTTTCTTTAATTGCGAATAACTCAGAAGGCATGGTATTTAGGTATAGAGTATGATACGTGAAATATGTGTAGAATTTATCATAGAAGCTGAATCTGTAATTTATTTTATAGCATGCTATTTAAAAAATCGAAGTTGATGCCCACTTCCTGTTAACCGGAAGTGATATTTATTCAAAAATATTTTCACGTGATAGTTCATATTCAACCAAATCCAACTGCAAAATTTTGTTTTAAAATTCCGTTCCGGTTGTATATTTTTAATAGGCCATTCTCACCAATCATCCTGTATTTTGCCAAAAAATACATAACACAAGTGCCCAAGTTTGGTTGAAAGTTATTTAGTTTAGATACTTAATATACTAAGGGCCGGTATTATAAACAAATAAATCTGTAGATTTTATTTAGTAAGCAATTAATTTAATTTACTCCATAGATTTGAGTATTTAAACGTCAAATAAGTATAGTAGTGGAGTAAATCTACCAACTAGTTCGTTAGAAAATCATGACCAGACATTAAATATTGTGAGGAGGATAACTTTCACTTGTGCTTATGATTTTGTTAGCGTTTATTTGACAACTTAATTCTACATTTATTGATATTTTTGTAAGGAGTACTGTAAAATGTCATATTTATTACTTTCTGTCTCATCAGTGTCTTCGGTTTCTTCATTATCAATTATATCAGAATCTTCAGACGATGAAAATCAACCCCATGAATACCCACGCCTACCAACGATGCTTAGCGTTAGTACTGATCCATTAGAAATGTAGCTAAATAAGAAATTAAAGCACGATTTCGTGTAACGAAATAAACGTTTCAAGAAATTCTAAACATGATTGAAGATAACTTGGAACCTATAACAAATAGAAACACACCCATATCAGCTAAAAACTAATTATTGCTAACTAACATTTTATGCCACCGGTTCCTTTCAAACTGTTATAGATCATTATAGTTTTATGAAACGGTCTGCGGTGAGAATATTTATAAAGTGATTCATGAAATTGCACTTATGGGACATCGATATATTCAAGTGACACAAACAGAACAAGCCTGATATTTGTTGTTTGTTGTAGGGATTTTTTCGACGTCCAAGAATTTCCAAATGTGTGCGAAGCAATTGATTGCACACAAGCGAACATTCAGCCTCCAGATGAAGACAATGCAGAAATTTACCCAAATAGGAAAGGACGGTTTTCTGTAAACGTACTTGTATTTGTAACGCACAATTAAAATTTATGGATATCATGGCACGTCATTCAGGATCATGTCTTCTACAATAATTGTTAATAAACTAAGTTTTTCTGGTTGAGTATAATTTTTACAACGTTCTCTCTTTCTTTCGTCCATCATAACCTATGAATACTATTGTCTAATGGAGGATTGACATATGATAATAGAAAAAAATGTCAACAACTGATTGATGAACAAAAGAATGGGATAGCTTTCGTAATAACAGTTAGATACTATGATACATTAAAATCTAATTAAACATACCAGTATGGTAACATATGGTTTCATCTACAGTAAAACCTCTCATAGGCTGACACTCATGGTTCTGCTTATGGGATAGCTCGGAAAAAAAACTTTATTGAACGTTCATTTTTTTTATAATGAATAAAAAACAGTAATGCCGTAAATTCAGTTATAATAAATAGCTTTTATAGAAACACCATTTCATTACATGGCTTTTATTACAAATTTATGTCTAAATAGATATAGAAACATACTGCCTATGTACATATGTATGTATAGAACATAGATATGTACAGGTATCCCGTTTCAACGTGGATCTTAGATATCTGCCATATTTGTGAAAATAGAGAAACAGTTATGAAGAAAAATTATCCCAATTTATGTTGAAAATTACTAACAGAGGATTTTATTTGCCTTAAAATCTCCTTCAAGGTCAACTTTGTTTTTTTAAATGGATATGTGTTTTTTAATGTTGCATCTTATTTATCAAAAACTAGTAAATAACTTTTATTTGACACATTTTTTATTTTGCCTTGTCAGTTTTGACACAATTCAGATAAACTTGTCAAAACTGAAATGTCGTGATTTTGGCTTATGTAGCTGTAAACCCCTATGTTTCACTTCGACGTTTGGCAGAAGAAATTGGGGTTAGTAAAGCTACAGTACATAGAACTTTAAAAGGGCATCAATACCATCTTATCTGAATTGTGTCAAAACTGACAAGGCAAAATCAAAAATGTGTCAAATAAAAGTTATTTACTAGTTTTTGATAAATAAAAAGCAACATTAAAAAATACATATATCCATAAAAAAAAACAAAGTTGACCTTGAAATCTCCTTCAAGGTTACGAGCAAATAAAATCCTCTGTTTGTCATTTTCGTCATATTATTATATCAAGTAACTTTTATTTAAAAAGTTTTTTTATAACTCTACAGGAAAAGTAGATAATGCCTGTAACGCAAAAGCTGAGATACCTTGTATATTTTGGCATTTTTGAATAGTATGCTAAAAATATTCCCACTTTATACAAACTACCTTACCCCTATTCCTAATAGTTATGGAGATATTTTATGTTTTTGTAATAATTATTTATGTACCAAGTCAGTAAAGTGATTCTTTATTGAACGAGTCTGAGATTATGAGCCGAGTGAGCGAAGCGAGCGAGGCGAGTAACAGGCGAGTTCGATAAAGACACTACTGACGTGGTGCATGCAAATTTTTATCGCCAACCGTAAAAATATAATTCAAAAAAAATGAGAGATTATAACTTATTACATTTTATTATGACAAAGTAAACAGATAGAAAAATAACAGCGAATACAAAAAAAAACCTTCTTAACAAAACTACTTATTATTCGTTATATTAAAGTTGAACGTACACCCTGACGCATTATAAAAATTAATTCCTGAAGTTGGAGTTTGAACTAAAAATGTTTGAGAGTTATTATCTATGTTAATAATTTGCAAATCTTTAGCAGAATTATCATTGGTAACAACTATGTTGTCAGTTTGACCTTCACCTAAAGTCGTCTTTGCGATTTTCGTTTTATTAAGCACAGTTTCCTCACACATAGGATTCAGCAATCGTATAATTTTTCTGCTCCCCGCGGCGTTTTAAATTTTCCTTAGCCGCCTGCGTTAGCAACGAGGGTGGCGGATGTTCTACGAAAACAATGTCACGTATAAAGTGATGGTTCCGGCAAATGCAGATAATTGGCAATTTTGCTTGGTACACTTCCAAAAGTATGGATTCCAACTGGCTGAACTGTGCATTTGCCATTTCTATAAGTTAGGAAAAATCGGTCGTGGGGCGTATGCTTAGGACGCAGAGCTAAATATTTGTTAAATAATTCTATGGATTTTACTTTTCCTTCAAACTCTGAAGTGATCACAAATAATCGAGGTCTGTTGGTCTTTGTTTTAGTTATATGAACAACCAAAATTGTTTCTTTGTGCTCTATGTTACTTACTTTTAAATTCAAAAGTTCTTCATTGTGTAAAGCTCCAGCAATGCCAAACACAGCACAAATCTAAAATAGTTACTACATTCATATCAAATTGGTTTCGAAAATTTTACATAAATTACCTTCATCAACAAGTAGATTTCATCTGGTGCACTTGGTAAAAATTTAAGTATTTATTCCTGTGAATAAGTTTTGGACTTTTTTGGAATATTTCTTCCTTTTTGTTTTAAAAAAGCCGCTAGTTTTTTATATTTACTAATGTCGACGTCATTTTTTGCTGAAAGAGTTGCTTTCACCATGGAATAATATGACCACATCGAAGAAGGAGAATACTACTCTTTCGAAAAAATACGACAGTAAAACGTTTTCATACTGACGATTGTATTTTTCGACTGATTTTTGTGGTAGAATTTCGATAGACGTCTCCAACGACTTCTTCTGAATTTCAGGTGGCGTACACTGAATGTCTTCTTCCATTATTTTTTATAAATAATTCGCGACAAAACTTTTACTATTGAAGCCCTGACAGCGACAAACGATTTTTGCTTAATGTCATACAGTTATGGCGGTCTATGGCTATGTTGATAAAGATTAGCGGCAGGTAAAATGTTTGATTCTTACAGTAAGATAAAGTGTTTGTTTACTTCCGAAAATCGCTATGATAATGTATGGCTGTATTGACGGTTGGCGATAAAAACCACAAATCACACACAATTAGATACGTAACTATAGGTACTTTCTATTTAACACTGTTCAGTGAACAAAACCGGTACTGTTGTGTATAAATCGTTCGAACAAAACCGGTTTTGTTCGCGGATCAGTGTTAAATAGAAAGTACCTTATATAGGCTAAGATTAGCTTTTTTAATGGGGGTTCATCACAACATAGGTAAGGGGAGTGCTGTGGGTTATGCAACACAATTTGATAGATTGCCATGGATTTATATCTGTTGATCATAGCAATTGATTGCCGAATTTGTCACATCTTTCTATTGAATTGTCATTAGTGATTTAATTGAGATTAAAAATGATCTATGACAATGATTTAAAGACGTATATACAGTTGCGGCCAAATGTTATAGGCACCCCTACTAAATTGATATTTTAAATTACCATTAGTAATTTCTACAAAAATAGTCATGAAGATTTATATATTATCTACTAAGTTCTTCACTGGATCTCTTGGTGCAGAAGTAGAACACTAAACACTTTAACCCACTGAACACCAAACAAGTTTTAACTAAAACACCGACGCGTTTCAACAGCAATGCTGTCATTATCATTCATATATATTCAACGGGTCGATGGCTGCAGTGGTTAGGCGGCTGACTATTGTCGTGAGAGGACGATAGGCGCCGGGGTTCAATTCTCTGGAGGGACGGTGACATTTTTTCAGAGAGTTTAATCCCGGATCGACTTGCCATTCGCTGTTGGGAGCAAAGTGATTAACAGCGCGGCATCATAAAAGGCGATATGATGCTATCACAAAGCCAATTGAACACAACGAAACACACACAAAAACTACACCGCGAGAGTTGCAGTGATAGCCAGACAAGCGTTACAGTTTACGGAGTCACTGCAACTAAGCACCCACCACATATAAAAAAAAAATAAAAAAAAAAAAAAAAAAAATCAAGGTGATAATAAAACTCTTTTTTTTTTAAACTCAGTTTTATTATCGCCTTGATAATGACAGCATTGCAGTTGAAACGCGTCGGTGTTTTAGTTAACACCAAACAAGTTTTAACTAAAACACCGACGCGTTTCAACAGCAATGCTGTCATTATCAAGACGATAATAAAACTGAGTTAAAAAAAAAAGAGTTTTATTATCGCCTTGATAATGACAGCATTGCTGTTGAAACGCGTCGGTGTTTTAGTTAAAACTTGTTTGGTGTTCAGTGGGTTAAAGTGTTTAGTGTTATATTATCTACTAACAATTATGCACAAAACCATGACATGTATTTTATTTTAATTGGAGTAGATCAGTTTTAATGCAACGCTAAAATATGTACCTGCCTATAACATTTGGCGCAACTGTATGTATGTATATTAAGTAAGTAAGGAATTAAATTTAGCCATTATTTTAAGCAGCATTCGTTTATTCGTTTTATCGGCTCTTTTAGTTCTGTCCTGTACCGTATCGTTTTATTATTCCGCTGTAAATTTGACAATCGTTTCAAAATGTGGTAAAAAATGTTTTAGAGGTATCACAGTAAAACGCGGAGTTAATAGAACGTTTACGTTTCATCTGTATTTAGTTCTGTTCCACCAATAAAACAAAATAAACGACTGCACCTTGTATAATAATATATACAATTTGTTATTACAGCATAAATAATTTGTCCGTATTGCTGTATGTGTCGCAAATCCACCACAAAGCCGAAGTTTGTACTTGGAGGTATATTCGACAAGTAGCTAGTTTATAGACAATCATCATATAGAAACAAGCGTATAAGCCTCAGTTCACTAGACATCAAAAAATAAGAAAATAATAATATATGTGCTCTTGCATAGCATCTACGTATGTAAATATTGTTTTATTTTGTGAATTATTACAAATATAAAGATTACTACCTAATTGTTTGTTTAACAATTTTAATGCAATTAAAATAAATTCAAACTACAAAGAATAAGTAAGCATTAAAAGGTAAGTATATAAGATAATAAATTTCAAATGCTGTAATGCTGGTTGTATATTTATAATTTCCTCTCACCCCTCTTGTGATGACACCCATCAGTTAATGTAGGGATGTTCAAGTATATTAAGTTGTTCATCTATATATTATGTATATGTGTGATTTGTGATAAAAACTATTACGATTCAGTGTTTTTCGCTTCGATTGAACGCATTTCCGGAACTTGGTCTCTAGGGATCATATTTATAGTCCGTGCTTGAGGTGTGCTTGTGTCGATGCTTGAGCATGCGATGTTGACAGATTTCTAATGATATTTACGTCAAAATCGCGTGTTCAACCATCGGCACAGCCTCAAGCACAAACTATAAATATAACCCTAGATAACTTCATTTTTTTAACTGGCACGCTATATACAGGGTCCGGCATAAGTCAGTTAACCAATTTGCATTTAAAAAAAAACAGAACGGTGAAACATGATTTATTGAGGTTAAGTTTCCGAACACTTAAACGTAAAAGATAACTAACCCTGGTCGCTCAGGTAAAGTTTCCGAAAACGCCTTAACAATAGCCGCAATTCCCGCCGTTCATCGCATCAGTTCGGCCGTGCATGCGTAGTTCCCCAGACCCGCTCATTTTTCTGATAGCGTTGACTGACTTATGCCGGGCCCGGTATTATGTTAGATCAATTGCAATTTCGAGGTAACCTTGAAATTATTTCAAAAACAAAAAATTATGCATACATAATGTTCATCAATCATTAAAAACAAAAAGAAATTAACAATAAATGTTCAAAAATCATGCCTTTTTCTCTTATGAAAATATTAATTCTTCTTTGAAAATTAATTTCAACTCTCCTCGACATTTCAGGACTTATTGATGTAAAAGCTTATTTAATTATTTCTCGCATATTTTCTTCAATCGTCGGTGGCGTTCGGTGTACTAACTCTTTCGTGTATGCTCATAGGTAGAAATCATATTTCTTGAAGTTTTGTGATCTAGTTGCCATTCTATTATTACATTTGTATGAATCAAATCTGTACTACGTCGTCATGTTAAATACTGTAAATATCAAAATGAATATCAGAGCTGTGACAGTTTCCATTCTCGGGTTAAGTGTGTGTGGCTTTATTGATAGGTCGTCAAATTCTGTGGTCAAATTAAAGAGAACTTGTTGCCACTCTGAACGTAGTATTAAAACCATGTACTGCCATTCTAGTTTAAAAAAGAAACTCAATTCAGAAAATTGTTAAACGAATACGTATTTATAAGGATGAAATCGATAACAGTTCGATCAAATATTTACGTATATTGACGAATGTACGTCAAAGATGTCAAATATCTTAATAAGTGAACAAGCGAAAATATATAGATTAAGCGCAGACTACGTACTAATCTCGTTTTTGTCTTACTTAAGTAAATTGCACGAGCAGTATGTCTGTGCTAGACAAAGTTTCGAAGTATAAACTGTCGTCCAGGCTCTCTTTGTCATACAAATAGGTATTTCGATACGAAAATTTTTTCTTCAAACATCAATAAAACCGACTTTTCCTCCGCCGGAGGTTTACTTTTTACTTTTCCGCCGCCGGAGAGAAAATAGCAACGTACTAACACATAATTTCAATGTTGACAATGTCCACTTGACAGTTTTATGATGAGTTACTATAGAAACAACTATAGTAACTATAACTATACTAAATCATCGGTCTTCAATTAAAAATAGATATTTTTGCATAAATTTGCCGACGTTTGAAGAAAAAATAGCATATTTTATGTGGAGGAAAAGTTACTTTTCATGGCTTGCTCTCTATTAGCTGCTAAACACGAGCGCGCCATGAAAAGTATCACTTTTCCTCCGTATAAAATAATATACTATTTTGTGCGATTGGTTGTTTTTATTAGTTTACCGTGCTGTTTCTACGACGGTAAGTCCTATTACTGGTTGTTATGTGTAACAAAACGGTAAGTAATTTACTTACCGTTTCACTGAACGGTAAGTGAATTAAAGAGTACCACAAAACAGAACTAGAAAGACAGCATCAAAAACACACATGACTTGTTTGGAGTAAAACCATAAAAACCATGGAGCAGCCATCCAACGGTTTCAGTACCAATCTCAGACAATAATTGGAGTCGTCGCTTCGCTCCTCCTCCAAACAATTGTCTTCGAACGGTAAATATCCCTTACCGTTCTCCATACTCAATATACTATTTTAAGTGTTGTTGATAGAATTATATGTAAGTGACCCAGGGATCATCTTTGGTGAACACAATTTATACATAAATTTACATGGGTTGAAAAAATTAATAAATTTTCGCCTGTTGAAACTTGACTTGCTCCCATTTCAACTGATGATTTTCAAAATGACTCTAATTTTTTAAAATCTCGTAATGCTATAGTCATATCTCGCAAAGCGTTTCAAATGGGCAGTTTGCTTTAGTGCCTCGTCATATGATTTTATCGAATCAGGGACTTGGTCACTAGCTTCATCTTCTAAATCGTTTACTTCCACAGTGTCGTTTTCATTTTCTAATTGAATTTCTATATCGTGAACCTCAGTGCGAGTTGTTTCATCCATATTTATTCGTTTAAATTTTTATCATAATTTCGCAAACTGGTTTTGCAGATTTAAAAGTATTGACAATGGTAGTTCATCCTCCGCATCAAACTCTGGAAGGTTGCAATTATCTTTTGCAAATGCTGCTTTAGGAAAGCAATTCTTAATAGTCCTTGATTCAATGGGACACAGGATTTATCACGATTCTTTTTTTGGATATTACATACTTAGAAAGTGTTTTGTGCCCGCTTAGGAGAGATGTTCTGCTAGTAGAAATATAGTGTCTGCCTCCATCCGCTTATGGGATAGTAACTTGTACAAAAAACATACCCAAACACTTGTGTATAGAAAATGTGTCTGCTTATGAGAATGTCCACTTATAAGAGCTGTCTGCGAGTGGAGCTTTCACTGTATTTACCATCCATTATACATTCCTCTCTGATGGTATGATTTGTTAAAATGCCGCAGTATTTTAAATTGACAAATGATACTAGTATCTCACTAAAATTTGCTTTTACAGTCACTTGCTATACAACAAAAAATAAATTTCTTAATCAAAAATTAAAATTGAACCTATTAACACTCTTAATTTAAATATAAATTCAGTAAAACCAATTACAGAATTGGGTTATATTTAGTTTTAGTCATTTATGTTTTGTGATTGTACTTACCTCATAGTCATTATTTTTAAGTGGACATAATATTGAACATATTAGTGCATTATGATACATCGTATCTCCCCAACTATGTTTATGTGGTGCTTTACATCTGGTTCCTTCTAATGCTTTAACTTGGTCATCTATTTCATTCGTACATTCTTTATTTGAATGAGTGATTGCACCTTCCTTTTGCATTTGAGTTACAAATTCTTCATATTCCTCTTCTAGTGAATTGTTTGCTATATCATTTACACTAGAACATGAAGCATCTGAATAATTTTCACAAGTCAAATTCAAAAGTTGTTCAATATCATTTTTCAGTGCTATTAATTTTTCCTGTTCCTCAGGATCTTTTGTATGTGACAAAGCTTTTCCAACTTGCAACAGCTAAAATACTAAATTTGTAACAAGTTAATTTAATCTTGCTATTAAATTACCTGTTCTTTGTAGAGCAACATTATTTGTTCTATAGAATTTGATTCCATTTTATTGGTGTTATATTGAATAGGTAGGTATCACGGTTGTCTTCTTGCAATGCTATTTTTCATACTACTTGATCAAACATTCTGCATTTCTAATAAACAAGTTTTGACAAACTTAACCAAACATAACCTAAAGAATTGAAAAGCAGAAGCAGTTACTGGAAAACATTTCGAACATTGTAGCCAACTAAAGGATAACTACACCTCTGTGCAAAATAATAGCAGTACAGTATATTATCGCTTGTTTTACAAATATAGAAGATGAAAAACGATTTCTTTCGCCACGAATTGATCATTAACGACAACAAGAGCTTAAATGTGGAGTATTTCTCTGATAAGTTAATTATGAACAAAGTTACAAGCATTGAAGTACACATGGAAAAATTCACCCCTCCTTTGTGGTGAAAGTCGAATTAAATTTGTGTCACTTTAGTAAGTTAAGTTTATAGAGTTTACAACACTGAGGTATGATTTGACAAAAAGCACAACAAATTGAATTTGATAAAGAAAATACAGCCTAGAAGTAGGGCATTTCGACAATTGCTTTCAAATAATATTTAATTTATATGAAACTAGTAGTAGTAGTAATTCCAAACTTAAATTGATATTATTATTGAATGACTAGCGGCATAGACGAAACCACGTTGATTATTGGGATGATAACGAATTTTTTGTATTTGTCTAAGCAAAGGCATTTAAATTGGACACAAATATCTTGCCATACACTTTTCTGGAAATAACATTTGTTTAAGCGTTGTGTTCAATATTATTGATTATTTCGAGTTCTTTTCTTTCTTCAAACACAATATTTAATTACTTTGGTTTTATTGTTTCATTTTGTATTTAGTTGCATGTTAATTATTTTAGTGTTCTAGCATATTATCATAATTTAATAATTAACTAATATGGAAGGTCCACGCTGCGTTATAAAAATGGTTTTGCAGTAAAATATGGTAGCAGACACTGTTTTCCTAATCCAGCGAAAAATATGGATATGTTTAAAAAATGGATCAAGTACTGTAATGATGAAATTCGTAATTTGCCACCAGAAAATGTATATTAAAATCGACGAGTGTGTAGAAATCATTTTACTAATGATCAATTTGGGTCTAATAATAGATTATTGTCTACTGCATATTCAGTTTTAAATATTCCAAGTAAACTTTCGGCCTAATTCTCATTATGCGTTTTGTTGTTGCGCCAAAAATTTTAACATTTCAGCGATCGTGCGCTTTTCACCTATTTTTATCAGTGGACTAAGGTAGTTTTGAATTGAGTTATAAATATTATGTAGTTTTAGTATGATTTGAATATTTTTTATATTATTTCTATGGGCGTCCTATTTTGGTAGACATCTACGATATTGCTTCATACTAATGAAAAAAGGTTTCACTTACAATCATTTTTCGGAGAATTTTTGAAGAAGTTCCAGCTGAGAATTTGCCAAATTATAACATAACAATATATGTAGTGAAAATGTATGGTCTCAACCTATAGCCATGAAAATCTTCTTATGGAACCGGATCTGAAATACTTACCATAAAATTTTCGTATTTCTCTGTATTTAAACCGGCCACAGCAGTAAAAGCATCAACTCCGACTTTTATTCATATTATAAACAAATCGCAGCAGGAGGCTAAACGGCTTATAAATAATATAATTACTCACCATTAACTTAAATTTCTGTTTCTTTTTTCTATTGTATAGAAAAATTCTATTGTATACAGAATTCTTATGTACTTACGGTCCGATTTCATAATAATGTCCTTCATTCGGTTTATTCTCGGTTAAGTAATGAGTATGGTAGTTTAATGGTACATCAAAAAGGACTTTAGGAATATATCAATTAACGATCGCATAACACTATTTTTTTATGAAAGTCAATTTGTATTTAATAGTGACTTTAAATAATAATACGGCATTAGGTTTTATTACGAAATCGGCCCTTATTTCTATCAAATATGTTATCCTTTTGTAATTTACTTTATTCATAAAAATACAATATACCTTATATATACATATTTGTTATTTATGTTTTGTATTAATTCATTAAATATCAATTGAAATAAAATGCATCGTACGCTTTGGTATATTTAAGCGTCGCGCTTTCGCATAATAATGCGAACGTACTCAGTAGATGGCGCAAAACATGGTTATGATTGACATACGTTATCTGACACATCTATATTATATTTCATCTATCCTCAGATCAAGTCTACTACACTTTATTACTATACATACATATATCAAGCCTGTTTTACATTATCATATTTTGTTAGAAAACATAAAATTTGATGTTTGAAATTAGTTGGAAAAGAAAATTTATACTTACTGTAGATTTTTGCTTATTTTCTTATACAAACCGAGAAAAACAGATTTAAGATAAGGGAAGTTTCGAGTGGAAACACTTTGTGCTGTTTAGATGGCGATTCGACACTTCACATATAATCCAGAAACTAATAAATATAGTGTTCTATAAAAAAAAATGATGGCTTCATACCAAGCCACTATAGTGACATTATAATGTAAATAAAATTCAGAATAATATGTATATACAGTAATCCCATAGAATAACTAGATAAATGGCAAGTACGGCAGTGGGGATGAACGACTATTGCAGCGCCTCTTGCAGTCATACCGGTACTACTTAAGGCACAATTTAGCGCGCGGGTTATTTAAAATTTTGTTTCTGTATTTTATCTAATGATTGCGTCAGACAAAAATTGAAATTTAACTGACATTGCGATTTGAGACAAATAAGTATCACATTAGAATGTTTGGCATACAATGATTTGATGAAATGGCAGTTTAGTATGGATAATGTCAATATATAAGCATAGAAGTTCTGAATGCTACCTATTATTACTTTAGTTAAAACCAGTTAAAACAAAAATAAGTCTTATTTCATGTTATGTCATTATAATAAATACAATATTTAAACTGCTTAAAGCAATTCATATAACTGATTAAACTATAAGAATACCAAGCAAATTCGCAGATGGTATAGACCTTAAAACCAATTGGGAACCATTTAAACATTCCTCTTTAAAAGGTGGAGAAAAAGTATGGAATATTAGTTTTTGATTATCACAATTAAACATGTCTGGTTATTAATTCGTTACAATCATACCTTCAATATCTTTTCTTTCTTCACTGGAAATCGCCGTCTATTATTCATATATAGGTACACTTTATTCATTAAAATATACCTAAAGTAATATTTTCAAATTACCTACATACATACTTACATAGGCGAAGCGATAATAATAGTGACAGGATAGTGACCATGGTGACAGCGAAAAAATCATCAAAAAAAGGTAAATTTACGCACTGAGTGAGAGAGATAACATTCGTTTAGTACCGGTATGACTGGGAGATGGCGTTGTTGTTCTCGTTCAAAGTCTATTTAGCTAGTTGCCACACCATGAGTAATCCCTTAACATTCTCGAATTTGACATGCGCGATCGAGTTTTGATCGTTCGCGATAATTAAAATGCGGATGAATTCCACATTCGCGCACACTTTGGATTTGATTATTCGCGAACAAACAGTAAAAAATGTAAAAATGAAGTAATAAAATATAATGAATTTTGTAAAAAATAGGTACGTTATATTTTAGTACATAATATGTAATGTGCTAAGTAAATAACCCCGGTAAAAATCTTCTAAATATAATATGAGTATTCATCCCATCCGTTACATACATACCTATTATTATTAAACCGTAAAACAAATCACATGTTTTGTCCTTTTATCTATCTACCAGTATGGAACGTAACCCCCTGCCCCCCCCCCCTCCCCTTCCCCCATTTATACAGAAACATGAACTCAACATTCGCGAAGTTTTTCTGGAACGTAACCCTCGCGAATGTTAAGGGATTACTGTAGTTGGGAGCATGGAATTCCAGACAACTAGCGTAGCAGTTTTGACAAAATATTTAATATTTTACTGACTTGTACCTTCAGGTTATGTATCAGTGTTATTCGTGCGTAACTCTAGGCGCATTTTTAAATTCCAATGAAACATTAATATTTTTTTTAGAAATACCAAATGTCAATAAAACTCATATGAAAGACATATTTACAGTAGCCAATTATTTGTGTCTGGAAATCCATACTCCCGACTGTACAATTGAGAACAAAAATCGATCTGTAAGAATAATTTATAAAATATTTCATGGTTTGAATGAATTTATTCCGAACTCTACATACTTGGTATGTATATAAATAACGTTAATTATAAAGCGTTTTTTTTTCTTTTCGGTATAAATATGAAAAATTAAATGCAAAAACTACTCGGCCCTCATTAATTTAAATTACACTAGTTAAATTAAATACACAACGGGCACTACGGTTTTTGTTAGACTTTATTAGCATTGTTTCCATTATAATTTATATGAGATTGACGATATGTCCATTCTAATTAAAAGCAGTCGCTCAACGACAACTATCAACTTTCGGTTAAAAATACCAGAAAATCAGAAAAATCTACTTTCAACTCTATGCTTTCAACTCACTCGACGCAACGACTAAACGCCAAAAAGTATTCCGAGAATTACGCATGCGTGCGATTTTTATTCGACAACTGACAATATACAGCGTGTCCCAGGATTGATGTTACATGAGGTGTGCGGAACTGAAAATCTTTGAATCTCAATTTGATCTTTTGTAAGTAAGATCTGCTTGGTTTGAAACTTATCTTTATATACTTTCGAGTTTGTAAAATCACGCAGGCCTTGACAGTTGAGTAAGATCTATTTCTATTTCAGGTAAAGTACCTTTCACGTTCACTCTATGCTAAAATATTGCTAAGAAAAGTTGTTCAGAATGACAAACTATGAGCCTATACAAAATTTGAGAAAGATCTACCTACTTTGATTAAATCGTTATTTTTTAGACTCAATAAAATAAAATAATACTTATACCCAAATTAAGTGCACAAAATGAATAGTAATATTGCACTAAAATTAAAATAAATAAATAAATACTTTTGTGTCGTTCAATGTTCTACGAATAATTTTTTTTTTATAAAATCACTTATTGGACCTAAAAAAGCGATTTAATCAAAGTAGGTAGATCTTCCTGAAATTTAGGCCCACAGTTCGTAATTATGAACAACTTTTCTTAGTAATATTTTAGCATGCTGTGAACAGGAAAGGTACTTTACCTGAAACGGAAATAGATCTTGCTCAGCTGTCAAGGCCTACGTGATTTTACAAACTCGAAAGTATACTACAGATAAGTTGCAATAACAGTATAATTTTGTAAATACTGTCATGGCTAACTAATTAAAAAAGAACTAATGCAAATAGTATGTATTGCAGAAGATAAAAATACTAACTTGCCAATATTTTGAAAAGTATCCATTTTTATAATACACATGCTTATACAAATTATTTTTGTATGTTATTTTATTAAGGCCGAATAAGATTTAAAAAAAAAACAAAAATTGCCACTTTCCATTTAAAAAAACTCACTTTCGGTAATCAATAAACTTCTCCTTACATGGAAAAAGTAAAATTAATTACTTGCCTGCAAACGTCAGAGTTAGACACGTAGAATTTAAAAACGTGACAATATTCAGGGTATTCCATTTAAAATTACGAAGTTGGTGCTTAGATCCGGTATACCGGGAAGTGTCACCATCTTGAAAATATTTTACACGAATGATCCCCATCGACTTTAGTATACTGCCAACATTTCAGATCATTCCTAGCTATAGTTTTCCCGCAATCGATCCTTGCAGTTCCCGGTGAACCATTCTGTATACAGGGTGTGGCACGAAGAGTTTTGATTAGAAGTTTTTAGGGATACAGTCGCAGAGGAAATGTAAAATTTTACCACATTACATTGTCGATAATACTGATTTTAAATATATCTAATATTTTCACGAATGGTCTACTTCCGGTACCACGGAAGTAGTATATACCAACTCGTTTATTTTAAATACAGCATGGTCCTTTTTATTTTATTTTTAAATTCTTCATCAAGTTCTGAATAAATTTGATGCACCATGTCTTGACCAAAAATTAATAGTTTTTGAGGTTCAATTTCAATTTTTCGAGAAAAACATTTCCAAATAAACCACGATATTGCTGCAAACAAGACTGCAACTGATTTAAAATTTGACAACAAATTATAAGAAATCACTAAGGTACAGGGATCGGAACCTTTTTAAGAGGTGCACCGCACCGGAACCGCTATTTTTTTGTCGACCGGAACCGAAACGGAACCCGTATTCGATTTTAAATTGAGTTTAACCACTGAATCGAAACCGCTAAATATTAAAACGGTTTTTTCGGTCTTTTGGTTCATTTTTTCTCGGCTTTATAATATTCATTTTTTGATAAGCTACTTTCATATACTATACTCAAGGAATATACTATTGGCGAAGTATAGATGGCACCACTAGCATTCTCTATTGTACATACAGGGTTTCCACGGCCGAGTGGGACATAGGGAAAATACATGTAAAATCGGTTTTCGGTGAATATTATCTCCCTGATACTACTTCATCCAAATTTAAGTGCTAAATATTATAACTGGGTTAACAATGAACATTTCCACAATCATAGTACAAAGAAAGTCATTTTAATAAAGCCAAAAAAATTATTATTTTTAAACCTATTGTACATGAATTCCTAATAAGGCTTTTAACACGTAAGTTAGTGCAAGTGGCCGTGGCGCAGACGTTCACGTGACGCCTTAATAACGTAAGGCACATATTGTTTGGTGTTCGAATCCGAGAAATAAATTTTATTTTTTATTTTTTTTAATTTTGATTAAGTTTTGTTGTTTATTTTAACAAATGATTCGTCGTTAGTAAGAATTAAAAATCGAATAATATAATAGCACGTGATCATTTTTGTTATTGTAAAAATTATTCATTATTTACCTTAATCCTTAAAAAATCGATTTTATTAGTCTTCAAAATCTCTGATTTTTGTAGTGTTATTGAATTTGTAACATTATTGTTGGAGATAAAAAATAAAACTAATCTGGCGGGATTCGAACCCTAAACAATCCGTGCATTTGCGTTATTAAGCCGTCGCGCGAACCATTGCGCCATGGACGCTTGAAAAGTCACGTATTAAAAGCCTTATTAGGAATTCACAAACAATAGATTTAAAAATAATAATTTTTTGGCTTTAGTAAAATGACTTTCTTTGTACTATGATTGTGAAGATGTTCATTGTTAACCCAGTTATAATATGCGGCCCTTAATTTTGAATGAAGTAGTATTAGGGAGATAATATTCACCGAAAACCGATTTTACGTGTATTCTGCCTATGTCCCACTTGGCCGTGGAAACCCTGTATATATCTAGCTGTAACATACATATTTCCATAAGAGAACACAAGTGGTATCATCTATCTTTCGCCAATGAAACATTTCTGTGACCATATGTATACCAACCATATAACATTTGATGTTTGAGTATTTTATTTGATGTAAAAAGCATAATTTAGCGCCCTTGTAATTTCGAACAGGAATCTTGCCTCGTTTGGCAGCGTCCTTTGTAAACGCCCGTTAGAAATTCGATTGGAACAGGCGCGTATAACAATGTTTTTTGTTATAAAAAAAAAGTGGTTACATTTGAGTGTGATGACTGATCCTCATCATATTCATTCATTTTCTAAGTATATGTAAACTTGGATCGGGAAGAGAAAAAAGGCCTCGAGCCAATTCCGTCATAAATTACTTTTCTAATAAACGATCTACCAGTAGGCAACTATGTTTTAAATAAAAACTATACGGGTGCGTACGTCACCGGGGAGACTATGACAACGGCCGAAGTTCTTCGGATAAGTTCGTAATATAGTACCGATTCCCGTGTTTGAAGAACTTCGATTATTGTCATAGTTTGTCCGGTGATGTATGCACCGTCGCCGCTGGCATTAACTAAATTTGCCTATGACCTGAACTGATATCTTCTATTTTCACTAGGACCTGAACCGGACCAGAATCGTTACTTGATTTGGATCCGGGTCCCTGCTGTTTCGTCTTTTAAAATATTTAATGTTTTATGCAGGACGTTTCATAAAGATGTTGAGTAAAAAGTTTAAAATTATGGGAAGGCGCTTCATTCTGTTGACATCAAACTGGTACCGCGTCTTTACTTATAAGAGTATGTTACTCCTGTCATATAACTTATTCTTCTAAATTGTTACAATGTATTCTTTTTTATGCGATGAATTGTTCTCATGGATAAAACCAGGTCCCTCGCGCAGTTGCTAATGGAGATATTAAATAGATAGATCGTAAAATATCCTGAAATTTTAATTTAATTGTTAAATACTGGGCTATTTTTATTAATTGTTGCCATAAATTGACCAAACTGATGATGATTTTTAAGAAATCTAGCTAATGATAAAATTTAAATTACCATTTGTAAATTCTAAATTTGCCATTACTTGCTATGAAACACAAACTTTTAAAAAGAACTGTCAAAGCATACCTAACGCATACATAAATAATTTACATACTACCAATAAGTTTTCACATGTTTGACAGTCATGGACCACGCTTTATTCAGGTCGAAAAATATTTCCTTATTTTAAAGTAAAATAACGAAATATCTCAAAATTAGCCGGATAGTTATAGAGAATGCTAGTATCAATTGAATAAAAATAGCAATTAAAAATGTATATAAAATGCAGGATGTTCTATTTGAAGCCAGTTATATGTTGGATTTTAGAGTTTGAAGACAAACAAAACATTATAAATTGTGTCTGTTATGAGGGCTTCCGGGTTTTGACCGCGTCATAGTAAAGTATATATATACAAAACAAGATAAAATAAAACAAAATGAAAAATGAAAAATACAAATTTTTGTATTTTTCTTCTAAAATAAAACAAAAATGAAAAAGAAAAGTACAAATATTTGTATTTTTCTTTTTCATCTTTGTTTTATTTTATCTTGTTTTGTAGATATGAGGGCTTCCGGGTTTTGACCGCGTCATAGTAAACGCGGTCAAAACCCGGAAGCCCTCACAACAGAGACAGACCGTGGAATCCTTCGATATCATTATAAATTGTGACTTTTTTCTCTTTATAACCCAATCGGGGGACATCTTGCATGTATTACTTGTAAATATTGCTTTATTCTATTTTACATCGCTCTTTTAGAAAGTAGTTTTCTTTCAATTTACTAGTGCTATTTTTAATAGAAACAATACTAATATATCAGAAATAATTAAAAGACTACGAATAGAATTAAAAGCATTTCAAAATTATATAAACAATACTAATCTAGAAGGCATCCAACTTTCTTGCCCAATACTCGTGCATTATTTATGCATCATCTCAAATAATATATTCTGTATTAAGAGCACAAAGTGAGACATTGTCGATTGAGAGATTGTTTTTTTCTCGAAATCAACAATGTACACTTGCGCTCACACACATTTTTTCTACAGTCACAGTACCTCTGATTAATTTTACACAAACAACGACGACACAAGGACTGATTATTCGTTGTCATTTGGGTAATTGATAATAACAAAAAAGAATGGTTGACCGTTTTTCCGACTTTCTTTCATTTCTTTTAATTTTATTTAATGTTTGGTTTAGAACAAACCTAAGTTATACAAGTATTATGTAATACAAGTATAATGCGAGCGTTATGTGTGTCATGTTATTTAAAAGATTCTAGCGTCTACGATACACAACATTTAAACCACTCTTGAAGATATGTATGTATGTAATATGATGTATTTATGTAGGAAGTGACTGGAACGCATAATACCAGTTTAGCATACCAATATTTTCATCTCTAATAAACATTTTATTTTATAAAGATTGCACGTGTATTATTCAATGTAATGATTTTAAAAGGAAAAACAAACATGTTATTAATTCGTGAACACAAAGATTTAGGCAAAATATACGGAGTGGAAGTAAGCAAGTGCTTCATGCATTTTGGCACAGGAGTAACAGTAACACCTAGAGAAATCCATGGATTAAGAAGAGATAGACTGCAAGCACGATACGCTAGGTCGACTAGTAGACAACACCCCACTCTCAACCAAATTCCGGTCCGCCTTCTGCATAGCAACTGTCGCAGACTCATAATCAGTTGTATATCAGTATTGAAGATCTGTAAATCAAACGCTCTAGAATAGATAATTAGTACATCTGACGATTAATATTTAAGGTGCGACCATTTTATAAAAACTTATTCATAAAAATAAATTATTATACAGTGGAAGAATAGATTTTCATTGTGAAATATTAATATACCTGTAATAGTAGTGACATAAGAAGTTAGTAGTAATGGCGTCTAGAGTTAGAAGCTACATAATGTTAATGTTAATGTAATGTAATGGTTTAAATAATAAAACATTTAGTGAACCTATTGTGGTTATTGTGAATAATACACATCATATAACATGGCGCAGTCTAGTGGTTAATGAAAAAAAACATTAAAAAGAAAAATAATATACAAATTTTGAGGTTAAGGAAAAAAAAACGTATTGAGACCATATAGAAAATGGATTCATTTAAAGCACCTAAAAATTTAAGTTTTAATAATAATGTTGCGGAAAATAGGAGAAAATTCCGACAAAATTTTGAAATTTACATGTTAGCAGCAGGATACGATAAGAAGAGTGCGGAAATAAAAGTATCAATACTACTGAATATTGTAGGCGAAGAAGCGGTTGAAGTTTTTAACACGTTCGATTTAACTGAAGAACAAAAGAAAAACTATGATGTAGTAGTTAAAAAGTTTGAGGAATTTTTCATTCCAAAAAAGAATATAGTTTATGAAAATATTTGTTTTATACAAGGTCACAAAAAAATGGCGAATCTTTTGATTATTTTTATACTGAGATAAAGAAATGAGTAAAATCTGGCGAGTTTAAAGAACAAGAAGATTCTATGGTTCGTGATCGCATAGTACTGGGAATAAAAGATCGGGAATTACAAGAAAGAATGCTGCGAATTAGGGATTTGAACTTAAGTAAGGCTGCGGATATGTGTAAAGCTGCAGAACTAGTGAAAACGCAAACGAGAGATTTTCAAGAAAGTCATAGTGTTGACATAGGTAGTGAAAAAGAAAGAAAAAACAAATAGTGTCAAAAGTGAAAGTGATAAAGTGAAGCAGACTACGGATGGTGAATACTTGTGTAAACGGTGCAATAAGAAACATAAGCCCAAAAGTTGTCCAGCATATGGTAAAATTTGCATCTATTGTGGAAAATACAATTATTTTGCGGTAAGCTGCCATAAGCAAAAGAAAAAGAAGATAGTTAACAATGTTCAGCAAGACACCGAAGAATCCGACAATGAATTTGTGATAAATTCTGTTGTGAATAAAAACATTAACGTGGTAAGTTGGTCTCAGTGCATTCAGGTTGAGAATAAGTTAATAAAATTCAAACTTGACACCGGTGTAGAAGTGAATGTAATTCCTAAGAATGTGCTTGATAAAATTCATTGTAAGAGTAAGATAAGGCCAACCTCACATGTAATTGAAGCCTATGGAGGTTTTAATTTAAATCCTCTTGGAATTATAAATTTGAAATGTAGCCACGATAACACAGAGTTGTATGAAGATTTTGTTGTAGTTAATAATACAGCACAGCCATTGTTAGGTTTAGATACCTGTGTTAAGTTAAATCTAATTAAGAAAGTTAATATTAATAGATTAGTTAGTACATCTGATTTTATTGATAAAAATCTGGATGTCTTTGAAGGTCTTGGCAAATTTGATGGTAAATGCAAAATAAATTTGAAAGTAAATAGTACACCGGTAGTAAGACCTCCGCGTAGAGTCCCATTAACTTTGCGTAATAGACTAAAGAACACTCTTTTAGAATTAGAGAAAAAAGGAGTAATTTCTAAAGTGGAGAGACCTAAAGGATAATTTAGTTGTAGTAGAAAAAAAGATGATAGTTTGAGGATATGTCTAGATCCGCAGGATCTAAACAAATGTATTAAAAAATGTAATGATTCCCACATTGGAAGAATTGACGACTCAGTTGTGTAATAAAAAATTGTATACTGTATTAGATTTGCGTGAAGGGTTTTATCACATTGAGCTTGATTCTGAATCAAGTGAATATTGCACGTTTTCTAGTCCATTTGGAAATTACAAATTTAATCGCTTACCTTTCGGTTTGAATATGGCTCCAGAATATTTTCAAAAATTAAATTCAAAAAACTTTTCAGATTTACCTGGAGTATTTGTGTATTTTGACATCTTAGTTTCTGGTGAGACAGAATAGGAGCATGACAGAAAGTTATAAAGAGAGCTAAGAAGAAAGGTATCAAGTTTAATAAAAACAAGCTTCAATATCGCGTAAAGGAAGTTACTTACTTGGGACATCAGTTTTCAGAAAGGGGTGTTAGACCAGATGATAGCAGAATTGCTGCAATTGTCAATATGCAAAATCCTAACAACAAGAAAGATCTTCAAAGATTTCTGGGTATTGTAAATTACTTGAGGCAATATATACCAAATTTATCGGAGTTAACTGCACCATTAAGGGAAATGTTAAAGGAGGGTAATACTTTTCAATGGTTACCGTTGCATGACAATATTGTTTGTAAGTTAAAAGATATTATTAGTAAGGCACCTGTATTAGCAAACTTTGAGGAAAAAAAAGAAATTACAGTACAAACCGATGCTTTCAAAGACGGAATAGGTTGCTGTTTGCTGCAGGAGGGCAAGCCTGTATGCTATGCATCCAGAAGTTTAAATGATGCAGAAAAAATTATGCAATAGATAGAAAAAGAATATTTAGCGCTTGTGTTTGCTACGAAGAAATTTCATAATTTCATTTATGGCAAAATAGTCAATGTAGTAACGAATCATAAACCGCTTGTTGGTATAGCTAATAAGGAGGTTTCGATCCAAAGTTAATTCAAATTATAAACTTTTATTATAATGGATGGCCGACTAGCATTAACAAACTTAGTGATGATATAAAACCATTTTTTAATATTAGAACTGATCTCACTGTAGAGAATAGCCTAGTGTGTTTTCAAAGTAGAGTTGTAGTACCTACAGCATTACAAAAATCAATTTTGAAATTATTACATGAATCTCACTTAGGGATTACTAAAACTCAAGCTAGAGCTAAAGAAGCTGTTTATTATGGCCTAACATAAATAATGATATCAAGGCTGTAATTTTAAAGTGCAAAATATGTGAACAATTCAGAAAAAATAACATTAAAGAACCACTCATTCTTCATGCAATACCAGATTTACCGTTCAACAAGGTTGCGTCTGACATATTAGAATTTAAGAATGAGAGTTATGTTGTAATACAAGACTATTATAGTAAATGGTTAGTAGTACCGATTAAAAATAATATATTAATTAAAAATAAAACTACTGATGAAATAATTAGGGTATTTAAAAACATATTTTCAACGCACGGTATTCCAAAGACGTTAATATCAGATAATATGCCTTATAATTCTTATGCATTTAGAAATTTTGCGTCTGACTGGAATTTTGAAATTATAACTAGTTCACCGAATTACCCTCGGAGTAATGGATTGGCGGAGAGAGCGGTCCAAACCGCCAAACAAATGTTGAAAAAGTGTTTTTATGATAACAAAGATTTAGATATTTGCTTATTAGAGTATAGAAATTCACCAATAATTGGACTTGGCGCTACACCATCGCAATTATTAATGTCGCGAATTACAAGAACAAAAATTCCTATAACCAAATTACTTCTAAAACCAAAAGTTGAAAGTAATATTGAACCTAAGCTTCTTAAAAATCAGGATACCTATAAAATGTATCATGATCAACATGTTAAAAAACGGGATTCCTTTAAACCAGGTCAAGATGTTGTAATTAATAATGGTGATGGTTGGAAGTCAGCTAAAATTTTAAGACCTGCTGACACGCCACTGTCATATAATGTGTTAAATGAAAAGGGAAGAGAAGTGCGTAAAAATTCGCTACACATAAGACAGTCATTAAATCAATACTCTCCAAAACCGGTTAGTAATAATTGTGAGTTTGCTGATGCTCAAAATGTTGATGAAAGTGGAAGTGTTGAAAATGCATATGAACATCACAGTTCATTGAATGACAATTTATCGGTAACGAATTACACAACGCGAAGCGGTAGAACCGTAAAGCGATCACAAAAATATAATGATTTTGTGCAAAAAGGAGATGTAATAGTAGTGACATAAGAGGTTAGAAGTAATGGCGTCTAGAGTTAGAAGCTACATAATGTTAATGTTAATGTAATGTAATGGTTTAAATAATAAAACATTTAGTGACCCTATTGTGGTTATTATGAATAATACACATCATATAACAATACCTAACGGTAATTCCGGTGAAACTATTTTGTACAAACACCATAACTCGGCCTACTTATGCGTACGTTTGGTAAACCGCCTCGAACGGGAGGTGATAGTCGGGGGATAGTAGCGAGATTCATACCGCCACTCCTACCTAAGATCGTTGCCTAAGATGGACCATGCATGCCATGGATATTATAACGCACTTAAAATATTCCATACTTTATAAGTATGTGATATATAAAAAAAAACTAATTGTCACTTTCTGACAAGAAACGCATACGTTATTTGCGTTAACACTTAACACTGCAATATTGCGGCTATCACTAGAAATGTCTTGGTTACCGTCTTTGTGCTCCATTGCGGAAATTCTTTCTATAATCTATGTATTAAAATTAAAACTAACCTCCTGTCATGTCGATATTTCAGTGGATTTAGAAACGAATTCAGTAATTAATCGTTGTGTTTGTGTCTTGGCTTCGCCTTTGCATAATCTTCTGTAAGAAGACGTTAGTAACTTTAGATCGTGTTGAAACTTCCCAGCTCGTTCTTCATTAGAATCATGTTTAACAAAATAATTTTAACACCGAAATATTTATTTTTCTTGGCGTAAGTACAGGTATTATATATAAAATGCATTTTTCCAACCGCCAATTAATTAAACATATTTTTATTTTTAAAAATATGTCGTCCGGAGGTGGAGTCGAACCACCAAGTATGGATATACGCTTACGCCAAGAAAAATAAATACTGCGGTGTTGAAATTGTTGCCTATCGCCTTTACATCTTGTTTCACATATAATAATTATTGTGAAAAATTTAAGTGGAATCGAGTCGTCGGATAGGGCAACGGTGTTGTGAATGGGCTGCGATAACTATACCTACTTGGTGGTTCGACTCCACCTACGAGCGACATATTTTAAAAAATAAAAATATGTTTAATTAATTGGCGGTTGGAAAAATGCATTATATAAACAAACAAATTTACTGGCTAATTCAAGACCTTTAATTAAATCTGCAGTTAGAACATGATCTTCTTCGTCTTTGTTAGTATGTTCCTTGGGATCAGGAGTCTCAAGGACAATCTCTATTATTTTATCTTCACTTAGGGCTTTATCAACTAACAATTCATTGATATCTTCAAACGATAAATCATCGATCGAATCCTTCGTCGCCAATTGTACGTGCCAATTTTATGATGTTGGAAACATCGGTGGTATTAGAGGGAACGGGATCTTTGTTTTTAATACATTCTAATCATTCATTTAAAGTTGATGGTCTTCAGCTAGAAAATATATTTCTTGCTTCATCTCCTATGCAATTAATTAAAATTGCTGCTTGTACTTCTTTAGTTTTATTTGCACAGCCTGTTGCTACTACATATATGTATATGTTCCAAAGTTACTTTTAAACCGTTTCCAATTTATAGCCAAATCACTCGCCATTTCCATTTCCTTTGGTTGGGTTAAGAACTCCATTTTTTTCTATTTTCTTCAATCTTCTCACTTTTACTAATTACACTTTACTTTCTGTTTATAAATGAGAGCGTTTAAGATGGTTGTAATTATTTATTAACAAGCACAACATGATTATACATACATACATCTCTAATACTAGCATCTTATACACCATTATACACTACTACTATTGGCATGCGCACTAACTAACTTACATAACAATCCGTGCATCATATGTACCTATTTATTAATTTTGCGTAAATGTTAATATACGGTAAATTGTAGGTTTAAAACTTTTGTTTTATTAATTATAACTGAAATATTTTTCGGTAGCCCTCACATAATGTCACATATTTCCTCTATAACAAAAGCGAAGAGGAAACCGATTTCTTTGGATACTAAAATTCAAATTTTAGATTGCTTGCAAGTGGACAAGGTGCAACGTCTATAGGTAACCATTTTGGTCTATATGAAGCTACCGCAAGAACTACCAAGAAAAATGATTTTGCTATTAGAAAGTCGGTATGTTTTGCAACAAGGTCAAGTGCTAAATCATCATCATATACAAGAGATATTGTCAAAAAGAAAATGGCAAACGCTCTTTAAGATAAATCGCAAAGAAGAATTCCGGAATGACGGAAATGCCATCAAACAAACAGCATTTAGAATGTATAGACAGATTAAAGAAGTGGAACCAAACTCTTCATCTGAATTAAATAAAAAGTATGAATTTTCTGCAAGTACAGGCTGGATGACAGCTTTTCTCAAAAGACATGCTTATAATAATATAAAAATTAAAGGGGAACTGCACCTGCAGATGAATCGGCGAATCGGCCGATAAAGAATTTCCGCAAAAACTTGCTAAAATAATTGAAGATGGAGACTACATTCCTGATCAAGTTTGGAATGCAGACGAAATAAGTGGTATTTTCTGGAAAAGAATGCCGAAGATGACTTACATAGCGAAAGTGCAGAAAAGCGCTGGTGGGTTTAACGTATGTAGCTAAGGATCGTGTTACCCTGTTATTTTGCTCCAACGCTTCAGGAGATCGTATGTTAAAACCACTGCTTGTCAATCGAGCCCTAAAACCACGGTCAATGAAAACTGTAGATTTCAGTAAGTTGCCCGTACACTGGGTGGCAAACAAAAAAGCATGGGTTACCACAGATATTTTCACTGAATGGTTTAATAAATGTTTCGTCCCAGAAGTTAGACGCTGTATGAACGTCAAGGGTCTCGAATTTAATAGTTATTTACGAACCAAGTGCGTGAAATCATATTTCGCGAATGAGTGACCCAGTTTAAAGCGCGAGCCGGAGGCGAGCGCTTTATGGATGATATTAAGGAACGGTATGTATGGTGTTTGAGATGTTTAAGATGAACTATCTGAGCTATCTAAAAACACAATTCAGCCAATAATATAAATATTTAACTACACATTTTAAACCTGATGACGAAACTTGTAGTATTTTCATTAAGATAAAAGATTCCATAAATCGACGGTGTCGCAATCTAGACGAATACGTAAACTTTTTCGTAGAACGAGAGAAACGTAGATGCGTAAATGTCATAAACTGTAAACATAACCTCTCAACATAAAAGAACACTGCCACAACACCAGAAATCGTTGCTTTAATCTTCGCAAATTACATGCACCATAAATCCATCTAATTATGACGTCATCACATCAAGCGATGTGGTGTTGATGAATAAAGCAACTCTCGGAAACAGAAATTGATGAATGTGACAGATGTGGTAAACGTCATCTACAGGACCAATGTTTTGCTAAAGGTAAACGTTGTAAAAAATGTAATAAATTGAACCATTTCGCAGTAAAATGTAGAAGTAAGACTTTACACATAGTTAATAAAAGTGATGAGATAGGAAGTGATGACAAATGTTATGTTTTGGGTAATATTCGATAATTATTTAAAAAGTGATGATTGGGTTCAAACAATAGAATTTCCATCTAACAATAAACAGCTGGATTTTAAATTAGATACAGGGGCTCAAATTAACGTAATTCCCTTTCACATATTTAAACAACTAGATATTGATACTTGTTTAAACAATATGCCAAAAATTCAAGTAACTAATTACGAGGGTGCCATCGAAAAAAACCATAATTGGTGTAGGCTATGTAAATGTTTTTTATCGTTGCTTTAGCCACTACCACATAATGACATTTATTATTCGACATTTTATTGTAACCAATTGTAACCAAAGTTTATAACCTCAAATTAAGTGTCAATGAATAAATGTCATTATGTGAAAGTGGCTAAAGTAACAATCCATTCACATAGCCTACTCTAATTATGATTTTTTTCGATGTGTCTATATAAGAGGGTTGAATTTGTAATTATATAATAGAAACTGGCACTGATTCTGTACCTATATTAGGCATCAAAACAATTAGATTTTTACAGTTATTGCTGCACAATGTAAATGTAAGCTATTTAAATAATTATTGTAAACGAATTTTAGATGAAAATCTTGATTTGTTTGATGGGGTAGGTAAAATAAAAGCAGTGGCGTGCGATTTTAAGTTAAAATCAGATTACCAACCTGTAGTGGTGCCCAGTAGAAAAATACCGTTTCATTTAATGAACAATTTAAAGAAAGAATTGAATAAAATGGTGGAGGAAGGAATTGTTGCGAAAGTAGTGACACCCACTGAATTTGTAAACCCAATTGTATTGGTGAAGAAACCGAATAATGAGATACGTATATGTCTGGATCTTCAAAATTTAAATCAGGCACTTATGAGGGAACATTTTGAATTACCTACTTTCGACGATTTAACCAGTAATTTAGCAGGTTCAAACTTTTTTTTTTCGTGTTAGATGCTAATAAAGGGTTTTGGCAAATTGAACTGACAAAGAAAGCTTCCGATTTGACAACATTTGCCACGCCTTTCGGTCGATTTAAATTTTTAAGATTACCATATGGGATTTATAATGCTCCAGAAATATTTCATAGGACGTTTACGGATGTTTTCTAAGGAATTCAAGGTATCAGAATTTATATTGATGATTTGATTGTATATGCTAAAACTGAAGAGGAGCATGATAAAATATTAGAACAGATTCTAGAGAGAGCTCGTGCGTACGGTGTTCGGTTTAATAAAGATAAAGGTAAATTTAAATTAAATGAGGTAAAATACGTAGGCCATATTATTATGTAACCAAGGTATAAAAATTGACGACAGTAAAGTTGAAGCGATTGAGCAAATACAAACGCCAAAGAATAGCAAAGAATTAACTAGGCTTTTAGAAATGGTTACTTATGGAAAATTTATACCAAAATTATCAGAAAAAAACTGCAAATTTGCGGCAATTAATTAAAAAGGATGTTATTTGCAAGTGGTTACCAGTGCATGAAACCGAATTCCAAAATTTGAAATATGTTTTAAGCAATAGACCTGTTCTGCAATTTTATAATATATAATATTGTCTGTAGATAGTAGCAAAAACGGGTTAGGAGCAGTGCTTTTACAAAATGGTGCACCGATAGCTTATGCATCAAAGGCGCTCACTAGCATACAAGAAAATTATGCACAAATCGAGAAGGAAACACTTGCAATTGTGTTTGGATGTCAACGTTTCCATCAATACCTTTATGGTAAACATTTCACGGTGGAAAGTGACCATTTACCGTTGGAATCAATTTTTAAAAAACCATTAGCTAAGTGTCCACTAAGAATTCAAAGATTAAAGATTACATTACAAAACTACAGTTTTACTCTGAAATACAAAAAAAGGTTCTTAGTTATATTTAGCAGACGCATTATCTCGAGCAAGTTATAACAATGATGAGTTCAAGTTGATTGAGGTAAATACCGAAGCTCAAGTAAATTTTATAAATTACGTAGATATATCTCCGCGTCAATTTGACAGAGTTATACAAGAAACAGAAAATGACCCGGTATTAGTAGAATTAAGCAAAGTGATTAGAGACGGTTGGCCACAAAATAAACGTATTTTAAATAATATGGTGAAGCCTTATTGGAAGTTTAGGTCTGAACTAACCTAAATGCGAGGTACAATCTTTAAGAATGATCAAATAGTAATACCCAAAAGCGTGCGTCAGGAAATAGTTAACAGATTACATTACAATCCCTTGGGTATTAACAAGACGCTAATGAAAGCTAAGGAATTAGTATTTTGGCCATTTATGACAAAACAAATTACGGATGTTGTTAGAAATTGTTCAGCGTGCCTGACCTACCAGAAATCACAACAGAAGCAGCCTATGATAGTTAAAGACTTAGCTACAAGACCGTGGCAAATTGTTGCCGCAGACTTATTTACCTTGCAATCCACTGAATATTTGCTTATAGTAATCTCATATTCGAAATATCCAGAAATTTATAATTTAGGACATTGTACCCAAAGTCATATAGTGATACAATATTTCAAAGCAACTTTTTCCTGGCACGGTAAGCCTGATATATTTTACACCGACAATGGTCCACAATTTATTAACGTTAATTTCCAAAGATTTCTAAATCAGTGGCAAATCCAGCATCGTACATCCTCGCCAAGGTATCCTCAATCCAATGGTTTTGTAGAAAGACATGTACAAACCATAAAAAACATGCTACGTAAAACACTTTACGATAAAAAGGAAATGTATTGGTCTTTACTAGAATATAGGAGTACACCGATTGCTAAAAATATACCATCGCCAGCAAAACTTCTATTTGGCCGAAAAATTAAAGGCCACGTGATTATAAATGAAGAGTTATTACAACCAAAAAACGTGGACAAAAAGTAGTCAGAAATTCTGAAGACTCAAATTAAGAAACAACAACGACATTATAACAAAGAATTAGGCCCAGATCTTACGATATTATGTTAGATCATAACGAACATGTTCTGAATAGAAATCGTAAGTTTCTGAGAAGAATTGAAGGAGCAAAGTTCACAGATTTTGACGATGAAATATTTGATCAAGCATTTGAGGATAAAATTGATGCTAATGTAAAAGAGACAAAAGAAAGTACAGCAAGCAGTAAAATAGAAAGTCTCACAAATGAAGTAACAGAAACGTCAAATACAAATAAAATTAATGCAACGAATAAGACTCGAAGCGGAAGAATAGTAAGAAAACAAAAATACCTAAGTAATTATTGTACTTAGTATAAGTTGAAGTAAGTTAGCCCTTAAGTTTAATCTTAAAGTTTAACTGTAAGTAAAGAAGGGAGACGTTATGTGAGTTAGTTAGTGCGCATGCCAATAGTAGTAGTATACAGGGTGTGACGCGAAGAGTTTTGATTAGAAGTTTTTGGGGATGTAGTAATAGGCGAAATGTAAAATTTTATAATATTACACTATCGATAATGCTGATTTTAAATATAATATTTTGATGAATGATCTACTTCCGGTACACCGGAAGTACATACCAACTCCCTTATTTTAAATAGAACATGGTATTTTTTATTTCATTTTTCAATTCTCTATCAAATTTTGAATAAATTTCATGTACCATGCCCTATACTAAAACTTAATAGTTTTTGAGATATTTCAATTTTTTTTAATTTTTCTAGAAAAACAGTACCAAATAAATCACGATATTGCTGCAAACAAACACACTACTGACTTAAAATTTGACATGGCGAATTGCAAGACATCACTAAAGTGCCTCGTCCTTTGAAATGTAATTTTTTTATACAGGGTGTTTTCCACATACCACTCAATTCCAACAATTTCAAACAATTATAACTCGCTTATTTCAAATACAACACCCTGTATATTATATCAGATTTCAATTCCTATCTTCATTCTCGTTTAATTGATAGTAGCATTCCCTATACCTAAATCTAGCCGGTTTTGAGATATTTTATTAATTACTATTAATTTATATTTATTATTTACTTAACAATAACGAAACTTAATAGTTCAACATTAATAAAGCGTAGACCGTGGCTGTTTTCACACCTTTCTTCAAAAGTTCATGTTTTATAGCAAGCAATGGCAAATTTAGCTTAAAAATGACAGTTTTTTAAAACTTATCATTATTTACGCCGAGTGTAGTATTAAGCGGGCGTATCGTATTTTTTACAGAAAGGTACCAAGAAAAACCAAACGTGATGACGCAAAATGATACCATAAGAAGATTGGTTAGAAACTGCTCTCAATGTGGTCAATTTGGTAGGTTGAATTGAATAAAAATATTAAGGCAGTATCTAAAACACAAACATATATCAATTAACCGCCGTTAAACACTGTTGCTCCCTACTAGGGTATTCGGTCCTTTACCGCATTTCCTAGTATTGCTGTGAACCACGGCGTACGTTAGGTTTTGTTAGGCGTTAGGATATTGTTCAGTTGGTGTCAGTTTCTTATCACGTTACGACGTTATTGAACAGCTGGATGCTGCATGTAAGTATATTAAATTTGAATTTATTACATTACACCTACAGTCTTGGCCAATTGTGTTAGACACCCTTCACTTTCATAGGTTCGAAAGGCGTTTCCGGTCGCTTTTTGGTAGATTTGTTGACGATCCACTATTCATATCGTTGCAGGGTGGTACGAACCACACATCGCGAATATTTCATTATTCTCGCTATAGCGACTAAAGCAGCGATTCCCAATGTGGTCATATCTACCCCAGGGGTCTATGACAACCTGTAAGGAGTCTACGTCAGCGAAAAAAAATTGGGGGTGCATTAAATGAAAATCGGGTCCACGATAGTGAATCTCAACATACACTGATAGTACCTACTTACTTACATTATACTATCTTATAAAGACATAAGTATACATTATTTATAAAAGTACCTATGAAGTAAAATAGTAATTATATACCAAGGGAGAGAAAACATTTTTCTCAGCCGAGTAGCCAAGAGGCTGAGAAAAATCTTCTCTGCCGTGGTTTATATACTATTTTTTTCCACTACTAGCATATTTAACCGCTTTCTCAATAATAATGTAATATAATAAGCCGTTCCGATAAATGTTTAATTTAAGATATCCATAGAAAACATGTTAGTCTGTAAAAACAAATGAATAAACATTTAATGTCAAATTGAGATTTTATTCATGTCTTGTCACAATAAAAAAAAAATGTCAGACAGTAGTTGTACTCCTGCAGAAATCCGCAAGGAAGCAAATCAAATAGAGTATGAAAAATACTGGTACACTGGCTTGCAATAAAATCTCCTACACCTTAATGTCAAGCAAGCTATTTTGAAGATTATTTTTCAATGTAAGCTGACTTTAGATTTGACGGATGTGACACTATGCATAGAGGTTGTGGTGACTTATAAAAATAGTGTACTTTTGGAAATGAAACGTCAAATTAGAAATGTCACAAAAGGTGAAATCAATATAGGTAAAACTAGGTGTACGAGATTTTATTGCAAGCCAGTACGTCAATTAATTATTATTTTAATAAGTAGTGTTTACCAAATTACGTATTTCCTACTTTGTTATTTATGTTAAATGTTAACCTAACCTTTTTTCTTGAATTGCGGATTTCATTCGTGCATCTATACGACATCTATGGTTTTATATTCAAATTATTTCTATTCTATACATTTTTATTGAATAAATCAGAATTTTTTCCACTACTAGCGTTAGAAGACGTCATTATTTGGTATGTTTTCGGGCCGAGAAGATGAATTTCTCTCCTAGTAGTCAATAATAAAAATTATCTCCTACTAGTAAATAATAAAAACAATTGACACTAATAAAATTATGATTACGAATGAAATCCGCAATTCAAGAAAAAAAGTTAGGTTAACATTTAACATAAATAAACAAAGTAGGAAATACGTAATTTGGTAAACACTACTTATTAAAATAATAATTAATACCGCAATTATGGCAGGTTATGTTAATTCCTGACGTACTGGCTTGCAATAAAATCTCGTACACCTAGTTTTACCTATATTGATTTCACCTTTTGTGACATTTCTAATTTGACGTTTCATTTCCAAAAGTACACTGTTTTTATAAGTCACTACAACCTCTATGCATAGTGTCACATCCGTCAAATCTAAAGTCAGCTTACATTGAAAAATAATCTTCAAAAATTAGCTTGCTTGACATTAAGGTGTACGAGATTTTATTGCAAGCCAGTGTACCAGTATTTTTCATACTCTATTTGATTTGCTTCTTTGCGGATTTCTGCAGGAGTACAACTACTGTCTGACATTTTTTGGTATTGTGACAAGACATGAATAAAATCTCAATTTGACATTAAATGTTTATTCATTTGTTTTTACAGACTAACATGTTTTCTATGGATATCTTAAATTAAACATTTATCGGAACGGCTTATTATATTACATTATTATTAAGAAAGCGGTTAAATATGCTAGTAGTGGAAAAAATAGTATATAAACCACGGCAGAGAAGATTTTTCTCAGCCTCTTAGCCATTATTTCCCGAGACGCGAATGCTACTCGGCTGAGAAAAATGTCTTCTCTCCCTTGGTATATAATTACTATTATTATTGTCAATTGTTTTTATTATTTACTAGTAGGAGATAATTTTTATTATTGACTACTAGGAGAGAAATTCATCTTCTCGGCCCGAAAACATACCAAATAATGACGTTTTCTAACGCTAGTAGCATTATTTCCCGAGACGCGAAGCGTCGAGGGAAATAATGGCTAAGAGGCTGAGAAAAATCTTCTCTGCCGTGGTTTATATACTATTATTTTTTCCACTACTAGCATATTTAACCGCTTTCTCAATAATAATGTAATATAATAATCCGTTCCGATAAATGTTTAATTTAAGATATCCATAGAAAACATATGTTAGTCTGTAAAAACAAATGAATAAACATTTAATGTCAAATTGAGATTTTATTCATGTCTTGTCACAATACCAAAAAAAAATGTCAGACAGTAGTTGTACTCCTGCAGAAATCCGCAAGGAAGCAAATCAAATAGAGTATGAAAAATACTGGTACACTGGCTTGCAATAAAATCTCGTACACCTTAATGGTCGCATACAGGGAAGCTTAGCGCTGTAGCGCTTTATGGAAAAATTCCCTGAATGACAAAGTAATGACGTCATTCTTACAGCGCTTTCTTAAAGCAGTCCGCCATTATTACAGCGTATATTTTTTCCGCTACATCGCTGCAGCGTATTCTGTCCATTTTACATAAAACTTTTTAATACATATTTTTAGGTTAACTTTCGAAAACAAAACCGGTTTGCAAATCAATACCTCACAAAAATGATGTAGCGTTCAGGGAGTGTGCAGCGATACAGCAAATCGCTTACCGTCAGCGCTTAAGCGTATTTTTTTCCCTGTATGCGACCAATGTCAAGCAAGCTAATTTTTGAAGATTATTTTTCAATGTAAGCTGACTTTAGATTTGACGGATGTGACACTATGCATCGAGGTTGTGGTGACTTATAAAAATAGTGTACTTTTGGAAATGAAACGTCAAATTAGAAATGTCACAAAAGGTGAAATCAATATAGGTAAAACTAGGTGTACGAGATTTTATTGCAAGCCAGTACGTCAGGAATTACCATAACCTTCCATAATTGCACTATTAATTATTATTTTAATAAGTAGTATTTACCAAATTACGTATTTCCTACTTTGTTTATTTATGTTAAATGTTAACCTAACCTTTTTTCTTGAATTGCGGATTTCATTCGTGCATCTATACGACATCTATGGTTTTATATTCAAATTATTTCTATTCTATACATTTTTATTGAATAAATCATGATTTGATTACTTCAATTGTTTTTATTATTTACTAGTAGGAGATAGTTTTTATTATTGACTACTAGGAGAGAAATTCATCTTCTCGGCCCGAAAACATACCAAATAATGACGTCTTCTAACGCTAGTAGTGGAAAAAATTTATTATATATGTTTATAAAATTATGTAAATTGTAGGATGTAGGCATTCGCTTTGTGGTCGCAATACATTATATTTTATAAGTTTTGAACTTGTAAAAACCTGCATATAATGATATAGTATACCAGTATCGTCTTGTTACAAGCATACGCGCAGTCTCAGAGCTTCGCGAACTTGCACTGACTTGTTCAATTCGTCACTCTTTATCACACAAATTATAGTGAATGAATGTTATTTTGTTTGAGAGTGCCGGAGAAAAGTAAGTACATTATTTTTTATTAAATTTTAGTTTTGTACTCGTAGTTAGCAAAGATAGATAAATTACGTCAATCATGACTTCAGTTATTAGTAGTTTAATATTCAAATTATGCAAAATTACACGAGTACTCCTCAATAGTTTCTTTTTCAAAGTTTAAGCAAATTAAGATGTTATAATTACACTGCAATCTCCGTAATCCGAAGTAATTGCTGCAAGCAGATGTTCGGATTACGGAATGTTTTCGGAAAACTCTAAAAAAAGACAACATACATATTACGTATGTATTTTATTATTAACATACAATATGTTACGGCTTTGAAAGATAAATTAAGAAAATAAGAAATCCACAACTACAGCTTCTCACATTCATTTATAATGGCTGTACACCTATGCCTGCCATAAAATCTAAGACCATACGATTTAAATTTTACTTTGATTTTTTAATATACAGCTGCTTGACTTTATGTCTTATTAAAATAGATTAATTTTGCCCACAGATGACTGATGCCATGTCCGAATCTAAAAAGAAATGTAGACAGTACAGCGTTGATTATTTGAAGTTTGGCTTCATTCCATCATTGTCGGACAAACAATTGCTTATGTGCCTTGTATGCAACAAAGTTTTGGGCAATGATGCTATGAAACCATCTAAGCTGCAGGATCATCTGAGAAGATGTCACCATGATAAAACAGATAAAGATTTGAAATACTTTCAAACACTCAAAGATAAACTTCAGAAGAGACCCACGCTGGACAGAATGTTCGCTTCGACGTCGCAAAGAAGCGATGATGGTTTGCGGGCGTCGTACAATATCTCGCTACTTATAGCAAAATCCGGAAAACCGCATACTATCGGAGAGAAGTTAATTTTGCCAGCCGTTGAAGAGGTTTTAAAAACTGTTTTACACAAACCTACATCTGATATCATTAAAAGAATTCCCTTAAGCAACAATACTGTTAAAAGACGTGTTGATGAAATGAGTTCTGATATTGAAAGTTTCTTGTGTAATTATTTGCAAACGACCCACTTCTCTTTACAACTGGACGATTCAACTTTACCTAGTAATGCAGCATTATTGTTATATGTTCGTTTTATTATGAATCAGGAAATCTACGAAGAACTGCTCTTCGCAAGAACTTTGACAACCGACACTAAAGGTGAATCAATATTTCATGTTTTGAAGGATTACTTCATTGAAAAAGCAATCTCTTTATCAAATATAATATTACTCGCTACAGATGGAGAATCTGCCATGGTTGGACGTTACGGTGGATTTATAAGCTATTTAAAACAAAATGTGTCAGGGTTGTTAGCAATACATTGCGTCATCCATCGACAACATTTAGTTGCTAAAAATTTAAGTGTTAGATTGCATGAATCTCTTCAATTAATCATTGATGCAGTAAACCGAATTCGAAGCAACGCATTGAATAAGCGGTTATTTGCGCAGTTGTGTGAAGAAAATGACGAACATTTCCATCAATTACTCCTTCACACTGCAGTACGCTGGCTCTCTAAAGGCTTATGTTTGAAGATTTTTTGCACTTTTTGAGACTATTTTAGAATTTCTGGATACTAAAGATAAAATTTTAAAAGACAATTTATTGAAGAGGAAAACAGACATCGCCTATTTAACAGATTTGTTTACAAAATTTAATACGGTTAATTTGCACTTACAAGGCGACAGTCTAAATTTGATTAAAACAAAGTCAATCTTATCAGCGTTTCTTGCCAAAGTTAAACTAATTAAGCAAAATATTGGACGGGGCGAATTTTCCCAGTTCCCCAATTTGTCACAAACAAACTGCCAGGAAGACGACGTTTCAACCTACGTTCAACATTTGAATGCGCTCTATTCAGATTTTGAAACTAGGTTTGAGGATGTTTTGGCTATGGTAATACCACCGTGGATAATTAACCCATATGGTAACATAGAAGAAACGACTGTCGTAATACAAGAGAAACTGACTGAACTAAGTACAAACGAAGAACTTAAGGTTCAGTTTAAAAACGGATATCAGCAATTTTGGCTGCAAAACAATATACCCGTTACTTATCCCATATTATGGAATATAGCGAGGACATTTTTAATTTCCTTTCCATCGTCATACCTAGTGGAAAGGGGGTTCAGCACTGTTACTAATCTCTTAACAAAAAAAAGAAACAAACTGGACATCATTAGCCGAGGAGATTTAAGATTAAACCTTACAAAATTGACGCCAAATGTTGATAATTTATTATTAAAGCATCAGGTTCATCCTTCTCACTAAAAACATTTACTTATTGCTTAGTTTATTTTATGTTATGTATATTTTATATAACATATAAAAATTTTATTGTGAGTAGTTTTAATTTAAATTTAATTTATAAATGTATAAAACTTAACATGTGTTTTTACTTTAAGTTTTTAACATTAAACTTCACTACAGTTAGAAATTTACAAAAAATCAATATCAGGTAAGTAGGGGGTCTACCCAAAACCGAAAACATGGCAAGCGGTCTACGACACAGAAAAGTTTGGGAACCTCTGGACTAAAGTCTTACTTTGTGTCTTAAGTAGGACTGTTTGCCCACGTTCTACTTTGGTTAATTCACAAACTTTTGGCATTGTTTCACTATCTAAGTTTAATCCATAAAAATAAAAGTATCCAACACAAACTATCCTAGTTATAAACTCCTAACACACCTGTCTAATCGCGTCGACAATACACTAATATTTAAAATCGAAACATTGCTGCCTGCTTACCTATTGTCCCAAAGTACATAAGCACTAAATATGTAAATTAAGTATAAATTCGATGCTCATTTTCTTGGAAGTGTAATAATACTTATAAGAATGGGGTTTTATGAGGGTGTCTAACACATTTGGACAAGGTTGTATATATTTGTGGTCGTTTATTATTAATGATTACTTATTTGAGTTCTAAATAAAAAAGTTTAACGTAGAACAAACTTCACCAACGATGAATGACGAGATTAGGTATATGTAATTCGTTTTTTTAAGTTTCTTCTTATTTTAGGAATGTTGGTAGTGAAACTAGGTAGCTGCGTACTTCTACTAGATATTGATTTGATTATGAAAGCTGGTTTAATGTGATGTAATGCACAAGTTTAATTCATAAAGAACTGAAATTCGTGTGACAATTATGCGTCCGCCATTTATTAACAAGTACAATTTTATTAAATGTATTGTTATTCTTTTGTATGCTATTATTATTAAATGTATTGTTTTGATAACAAGCGAACGTTTAATAAAGTAGTCACAAACATATGTATGAATTTGTTCTTCACTACATTTACTTAAACCTGATTATGTCTTAGTTATACAGATTTAGCATCTAAAATAATATTTGTTTAACATATAAATAACAAGTGTTTCCTCTTATAAGAAAAAGAAATATAAAGGTAAGTACTATCTGTGAAAAGAAAAGTAATGCGTATATTACATTCATTGGAAGACGTGTGTATATATTATGTCTATCTTTCTTTTGTTTCATCAGATATAAAATCACTTTAGGACAATAAATCGACTATAAATGTATTTTATTTTTAAATACATCAAAATTGATTTATAATATTTGTTGTTTTATTGACCTAAATTGGATTTATATATGCAGAAATAAAAGATAAGTAAACGTAATTAATACACACGTTTTCGAAGACGTGCATAGACGTCCTTGGAGACGTATACAGACGTCTTTGAAGACGTGTATAGACGTCCTCAAAGACGTATATAGACGTCCTCAAAGAAGTGTATAGACGTCCTCAAAGACGTGTATATACGTCCTCAAAGACGTGTACAGACGTCCTCACAGACGTGTAGAGACGTCTTATAATGACGTCGTGAGGATGTGACATAACTACGTCATATATATGTACATTCTTCTTGAGGAGGAGTCTTTGAAGGACGTCTTTTGGTCTTCAAAATACGAAATTTGACGTCCTGATAACGACTTTTTGTTTGCTGGGTACAGAAAAGCAAATTGAGAAAGGAAGTAACATGGCTCAAACAAACGTTTTTTTTTGCTTTATATACAATTTAACGCATCTTAAACGAGCAAATTTCCACCGTCTTTTCTTCCGTAAACTGACTATGATCCTTTTTTTGGATTATACAACTCATAATGTATTAATTCCCTATACCTGTACTGGACTAATAAGTGATAATTAAGCACCGTGCTTTTTCATTAATAAGCGACTATATCACTCACATTTCTGTCAACCAATCACACAGTTGGAATTCCTCAGCAACAGCCAATGACATTCGTTTTATAGCGAAAAAATCACGTGTGAATTTTAATAAGTGATAAAATCACTCGTGGTTTTATCAATACAAATGGAGTACCTTCAAAACGATTCATTTTCACTCACAATGCTCGCAATTACTACACAAAGCAAATCTTGTTTTTTTTTTGTTTCCTCTTCTTCTGAGCTACCAGCCAAATACATGGCAAAATGAACACAATCTAATAGAGTATATCCGATAACTGCGGAACTTACTAATATCAAACTATACATTGCAACAAATTTTGTTCGTGATATAGTCTTTTTAAATACAACGCGTGACCAAGATTTTTCTTTGATAAAATTGATTTGGATAATTTGTTTGTGCTTGTTGATCCTAAATAAGTTCACGAGCCCGAATTATCCAAATCAATTTTATCGGAAAATCTTGGTCACTTGTTATATTATGATTATACAACTCATAATGTATTAATTCCCTATACCTCTACTGGACTAATAAGTGAAAATCAAGCACCGTGCTTTTTCATTAATAAGCGATAATCACCTTTGTTGATTTACCATAGCAACCGGTTTTAATCGTTGATTGTTCATTGCAAATTGCTTGTCAGTTACATTTCCTATACCTGTCATAATTTGATTGAAAATGTCGCGAGACGGCGAAACTATATTAGAAAATATTGATCAGACAGTTAAAAATAATAAACCTCTTACTACAATGCAATCTGAAAACTATATATGATCACAATTTATGGAATGTTGTAAAGTTCGATCACATATATGTATTATTAATTCCTGTTTTTTGCTTTATTATGCATTGTTATTAGGCAGCTCAGAATGCTTGTCAGTGATGACATTTCCTATATGTATTAGTACCCGTTAGAAATTAACCTCAAATAGTCGTACCTAATTTAGTGAAGTTGCTTTATTCGTTGTATAATCTAAAGAATACAACTCTTGGTTTTGTGATTATCTGCAATCGCCGGATGGCACTCGATATGTTGCCAAATAATTCCACTCGTCCTTCGGACTCGTGGAATTAATATTTGGCAACATATCTCGTGTCAAGCCGGCGATTATCGATAATCACAAAACCACTCGTTGTATTATATATGATAATCACCTTTGTTGATTTACCATAGCAACCGGTTTTAATCGTTGATTGTTCATTGCAAATTGCTTGTCAGTTACATTTCCTATACCTGTCATAATTTGATTGAAAATGTCGCGAGACGGCGAAACTATGTTAGAAAATATTGATCAGACAGTTAAAAATAATAAACCTCTTAATACAATGCAATCTGAAAACTACATGTGATCACAATTTATGGAATGTTTTAAAGTTCCATCACATACAGGGTGTTAGTAAATAAGTGCGACAAACTTCAGGGGGTGATTCTGCATGCAAAAATAATGACAGTTTGCTATATAAACGTCCGTCCGCAAATGCTTAGTTTCAGAGTTATTTATTTTCAATAAAAGAAAAATTAATTACTTATTAACAATAATTTTATAGCTAACTAAAAGCTTAATAATGATGAGTTGCTATTTTAGCACTTCGTTAAAATATTTGTATTTAACAATGCATTGATATTGAATGTCGACAGTAGCCTACTAGATCATTATCTAGTAGGCTACTGTCGACATTAAAGAAATGAAAAATACACGTTAAGATGTTTTATTTTCTTGCATAAAACGGCGCCTCACACGAAAAAAAGGCAAGAGAGGTTTTTTAGCACAAATTGAATGGCAAATTCAAAAATGATTTTTAATTTGAAATATCTCAGTGGCGTACCATTTTTTTCTTAAAAAAAATTAAGATCATTACCCGTTTGCACGCCAATGATGAATATACAATTCTTGCGGTTTCAGAGCAATAAATAAATCGTCGGTTTTTAAGAAAAACTTTAACACCCTATAACTCTGAAACTAAGCATTTGCGGACGGACGTTTATATAGCAAACTGTCATTATTTTTGCATGCAGAATCACCACCTGAAGTTTGTCGCAGTTATTTACTAACACCCGGTATATGTATTATTAATTCCTGTTTTTTGCTTTATTATGCATTGTTATTAGGCAGATCATTGCTTGTCAGTGATGACATTTCCTATATGTATTAGTAGATACTCGTTAGAAATTAACCTCAACATGTCGTACCTAATTCAGCGAAGTTGCTTTATTCGTTGTATAATCTAAAGAATACAACTCTTGGTTTTGTGATTATCTGCAATCGTCTACTGCACTACTCATGTTTGCCCCAACTTTGCCATAAGAGATTCTACCCCGTGCGTCCTACGGGGACTCGTGTAATTAATATTTGGCAACATATCTCGTGTCAACCCGCGATTATCGATAATCACAAAACCAGTCGTTGTTATTAAACAGTACGGTTGACCGTCCTAGGGTCAGTCGATATCATCCGAAAGCGTATGCAATAAACCACAGACGCGTTCAGTAAGAAACGTAATGACATGATGCAATGATATAAAGTGCAATTCTTATGGAAATAAAAACAATTTTAAAACGAGATAAATATTCTCAAGCTGCTCTTAACAGTATGAAAATACTACTAAATATATTCCTTTCAAAAAGAAAAGTCCTTCCACAAATAATATAAATTGCTTAAAAAAAGTCAGATTTATTGTTTAAAATATAAAAAAACAAGGTTTTATGGAAAATCACGGTAGAGGGAAACTTAAGACAATAAAATCTCGAAACCATCTCCCAGCTGAAATGAACAATTCAGAACAACAATACATAGTAATAGTTGGTAATAGTAAATACTTACAAAGGAGCGATACTGTCAAATTGACAGCAAGAAACTGAACCTGTCTGTGAACGCGTCTGTGGTGTTTTGCGTACCCGTTCGGATGACATTGACTAACCCTAGGAGGGTCGACCGTACCTACTGTACATATATGATAATTTAAGCATTATAAACAGCAGACCGAGATATATTAGTGAATAACCGATATTGAGTTTAATTATGTATGTATCGCATTCGTTAAGTTTAACGTCGCCGGTGAAACCTGTTTTGACCATTTTCAATTGGCAAAACTGTTAGAATGAGCTTTAACGTCGACGTTAAACTTAATGGATACGATACATAATCAGGTCCATTCTTGTATTGGAAAGGGATACGTTGACGAAATATAGCATACACATTACCTATTATCGTATAGCACAGCGATTCTAAGGGTACGTTCATAGTAGCGCGACGAAGCGAGCGACTAGCGGTGAGATTAGAGTACCGACTTAAACAAGATGTGGGAATCTAGGCTCCAGCACTATGAACGCTAAGCGAACGTACCCTTAATCGTATGACTACGCCAAATATTTAATTATACGATTTCGAGTTTTATTTCTATAACATCGATTTAAAAATCCTGAAATTAAATAAAATTCACAGTAGTTGCGGTACCAATACTTAACTTACTTATAACACTTACGGTAGGAAATTATGGAATTGTTATATCACGTAGGAAAGTTTAAGATGGCTTAATAATAATTATTATATTTACCAACGAAATTGAAATCAATCACTGGCTATTTTTGTGAGTTTTTTTCTAATAAAACACTTACTTGCCTGCTTAGTAACAGACAAAACTTGGAGATCGAAGCAATTAACTCTCTGTTTTAAAAAGTGCATAATCATATTGTTTTAAACATGTGAAATACTACTAGTAGTTGTACCGAGTGACCAACTAAGAATGGCGGTCGGCCATATCTCAGAAACGCTTTATAGTACAGCTTCGGCAAAAAAATATCACTAACCAAAGTTGCGCCGAGAAACATCTGGAAACTTTTAGGAAAGTGTAGGATGACCGCTAGATGACGTAACTATACAAAAACTTTAAATTCTTAATTTATACATAAAAATTCCGCGTATTTTACACTGGTCATTTTTTTGTGTTTTACCAAATAAGGAGAGAGGAGGAGGGAAAACTTTGTTTTGTAAGAACGCTTGTAACTCACCAGTACTCAACAGTATTACCACAGAATAACTAGAAGGAACAACAGCTGATTTTTATATTGTTATCGAGGGTGCGTCGTTTAGGGACCTTGAATTCATTATATTCAAATCTGCCATGTTGTAAACTCACAGTGTTTGTTTTGATAGTTGACAGCACGTTGACAGTTACCATAAAAATGATGTAGGCAAATATACGAAATTTTTTTAGTATGCATGCATCATAAACCAATCAAAATACACCCATAAGCGTGCATAATCGGGCCCATTGAGCTAGTATACTAAGGAGACGCTATGAAGCATATGTCCTGTATGTTCAAAACGGCGCACTGGGCGGGGCTTAAGTGGTTTACCAATATGGCTGCCTTACCAGGTCCGCTTACGACCCTGCACACAACCCTGCACATTGCTTTTATGTCAAACACTGACCTATGAAATGTTATTTTCGACGAATTCTTCTTGTTAACGCTGTTTCTACTCTTGCAACTAGGTAGAGCACAAGAAACCATTATGTCTTGTAGTAGTTTGCTATGTAATATAACTGTAAGAATTGAAATAATCAACTAATACAACCATACATGATTATACACTAGAATCTACGTATTTGATGTAAAATGCTATATTAGTACAACGGCGCAGGTCGGCCATATTAGTATGGCCGACCTCCGCCGTTTTAGCCACGTGATAGCGTTTCCCTACTTATTCTATCTCAATGATCAGGCCTTTATCGCACGGCGTGCGTATAAAGATGGTATAAAGGTTGCTTGGTAACAGCCAATCCCAAGCGTTTAATAGTCCAGTGAAATGTCAGGAATGTCAAATGACATATAGGTACATGTCACTCGATAATATGTATTGGAATTATTGATTTGGTTTGTACCGCATTTAATATCGTATAACACGTTATTATTTTATTGTAAACTATCAAATTAATCAACAATTATGGTCAATTTTATTTCAAAACATATAACATGAATAATTAATAATTAAGTGAAATGTCAAATGACAATATGTTGCATTTATACTAAAAAATATCGTATGAAACAGTGCATAATTAGCTTTTAAAGCTCGAGTAACGAGTTTAAAGCCACGACGCGAAGCGGAGTGGCTTTAACGTTACGATGCACTAGTGATTATGCACTAGTGTCATAAGGTTTGTTCCTACAACGTTGGAAACAGGTCGGTAATCGAATAGCACATGCCTAATATAGACACATCGAAAAAAACCAATTAGAGTAGGCTATGTGAATGGATAGTTACTTTTGCCACTTTCACATAATGACACTTATTCCTTGACATTTAATTTGAGGTTATAAAGGTCATAAACTAAAGTTACAATAAAATGTCAAGTAATAAATGTCATTATGTAATAGTGGCTAAAGCAACGATCAAAAACATTTACCTAGCCTACCCTAATTATGTTTTTTTTTCGATGGCACGTTATAAGAAGTGCGTTCCAACAACTTCGAACTAAAGATCACGCACGGCAGGTCAGACGTTTCAACAAATTTTCTGTGATTTGCTGACAGTTTGTCGGCTATCAGAACGATTTGAAGATTTTTCTCAAATCGACGTAGTACAATTGCAACGCATGCGCCTTGTCATCACAGACTAGGTGGATGTTCCAACCGTTCCAACAAATAGTGATGGGTTGCTACGAAGCAAACTGCTATTTTGAAACTGCTAACTATCGTTAGAAGTTTGTAGCAGCTAACGAATATTAAAAGAAACTGCTACAAAAAGTAGCAGTTTCTTTCCGATGTAAATATTTCTGACGTAGCAGCTCTATAGACATCATATGTTCTATCCCGTTGTAATAGCGAAGCAATATAAAACTGCTATAGGAGAAACTGCTACAAAAAGTAGCAGCTTTTTAAACTGCTAACGAAAAGTAGCAGTAGCAGTTTGTAGCTGCTAATGAAAAATAGCAGTTTTACACATCAACACCAACAAGTACTTTTGAATCGCCTAATCCGAAACTTGTCTGCAACCAAGCATGCGCAGTAGAGCGATACATACACTTATCGCCGACTAATTGCCAATATTTTGTTGGAACAAACCTATAATATACTATTAGTTTTCGTAACGTCCAACAGCATTGCATTTAACTGCTTTGTGGTTTCAAATTAAGAATAAGCGAAAGAAAAAGGAATATGAATTACTAAATTAATATGTATGTGGATATTACAACTACCGTAACATGAGATAGCCCACTACTTTCAGTTTTCATACAATAACTGTAACCCTTTTCACTTATTGTAGCCACAACCAATTATAATTAATAAATCTATTCTTGGAGCCAGTTTACACACGATACGTAAATATAGACACTGTGTTTTCATGCGCATAAATTTTATGATCGGGTCGTGTCCCTTTTGGTTATTCTGTGATATTACTCCTCTAATCTATGCTTACAAATTTCAACCAATCTAATAAATAACGTTCTAGAAGGCGCTGTTTAATTTCTTTAAAAAATTATGTCTTATCGAAAATACTAAAGAAAATATACTTGTTTTACTGCAGATTAGAAAAGTAGGCAAAATTACCAACAAATTAGTGAAAACCGGGTATCACTATCTTTTACCTATCCGAAGATAGCTTGAAGAATGTATGAATGGTCAAAAATCACAAAATTTACGTATTTAAATTCCTTCACCACCCTCTAGTGGTGATGGACAAACTAATATTAAATAGTTTGAATCGCTAAATGTAGACCACCCGGGTCCACGTATTAGTCATGTGCCGCGCTACCAGCGCTTGTATAGAAAGTTATCTAAGCTACAGATACTCTCTCCTTATACGAAGCCATGTATGCAGTGTTCGCCAACAAAGAGTGATGGAAGAGGGTGTTTCTTGTCGTACAACGTTCTGAGGTCTTTATACGCAGACGCGATGCGCTTGTTTGGAGGCAAATTTAATTGGAATAAGATTGTTCATTGTCATTATTGTAATAGCTATATTTTACAAATTATCTACATGTGATAATAAAACTACAATTCTCTTAAAAATTTTAACAAAAATATACAAAATTAGTGTCTAGACTAAACTATCGCATTGTTACTCTATTAAAAGTACACAAATGTGCCCAAGTTGTGTATTTCAAGATTTTAACAAAAGTAACTTCATGACAAAAAAAGGTTTTGTTGAATCTGTATTATTTTGCAATCTTTATTTAACTTAATGTATTTAAATAATTGTTTTGCAGCTCATAACAGTGAAAAAAAAACACGAACTTATTTTATTGCATATCTTCTATTGACCTACACTAGATAGATTTAAACACTTTCTTTTACTATAGCAAGTGTTTGAATGTTTTGATTTTACAAATAGTTCTAGCAATAAAAATTGAACGACAAATTGTTGGTGAAACATATAAATGTGATAAAGTTATAACTATCGGACTGGATAAAATAAAATACATATTTTTATCCCGTATCACATTTTATTGGTTTTTAAATAAAATTAGGCGATTATATTTTATTACATTATTATACAACATGAACATATCATTGATCACGCGCTTTCACTTTTGTTCCCACCAACGATTCACGCGATTTCATTGGTGGACATGACGGGCATGCGTAAATAGACGCTAGAACGTTAGTTTGAGAGGACCAATGTAGTTTTCTCGCTTTGATGTCTGAATTTCTCCAGGACTACCCGCAATATAAGAAGTAACTACATACATATATGCTTGAACAATAATATTGCAATTGTTGGATTAGTTGCATATCACCTGATATACAGGGTGGTGCAACCAAGATGGGGTGGACGATTGTAATTAAACGATGATGAGTTTTGAAAAACCTTTCTGGGATTTGATTGAGGGCTACATGGACTACGTTTTAAAAATATTCTCGTTATACAGGGTGATCGAAGCAGTTGTTGACGAACCAGACTTATGTTTTTTTAAATGGAACACTCGGTATTAGAATATTCCAGTCGATTTTGCTAATCAATACAAACAATTTGATATAACATTAGTTGGGTCTAAAACTCAGAGTTACGGAGAGAAAAGCGATTAAAGTTGAAAAAACGCTACGATGTTCTTCCATTTTATATCAATACCGGATATGAATATTAAAAAATTAAGTGTATCATTGAATGTGCCGTACTCTTCGGTAAAATAATGGTCTACACTCAACTTGAAATTATTCACCATTATACAGGGTGATCGAGTTTTGTAAATCCAATTCGAACTTACTTTTTTTTAATGGAACACCCTGTATATTATTTTTCTGTGTTAAAGAGCACTTTATCAGCTTCCCAAAAATGCCATACATGTTACCCTTTTGACTGACGGTTTTAAGCAAATTGACCACAAATGTAATTTTTTGAGATTTGTTTCGTTTAAAGATTTAAAGTTATCAGGCGATGACGCATGCATATAATCCATAATAAACAAGCAAACAAAAAACTCAGTATGTTATGTAGATTTAATGATAATGAAAAACATTGGTAACAAAAATAACAATATTGGTAACTATTAAACAATACTACAACAGATGTTCAAACAATTCGCCGTTTAAATGCAGACACATTTCGAGCCGACTGATAAATGATAGCTTAACTTTTTGTAAAATGCGTTCCGAAATATTGTAAAAACTCTGCCTTGTTCTGGCCTCCATATCCTCTACTGTTGTAGGAATGTCCTTATAAACATCATATTTAACATGCCTCCACAAAAAAAATCTATTGGTGACAGATCCGATTCAGCGATTTGCTTTCCAGTTATCGAGATAAGCTCTTACGTTTCTGTGGTAATGAGGGGGAGCTCCATCATGTTGAAACCAAAATTGCTCTCTTGCTCTCAAATTTAGAGTTTCTAGCAGTGGCGGATCCAAGAGGGGGCACGTGTCCCACCCCCCCAAACGACCCAACTGTATACTAGATAAAACATACTATTTCTAACAGAAAAATATTTTTAAATATCGCATTTAAACCCTAATGTTTAATGAAATAAAAACAATAGATTTACTACCGAGTAACCATTTTGAAACATTTCTTACGCTCAAAATAAGTTTAATCTGCTCGGCAAGTTCTTGCGTACGCCTATATTTTAGTTAGTTAAATACTTCAAAAACCACCTCCGTGGGTTTTAAATTTCAAAAATTTTCCCCGGACACCCCTCTACCCGGGGCGGTATTCCATACCCCCTGGTTTTGCCTCCCCCCCCCCAAAATGTTTTTCTGGATCCGCCGCTGGTTTCTAGAAGTAGTGGTAACTCATTTCTAAGAAAATTTAGATATGCTTCGCCAGTTAACCGTTCTACAAAAAAGAAAGGTCCTATTACACGCGAGCCAATTATTCCACCACAGACGTTTATCAACCATTTATTTTGATTGTCAATTTGACGAATCCAGTGTGGATTTTCTACAGAATAATAATGCATGTTATGCCGGTTAACCATTCCATTGCTTTTAAAAATAGCCTCATCAGTAAAAATTACATTATCGATGAAATTTGGATCATCCCAAATCTTATTTAAAAGTAAAATTGATAATAATTCTCTATTAGCATAGTCGCGATCGTACAGTTGCTGGTGCAATTCCATATGATATGGATGATATTTATATTTTTTTTAATCTTTTAATGCTGGTACGTTCAATGCCAAACACTCTTTCAATTCCAGAGGTACTTTCTTGAGGATTTTCTTCAACTGCTAATAACACCGTCAACTGGTTTGCTTCATTTGTAATGGGTTTGTTAATTACTTTACGTTTTGTAAATGCAACGTTTCCTGTTTGTTGAAATCTCTCCAATAAACTTCGAAATGCATCAGGTCTTGGCTTTCTTTCGTATTCCGGATATCGGGATGCATATATTCTACTAGCCAACAGTGGGCATTTTTGGCATTCGCCCAGTATAAACACCATATTTACCAATTCTTCTGTAATTAGAGTCATTTCTATTGAATGATTAATAATAAATCAAGAATAAATCACAAATAGAGAATTTAATGTTTTGACAGGGATGACAGTAACTGATTCACTTGTTAGGATTTGCAGCATCTTTATTCAAATACTAACTTGATGAGTTTTTTGACGACTTTAAATGTTTAAACGTAACAAATCTCAAAAAATTACATTTGCAGTCAATTTGCTTAAAAACCGCCAGTCAAAAGGGTAACATGTATGGCATTTTTGGAAAGCTGATAAAGTGCTCTTTAACACAGAAAAATAATATACAGGGTGTTCCATTTGAAAAAGTAAGTTCGAATTAAATTTACAAAACTCGATCACCCTGTATAATGGTGAATAATTTCAAGTTGAGTGTAGACCATTATTTTACCGAAGAGTATGGCACATTCAATGATACACTTAATTTTTTAATATTCATATCTGGTATTGATATAAAATGGACGAACATCGTAGCGTTTTTCAACTTTAATCGCTTTTCTCTCCGTAACTCTGGGTTTTAGACCCAACTAATGTTATATCAAATTGCTTGTATTGATTAGCAAAATCGATTGGAATATTCTAATACCGAGTGTTCCATTAAAGAAAACAAGTTTGGTTCGTCACCGACTCGTTCGATCACGCTGTATAAAATAAATATTTTTAAAATGTAGCCCATGTAGCCATCAATGAAATTGCAGAAAGGTTTTTCGAAATTCCTCATCGTTTAGTTACAATCGTCCACCCCATCTTGGTTGCACCACCCTGTAATTTCAGTATTGTAGAAGTGTTCAGATCATTTTTGTGTTCGTTGCGTGATTGTTGATATCTATAACGCCGAATTCATATTTTTTGCCTTTTTGTTTCGGTATTAGATCATATACATTTTTTTTATTTTATTTTAGTTGGTGTAATGTTTGAGTAGTTAGTGAAATGTAGATATAATTTTTTAATATAATATGCCTGGACGGAAATGTTTCATATGTGGTGATATCCCTTAATGAACGACATTAGAGCACAGCCAAACACTTATCCGTAAATATATAACGTAAACGTTGAAACGACAGATACGTATGTTGTAAGAAAAGCTTGAGAAACAGAGTTATAGCAGCATGATACGTATAGATAGTTTGATGATATTTGTCGTGCTGCAAATAACCTTACCAAGACGGTTGTTTTGGATGTATTGTATGAAGAAAAAAATAATAGGTAGTTAGGACAATATTAATAATTTTATAATAGCTGTAAGTCTCTAATAGCAGAGCCAAACACGTATCCGTATCCGTCAAAGCTGACTGGAACGCATGCGTACTTGCAATATTTTTCCTTTGCGTACATATGTCGAAATACGTACGTATTAGTCGAACGAAATGTGCGAAGAAAGTCGATATAGCCCGATTAAAACAAATTTGTAAAATAGAAATGACAACAAATGACTCAAAATTGAAACGACCATATAAACCAGCTCTATTACCTATAGTTATTTCGCATTTTATAAAATATAATAAAGTATAAAAGTATCATTAATATCTTCATTGTAATTATCGTTTAATGTCTCTATCATAAGAATTTCTTCTATTATAAAATTATTGATATTGTCCTAACTACCTATTATTTTTCCCTTTATACAATACAACCAAAACAACCGTCTTGGTAAGGTTATTTACAGCACGACAAATATCATCAAACTATCTACACGTATCGCTGCTATAACTGTGTTTCTCAAGATTTTCTTACAAAATACGTATCTGTCGTTTCAACGTTTACGTTATAAATTTACGGATAAGTGTTTGGCTCTGCTATAAGTCTGTATTGTTTTCGTTTCCTATACGCAGAGAAAGGTATTGTTACTTATTATTTTTGATTATAGAAATGTGCAGTGGCATATAACAAGTCCCGTAGACGTATAGAATAAAATGATATTATATAGATAATAAACTATTGAATGTGAGAATTCATTCTTCATTTAGTTGTAAACAAAATGTCTGCATAGGGTAAAGTGTGATATTTATACTCAATATATACTATACAAATTGTAATTTTGTAGATATTTATGTACTTGAGTTTGTAATCTTTTAGATGATTTCGTGTATTTGTTCTGTTTCTGATATTTTTGTAAATTTATTTTTATATGTCATATTTATATTAATCAGCCTTGATGTTACCTAATTATTTGAAAGACTACTTATATAATAAAAGTTAGAATAATAAATATATTGAATGTCTTTATTTAATTTATATGTACATGTATTTGTTTCTATTGATAAAAAAACGGTGAAGTCCACCTTGGTAATTATTTAAGAAAAATACTCATATTATTTGGAGCAGTATATCAAGTTGCTTCATTGGAATACAAAACGTTTTTGTACAACACCTGTTGTACAAAATGCGTTGATTTAAAAGCGCGCTTTTGATTGCTAGCGCGGCACATGGTTAATACGTGTATTACTCTCCCCCACCACCACATTAAAATTACAGAGTTGGTACCAGATGATGTAGACCAAGGAAAATACAGTGAAATACGTTTAACACGAAACTGGGGGGACCGAAATAGTTTTTCAAGTTAAAAGATTTTCGTGTTAAAGGATATTACAAAAAGTGTATATACATGTATGTATGTATGCACATACATACCTATACTAAACAAAATTTCGTTTAGTACATTTTATTTACGTAGATATATATGCATACCTTTAACAAACATCAATAAAACAAATATTAACAAGAAGTTACTGAAATTTAATACATAATTTGCAAAAAAAATCAACAACAAATAAAACGTTTATAACTTTTTTGAATAATAATTTAAGGTATTTTTTGTATTTTCGTTTCTAGATAAACAACATTGCCTCATTTGTTTTGATTTCAAACCTCTTTTAATTCTCGCCGACGTGGTAGCTGTTTTCATATTTTGTTCATTCCGAAAAACGACACCTTTTCGTGTTAAGAGAAAAAAAAATGTATCCAAATACATAGTACTTCTTTGGGACCGCTTTGTTAAACATATTTCACTGTACTTTACTTTCTAATAAGACCAATAAATTTGCTAAATTTCGTTCTGGGAAAGCAGAATCATTTAAATTTATTGAAACAATTTTGACCATACATACGTTCTTCAAGATATCTTCAGATAGGTAAAAGATAGCAATACCCGGTTTTCACTGATTTGTTGGTAATTTAGCCTACTTTTCCAATCTGCAGTCAAAAATGCATGTTTATATTTAATATTTTCGATAAAAAACTCCTGAAACAAAAATTTAAACAACGCCCTCTCGCATGCACGCTACTTATTAGATTAGTTGGAATTTGTAAGCATTAGATTAGATGAGTAATGCTGTTTCCAACGAGACTGAGTTTGCAAATTTCAGTTCAAAATAACCGGAGTTATAAGCGTTCCTTCAAAAGAAAGTTTTCCTTCCTTCCACCTTCTTATTTGACAAAATCAAAAAAATGGCCAGTGTAAAATATGCGAAATTTTTAGAATATTCCGATTTTGATATTTGTGATAGACCTTAAGTTGGTAAATTTTGTATAAAATAAGAATTTAAATTTTTGGTGTATAGTTACGCCATCTAGCTGTGATCCTACACGTGCCTAAATAATTTTCAGATGTTTCTCGGAGACACTTTAGTTAGTGATATTTTTTTCCCGAAGCTGTACTATAAAGCGTTCCTGAAATATTGCCGAGCGCTATTAAGAATAGTATAGTGTACAGGGTGGTCAACTAAGAGTTGGCCTCCGGTAGATATAATTTCCTGTGATAATAAAAACTGCAAGTCAGTTTAGGATAATCTAAAATCGACGCTATAAAATCTACAAGGTTTTGCACAATACAAGCAATTTAAGATTAAATTAACAATCAGTTAATATCACGTTTTCGACGAAAATTCAAAAAAATCAAATTTTCTATATTAGATACACGTACAATAGACAAGCCATGTCGGTATTTCAAAAATATTTAGTACCTATTCTAAGAAAAATTCTAACCAGTAGTGAAACTGGGGTGTATTTCAGTATTTGTACTACGCTCTAGGACATTTCAACGTGGCGATTTTGAATCCAAATGTAATAATACCGAGTTTAATTTTTATATAATATACAGTATGTCCCCGGATCGACGCATGAATAGGTATTTATTTTCATAGCAAACTTAAAAAATAAAACAACACAAACATTTCCTTGGCATACTCCTTGGCACAACTTATTAATCTGAAGAATTTTTCTCAACAACATTTCATCGTATCTCCTGCAGAAACACTTTATTAGTGGAAAGAATAACTTTTTTATGGATTTTCAAAGTATGTTAGATCTTGTTAAAATTTTACATACATGCATACTTTATTATTCTGAATAATTTTTCTTAATAACATTTTATCGTATCTCGTAAAAAAAAGGTACGTCATTAGTGATAAGAACTACCTTTTTGTAAATTTCCAAGGCATGCGTGATTTTTGAAAATTAAAAGTATGGCACAAATTACTTTCTATCCAAGCAGGGTTGAACCCCAGAAGATGAAATTTCAACTAAAAAATTTACAGCCTCTTATACCTATTCATGCGCCGATCCGGGGACACACGGTATATTATAATTTATGATATATAAAACATGTACAGAAACACTAATATGTCAATCAAATTAAATTTAATAATACAAAGAGTTCTAAAACAATTTCATATGTACACTTGTGGCCATAAAAATTGCATCCAATAAAACAAATAAAAAAGTATATTTATCTAATACGGCAAGTAATAGGATTTTTAAGAAACATAAAAAAAAACAATATAAAATATAGATATAATAACAAAGAAAAACATTAATATCTAGACATACTGCCGTCTTGTGTTATTACTGCATTTAAACAATTAGGCATTGAATTAATTAAGTGTTGCGCTAGATTTCCTTCTGCCACTTCTTTCTTTAATTGCTTCTCATAATTCGTCAGAATTCTGTGATCGAAAATTTCTTTTATACAAAATTGTGAAATAATACCCTAAACATTCTCAATAGAATTTTAATTTGCACTATTTGTAGGCCACGGTAAAATTTCGATATTATTTTCTTGAAATCAGTTTCTAACATTATTAAAGATACGGACTAGGCAGTTGTATTGTTGACCGATGTAACTGTTATTCCGATATAGCTGTTCTATCCAAGGCAACATCATATTTCTAAAATTCTGTTATAATTTTGCGAATTAAACCTTGCTTCAATTTTCTAACAGGTTATCATGCTATTATAACTAATCCAACTCCAAACATTAACGCAAAATCTTCCAGAATGTTGATTCCCTATTACATATGAAATCTCGAATTTTGTGGTCTGTATACTCGAATATGTCCATCATTGTAAGATTTAAATATTTTCTCGTCAGTAAATAATACCCGGTGAAAAAATTTAACGCGAATAAAATTCTTGATTCTTTGTTTTCCTCCGTCAAGAGTGGTTTTCTAGCGGTGGCCCTGTTCTTCAGTTCCGAGACATTAAGTATTTTTTCGCGAGAGACCGTGTTATCAACGGTCTTCAGCGGTAACGTGACCGGAACGTTTTGGCGAAATATACTAGTCAGGGTAGTCACAGCTATGACGTCACAGTTTGTAACCGTTGAACAACGTTTGTTACCGTCCTCGAGAGGTATGTTATCAGCGGTATAACCTATAACCTAAAAGAAAACCAGATGAACACGGCGGCTAGTGATGAAACTAAACACAAAACAATGCAAATAATATTGAACGATGGAGGTATAGATTATATGGTGCAAACAGACATGAAAACGGCAGAAATGTTACTTAGAAATGGTATTTAATGGATGATTAAACAACATTAATAAACTTTAATTTTTATTTTCTACGATGTTCTGTAGATGCCGATGGATTGCTTAAATGAAACATGTGTTATTTATTATTTATCTAGTACTAAACAATAATTTTATCCTACTTTTGTTATACTTGTTGCTGTCAATTAAATCACGTACCAGTCTATAAAACATATAAAAGTCAAAATGTTTTGAATTTCATGTTTTCTGTCACTGGGTAACCGTTTTCATTTTCGTGTCGCAATTTGTTTATTGGATACCGGTTGTAACTGGTGACGTCATAACTGTTACCGAGATCGGTTCAACGATTAGTCGCGATTACTCTTCTAGAAACTCTTTGCCGGGAACCAGGAAAGTTTTATTCTAATTTAGCAGTTCTTATACATATTTACAAAAAGATTTTCCCTTATACATATATTGTACAAGAGCTTTGTCTTCTTCTTGATTACAGATTTTAGACCGGGAAGACCCGCATCTTGCCAGAGCTTCTTAATTCTGAATACCGTGCTACTATTAACATTTAGAAGACGAGCAACTCGCCTTATTGACCAATAGTCTTCTAATTTGGCGATGATACGCATTTTTTCGATTTCGGTCATATGCCGCGGAATTTTAGCGAAAGTCGCCAACTGTCAACGTGATATTTGTATACTGTCTAAAACCGCATTTACACAATCCAAGAGTAAATGTATACAATTTTTATTAGCAGAAGTGTACAATGAAATAAGTATGGAATACTTTATTCTACGATAGTATAAGACATAGCTCTTAAATATCCAGTAACATTACAAATTCTATAAGAATTCTTTTCATTTTATTATCACAATCGCAATTTTTTTTAATTTTGTAAATGGCTGGTGCCCTATAAGTAATTGCCCATAATAAATATTCCTCCAGATTGCCTCCTTCTTAGAGCTTTATTGAATCATTAATCTATTGTTACATTTGGCGTCGAAACGACTGCTTTAAAATAGCCGCGTCAAAATGTTCCACATTACTGCAGTATAAATATCAAGTATGTGTATAAACTAGCTTAAGGAATAGCTCATGAAAATGTATGTACAGTCGAATTTTTGGATCTTGTCCGTTACGTCATTAACAGCGTAATTAAACACAGATATACGTAAAATATTCATCACCGCCATTTAACGTACCATCTTTGGCAATTTAAATGCGATTTTTTTAGCGGGGAATGTTGATTTTGTAAATAAAGGTTTTGCTTTAAAGTGAATTTAATTTACTCTAAAGACGTTCATTAAAGCAGTACTCTCTTTTAGAGAACTTAAATTTGCTTCAAAGTATACCCTTTATTTAGTAAATGGAAATTCCTCGCTGAAAAATTCGCATTTAATTTGCCAAAGATGGTACATTAGAGAGAAATGTCAACACGACATATAAGTCGATTCATACTGATATTACTCATGACGTAACGGACAAGATCCAAAAATTCGACTGTACATATTTATATTATGCATTCACTTTTAATTGTAGTTATTCACCTAGCGATCACATACAAGTTTAACACATACCACAAGTATTGTTTGTTTTTCGTATATGTATTTAACTATTGTTCAATCAATAATTAATGAATAACAAAATAAAAGAATAATAGCATTTTACATAGTACATTTCAAGTCACAGTCAAAAAATAAACTTATAAGATACATAGCACACAATGTATATACAGTTAGGTAAATTTCACGTAATTTAAGTACTTAATACTATATAATCACTATTTAAAATTTTTGTAATATTTTTCTTGAATAATTTATAAATATTAAAACCAGCCAAACTTTGAATTTACTTAATATTTTTCATGTCTATCGCTTTCATATTTATATATGTATCAGCATTACCATAAGTCAAGTTTCTGATTATTGTGTCGTCCTAGAAATATTTTTCAGTGGTTTGCTACTGATACACACATAAAAATAAAAGCAATAAAGAAAATGGTAAGTAAAAGCAAACTTTTACTAATTGCAATATTCATAAACAAGTCAGATCAAAAAATAGTACAAAAATATCTTGATTCCGTATCTTCTGTAATTATCCCTTTGTTCGAAGTTCATATAATTTTTATATCATGTAACCCGTCACTAAGACTATAAGAAAAAATAAAGAAACGAAAGCGACGTCATTTTTATTTCTCCATTATAAAGTACAGAGAAAATACATAAAATCCACGTATATTAAACTATATAACTACTTGTTTAGTAGAAGTTACAACATAAGTATGTATATGTTATTTTAATTACTTTATTTTTAAAAGTTTAATCATGAAGCAGCCATTATAATAACTGTTTAGGCAAACAGAACACTCTTGTAAAGGAAAGCTTACGAAAATAAAAAATACGAGAATAAAAAATTGGCTGCTACATTCTTAAAGCTAACATACAAATACTGTGTAAATAGCATCAGTATACATGAGGGCCCAGAGTTGGCAAAGTTATTAAAAAATACTAAACATATACTTTCCTACATAATTAGTGTTTCCACTACCTCAAAATAAGTGCCCGTTTTTATGTATTTTCAAGAATTCAAATTAATTCATCAATTTTTTAGCAAGTCTAAATGCATGTTCTTTTAGATTTTTTTATGGCTATTATATTGCTAAATGAGGATAAATAAATATGAATTCATTCCGAAGTGTACTTGAGTACTTATTTTAATAAAATATATAAATAGGACACATATTTTGGAACGAATTATTATAAATAAGAGAAACACACACATAATAAAAATACTAATATGCATTCTGATTAAACTTTTGTACTTTTAAAATTTGTAAAAATCATATTTCTTTAAATCCACAATTACATAAAACCAACCCTGAATAGTATACTTGTGTATTAGAGAAAAACTGTTTTTACTCAAGGTGATAGTTCTTGAGGATGCATTGGATCATAGCCACAGCTACTTGCCTCATAAGCAGATCCATCATATGCAGAACCCATTGAATATCCCATTGAATCTTGCTGTGGAGCAGGAGACATCATAGGAGTAGGTGTTCCACTGTATGGTGATGCACCTGCAGCCTTTTTGGCTGCATATAAATTAGCCTCTTCTTGTGCTTTACCAATATTTTTTTTGTACCTAATGCGCTTATTGCCAAACCAATTTGAAACTTGACTTACGGTAATACCACATTTACGCGCTAGCTCTTCTTTAGCTTCTTCGCTAGGATATGGATTAGATAAATGTGAATAAAAGTATTCGTTAAGAATTTCAGAAGCTTGTTTACTAAAATTTCTTCGTTTCCGTCGAGCATCAAGAAATCGTGATCTTAAAATCATAACTGCCTCACATGTAGATTGTTTCAGCTGCATTTGAATAGAACTAAATTTCTTGTGAATAATTTGCACCATGCGTTCAATTTCTTTTGGTGTAATAGGTCGTGTGCGGGATTGCTCCCGTAATAAGTTCATTACATGGGTTGTGAATTCATTGCAAGCCTGTTCATACTTTTCTAATTCTTGATGATAGATTTGACGTATTTGTGCTAATTTTGCTCTGTAATCAGAGTGTTCGATAGCATTATCAGGCTGACCTGCTTGTGCTGCTGCAGATCCGGATGCAGCAGCTCCAGCTCCACCACCTTTTTCCGGACCAGCAACACCTTCAGCAATTAACATGTTATCTAATCTCATGAGCTGTGGATCTGGAGGTTCTTCTTCTTGAGTGTTACGAAGTGATAAAACAGTTTTCTCTTTAATTTCACACAACACAGAAAATAATGCTGGTTTCATACGGTGACAATTTAATGTATGTTTTCTAGCTTGCGCTTCATCTAAACTTTGATCAGTAATATTCATTATTTGTTGGAGAATCTCACCTATGTCTTGTTTGCGCGGCTCATTCTCACCTCCCGATGGTGCTTCACCTTGTGGATTCATGGGATAAGCCTGGGGTGCCATTAATCCACCTCCTGCATGGGCCATCATTCTTGAGGGATCATCCATAGCGAGAAACTTAGTAATTGCACTACTATGAGTGGAGAATTTCTCATATACCGGACTTCAGAAAATGGTGGACGTTCAACAAACCGTCAACACAACAATCTATATAGTACAACCAACATTCAATCATGGTTGCCAGATTGTCTCTCATTTGGGGAAAAATTAGTCGATTGGGAAATCTTGAAATGTTTATGACTTATTGATATGTCGTATTCATTTCATATATATCTACATATATAGGTACCCATACTTTAACAGCTCTTAGGGCAATTAACCTATTTGACTACAAAATAATTGATAATTAGTCCTGTTGGCAACAGTTCTGCAACTTTTGTTGTCATACCTGATTTTTAAATTGAAATTTAATTTGAAGTTAAAGGAAATAAATAAAACAATGTTACTTTTATTTGCATTTGCATTGCTTTTAGTGTTGAGTTAAATACATTTATTATAATGGTCTATTTTTGAAGTGATTAGAAATAATAAAATAATAATGATGGAAAATCGGATATCTATGTATATTCTCTGCAGTGATCGATATATGCCAAAAAACAAATTCAATATTGTTACTTTGCACAAGACTGTATTAGGATAATTGAACTGTTTTTAAATACTGGTTTTGTGACTAAAGGTAAACCTACTGGGCATCCTACTACTACCTATAACTACAGTAAATAATATGTTCCTTTAGATAGCTTTTCCTATACTTCTTCTATAATAGTACAATTATACCCATCTTCACAGTTACAGTTTGGACTGCTTATCAATTTTAATCTGTACAAGCGCGATTTTAAATAATTATTACTAAAATTTAATCTCGATAGCGCAGTGATCTTAAATTTCAAACTCAAATCTCTTTATAAAACACCGTTGTGGGTTAAAGGTTATATACTCCGTTCGTTGCTGGTAGTTTGGTATAGTGTAAATAAAATCTGCACAATATTATTTTTAAAAGTTTCTAGTGAGCAAGAGAAACCTACTTAATCCGGCGACTGTGTGGTGGGTATCACATACCCCACACTTTTTAAATTATGCGTCAGTTAGTTTAATATTCAGATGCACCCTTTGCAGTACCGGCAGTACCTTTCTTTGAACATGTGTTTGTGACGGTAGCACGAGTTGTGTTCGTCTGTTGATTACACGTGGTTGTTATTTGTTGCGAAAGTCGACTGGAGTGTCACGGTATCACATACCCCGCCACACAGGTACAGTAATTATGTATCATTATGCACTACTTGAAATACATAAAAAAATTATATAAGTTTCTGTTACCTTTAGCATTATACAGGATGGGCCACTTAAAATGATGCACTGAAATGATGGCCAAACTAAATAAGAAATTTAAAATCGGACCATGTAAAGTAAGAGAAGCGCATTTTAATAAAAATGTACATTTTATACCATTCATCATAACGTCATACCTTAATTAATTTACATTTATTTAAATGGGATATATTTTTATTGCAAATTTCTTAAACAGCTAATTTTTTAACGTATAAAGCCCGTTTGATACAGTGCATTTTTCAACATAGAATTTACTTGTAAATTAACGGTATAGAAAAATGCACCATTGCATACACATAATGCATCTATAAATTTTGTATAAAATTTACATGAAAATTATTTAGAACATGTTGTAAATGGTACGCATAAAGTGCGCATAAATCTGCGCTGAAACTCCAGTCACACACATGAATCGACATTTAACCTAAAATCACATCGTTTACGTCAAAACTAATCAAAACATAAGCAACATGTCTTGGAGTCGACAGGAAGTAGAATTGCTTATAAATGAATACCAAAAATATCCGTGCTTATATGCAATTAAAAATGCAGAATATAAAAACCGGCATTCAAGACAGAGAGCGTTGGAAGAAATCGAAATGTCCTTACTTAAAGTTAAAACTTCTGTTATTATAAACGATATAAAAGCAAAGTTTCACGGATTAAAGACCAATTTTATGACTGAATATAGAAAACAAGAAAACTCGAAAAGAAGTGGAGCTAAATAGTTTTAACGAAAAATATACTAAACGTTAACCTGTGCGACAAACTCTAAAATCAAACTTCTCAGGATAATTTTATACTGCGTCGGCGCGCGTGCTAAATTTTCTGTAGATTAACAAGCACCGTTGCAAGTAGTTATAATGAATAAAATCATTCATTTTTATGCATAATTTAGCAGAGAAATTTACAAGTAAATTCTATGTTAAAAAATGCACTGTATCAAACGGGCTTAACTGTATAAAATATGACCAATTTTAATAAGAAATGAAATCAACTTCTTGAAATTGCCGCCAATATTTCAAATTTTGAAGCGCGCAAATATTAGGTTTGTTCGTTGCACCTACACTACTATAATATTGTACACTACAATTTTCGGTAAACCTGCAGAATCCAGCTCCCATTTAAATTTCCCGCTACGAATATAGTAAACAAACTATTATTAGCGACAGAAAACATAAATGTGCTATTTAATAAAATGCAAATTAATTTCGGCGTTACGTCATTGTGAATATTACAAAATTTACATTTTTACTAATATGTGCTCCTCATCGGACACTATATATATATATATCATTTTAAGTGGCCCACCCTATACATTTTAAGAAAATAAACTTTTGGTTTTAATGTTTTGGATGGTTTAGTTTATTATATGCCAAGAAACGGTCATTGCTTATTTTCCTTAGAAAATTAAGTAATTACGTTTTTACATTGTTTTCTTTGCAATAAATAATCTGCTGGAATTTAAGAAGTGTCTTATCATTTTAGATCATTTTACCACATCAAAATAGATGCTGATATTTATTAAATATTCGTAGCAAATTTAGATCTACGACATTCTGGAATATGTGATACCCGTGATACCCCACCGCACACCTTATTTGCAAAAATGTTACCACACAGTCGCCGGGCTAAAAATGCAGATGGTAATACGATTTGCGATACTTTCTCCAACAACTTCTTATATTAAGGCAGCTAAAGATATGATACATTTTAATAAAGTATTCAAATCTAAGACATCATCGTTATAATAAAAAAATCGCTATTTCGACATGCAAATGGATTCCCTCATATTCAACTTTTTTATACCGTTTTTTATAGTTTTGTATAGTTATAAAACTACTAAAACATTGTAAAGAGGAAAACTTTGATATGTGGGAGTGCATTTACATGAGAAAACAAAGTTTTCTATTTTTGTGGTAGGTGCAGCTGCAGTGGCTTTCAACATACAGCGTCAGAATTGATGTTACAAGGAGTGTGCGGAACCAAAAATCCTCGAATCTCAATTTGATCTTTTCTAAGTAAGCCCTGCTTGATTTGAAACTTATTTTTAGTATACTTTCGAGTTTGTAAAATCACGTACCTAAGTCTTGACAGTTGAACAAGATCTATTTCCGTTTCAGGTAAAGTACCTTTCTCGTTCACAGTATGCTAAAATATTACTAAGAAAAATTAATCAGAATGATAAACTATAGCCCTATACCTATACTTTGATTAAATAGTTATTTCTTAGATTCAACAAAAGTGTTTTTATAAAAAATTTATTCGTAGAACATTGAACGGCAGAAAAAGTATTTACAACAAGTTTAACTGAATCTAAATCTGATCTACAATAAATTCAGTAACAATAACTGCCAGCGTTATCTGCGAATATCTGAATGTTTAAAACACTCTAAAAAATAACGATTTAATCAAAGTAGGTAGATCTTTCGGAAATTTTGTCCATAGCCCGATACGTTTGTTCAAATTTTGTATCATTTTGTGTCGCAAAAAGAAAATATTGTGCTTCCATATTAACCGAGTTATAGGGCTTTCTTTTTGGCAGGGACATACCAGCCCCACCACCCCTATTTCGAAATTTCGTATACACCATCATTTTGTGCTGTTTTGTGCGGTAAAAAGAAAATTTTGTGTTTCCATATTAATCGAGTTACAGCGATTTTAAAACTCGGCTCTGGCATGCCGCCAACGCCGCCATCCCCTGTTTCGAAGTTTCGTATACGCTATCATTTTGTGCTGTTTTGTGTCGCAAAAACAAAATGTTGTGCTTGCATATTAATGAATAGAGTTACAACGATTTCAAAATCCGCCGCTGGCATGTCCCCAGCCCCGCAATCTCAACATTTCGAAATTTCGTACACGCTATCATTTTGTGTTTCTTTTGTACTATTTTGTGCAGCGAAAAGAAAATTTGGTGCTTCCATAGTAATCGAGTTATAGCAATTTTAAGTCCAACCCTGGCATGTTCTCAGGCCCACCACATCAACATGTCGATAATTTCGACATTTTTCGAGATATTTGAAGTTGCTTTCGAATTTTTCATAAAATAACGGCTACAAAAAATACATATAAAATTCTATTTTGTTATGTATGAAGATCTTTGTTATACAGATCTATACTAGACTGCATGTCGTTACGAGTTGATTTAAGTCTTGATGTAACTAAAATAATGTCACTATATAAGATGATTTTTTGTAGTAGTATATGTGTAGGTGTAGAGCCTCTAATCGAAGCATGTGTAAGAACATTAATGTACCCTGAGTGAGCAAAAAATGTTGGGACACGATGTTGCCTTAACCACTCAAAATTCCTAAATTTAGTTATTGTGAGTATACTTTGCTGTCATATGACAGATATTTATTGGCGTTTACAAAATTAGAGGTGTTGCTTTGCGTAATCAATTCTGATAATCTGTGAAATAGAATGTTGAATATAAAAAGAAATTCGTGGGCATTGTTTATCAGATTAAAATGCACTCTAACTACATTTAATTCGATTATGGTTAATATATTTATATATTTATTTAAAAAGTTACAATTATTCAATCCCATTTCTTTGATACTCTCTTTAATACTTTGTCATAGATCCGTTGTCTTCATTGACTTGTAATCTTTGTGGCATTCAGAAAATAAGTTGCTGTCAGCGTCTTGGGTGAAACGATTGCCAACTTCCAAATTGGCGATACGAAATTCAGGTATCGCATACTAGTGGCCAACATAGAACAGGACATAATTCTTGGCATGAACATAATGGCAGAATTTGGCTTCAAATTAGACCTTCAAGGAGGTGTACTGGTTGTAAAGGGCGAAGACATTGTCCTGAACCGTTGTAAACATATTTCCACACGTGTGTTTTGGTCAAAGACATATAGTTCTCGACGGGAGGAGTGAAACCATTGCATCGGCGATACTCGAAGACAATATTCCGGAAGGCCAAATTGTACTGTTAGAACCGGAAGTAAATAATAGTCTGCATCAAGGAAAGACGATCATCCAAGCCAAGTCGAATTTTCCAGTCCAACTGATGAACTTTAATGATTATCCGGTAAAAATAAAGAGAGGGGCCATATTGAGACATCTCTTCGATTGTCCAACGAGCCTGCAGTATTGCTAGCATATCTGGGCAACCGTCAAAACTATCGGATAAACTAGTTGACACGGCCTGTGAGGGTTTGACAACCGAACAACGTCGAGCAGTGAGAACGTTGATTGGAAATTATCAAGATATCTTCCAAATCGCAGATGGTGCCCAAGGAAGAACCAATGTGGTACGACATCGAATAGACACAGGAGAAGCCAATTCTTCAAGCACCCAGACGGTTACCGTTAGCAAAGAGAGAAGAAGCGACCCAAATTATTGGAGATATGGAAAGGGATGGCGTCATCGAACCATCGAAGAGTCCATGGGCTTCTCCAGTGGTGCTGGTAAAGAAGAAGGATGGTAGTACCAGATTCTGCGTAGATTATCGACTCCTTAATAACGGAACGAAGAAAGACATTTATCCTTTGCCCTGGATCGACGATGCCTTGGACACCTTGGTTGGTTGCCAAATGTTTTCAACGCTGGATCTCAAAAGTGGTTACTGGGAAGTGGATTTAGAGCCCAAAGACAAAGAAGAGACTGCATTTACAATTCAAACCGGACTTTGGCAGTTCAACGTTATGCCATTCGGTTTATACAATGCCCCTGCAACATTTGAGAGGCTCATGGAAAACGTGTTAAGAGGACTATCGTGGGAATGCCTTGTATAGCTTGATGACATAATCGTGCTTGGAAAGTCATTTGATACTCATCTGAGAAATTTAGAAGCGGTATTCCAACGTCTCCGTGAAGCCAAGTTAAAGCTAAATCCGAAGAAATGCAATCTATTCCAGAAGCAAGTCACCTACTCGTATGTTGGCCATATTGTTTCGGAAAAAGGAGTATCGGCCGATCCAGAAAAGATAGAAGCAATTAGAAACTGACCAGTGCCAAAGGATAAGCACGAAGACCGAAGCTTCCTCGGCCTTTGCACTTATTACCGTCGGTTCGGCTCAGAGTTTGCCAAGATCATCAAGGCACTAACAAGACTTACTAAAGAAGGCAGAGATTTTGTATGAGACGAGGACTGTCCGCATGCGCTTGAGCAACTCAAGCACACGTTGATTTGTGCTCCGATTTTGAGCTACCCACGTTCTGACGGAAACTTTATTCTGGACACCTATGCTAGCAATGTGGGTATCGGAGGAGTCCTATCTCAAATACAGGACGGAGATGAAAAAGTTATTGCCTACTTCAGCAGGTTTCGTCCCTCTTTGTCCTGAGGAGTGTGTACAATTCCGTGACGCCGCATACCTAACGGTCGGTCGGCAGCTGAGTCCCCTTTGGGGTCCAGCAACCATGCACATTTCGTGCCTACTTCAGCAAAGTACTGTCAAAACCAGAACACAACTACTGTGTAAAGAGGAGGGAATTGTTGGCAGTGATCAAATCAATCGAGCATTTCCACAAATACGTCTACGGGAGAAAGTTCTTGTTAAGAACCGATTCTGCAGCGTTAACTGGTTGCTAAGCTTTAAAAATCCAGAGGGGCAAGTAGCGAGATGGATCGAACGACTGCAGGAATACGGTTTTGATGCAGTCCCTCGACAAGGAACCAGCCATCGTAATGCAAACGCGATATCAAGAAGACCTTGTTCCAAGGATTGTGCACACAAGTGGAACATCTTACCGTATGTTTCTTTTTTTCCCTGACCGTGAATTTGTTTCGCACGAGCATACGTGGTTGAGTTCATGACTAATTTGCATCCATTTTGTGCCTTGTTCCAGATCAGCTACGCTGTGTCGAAAAGCAAGACTCCTAAGAGAGTCGAATTTCTTAATTAAGTAATTTTACAAAGGCATCTTACACGCACGACACCCTGAAATAAATTCGACACCCTTTCACCGAATTCCCTATGACGTTCACAAAATTTAAGTTTAAGTATTTAAGTTTCTGTCATGATTAGAATACCTGAATTTACCCCGTTTACCCGTCAGAACACCTCGATTCATTCCGAATTTTAATTACCAACGTCCCGCGTCATTTGACATTTGTAAATTTTACCGGCACAAATCTACAAAAAAATACAGAAATATGTAGGCTTACTAAATTCATTCAATGTCTATATGATATGTTATTTTGTATATTATACGTACCGAACCGTTTTATTTTCTTTACTTGTGAGGTCTTTATAACACCGTACATAGCCCCTATGTTCGATTTTATTTGTCCCATGTCAACTCATGGGCAGTTATACAACCAACATTACTGCAATTACAAACATGCGTTATTACATGTTGAATACTTGTCCAACAGAGGGCGTATACATGCAAAGTAATCTCGTTGATACTGTGTCTGTCGGGATATTTTGCAGCAAACCGATTTCGTATAATTCTAATACTGTTTCCGACTTGATACCAATTTATAATTTCAATTTTTTTCATCTTTAGAATACATTTTATGGATTATTTTATCTCGTCACGACTTTGACAGTTTTCGATAAGATGTTTATGTAGAAGCCAATAATATATAGGAGTAATGTTGGTTGCATAACTGCCCATGAGTTGACATGGGACAAATAAAATCAAACATAGGGCTATGTAACCTCACTGTATATTATCCATTTGACGCTATGTTTCTTTTCTTGTGAATTTATGTTATTTTATCTTCAATATACAGTTCTGTTCATTAAATATCTGTTATAATTTCTAATTCCCATGTACCCTGGACACAAAAAGAGCACTCTGGTGGTTCATGTAATTTCCATTAGTCTATTAGAGAGATATTTCACCTTTACCTTGCAAAGAATTAATTTAATCATTACCGAAACAATCAGACGTTTTGATGATACTATACATAGATAATATTTATATACATTTCATTCTATATAGATTGGACACTTCTAATAAAATTTTGTTGGCGTGTTTCTGCGCCATCTAGTGAAATGTGTTAAATTTAATACAGATCATACTGGGGTACGAAAAGCTTGTTTATTATTGAAAATTGAATTTCCATCTTTTAAATTAAAAAACAAAGAGCTTTTATATAGTTTCTGAATATTGTCCTATGTTTTCATCAAAAAGATTTTTACAAAAATGTTATCTTCGTGGAACACGATGAAATAAAATTTCATTTCCTAACGCTGCTCGTGAAGTTTCAATTTGGATGATATACATATGTCACGTATACCTGTAATATCGAAACCGGAGGTTAATTTATAAAAATGATTTAATGATTTAAGGTTTAAACTGTATCACGTTCAACGTAATCCTTCAAAATATATTATATCTTCTCCTAGAATATCACAAGAATTACCATATACTACTAATACTGTTTTCAAAGACGCTTGCGACACAACATACAAAATAAGAATGACACTATAATGTCACAATGACATTCAATTTCGCGCTTTTTCATATTTCAAATTTCAAAAAGCAATGCCAGCGACATCTGGTGAAATGTGTGAGTACCAAAACTCTGACGACAGTACACGGGACCTTCTGCCGTATCTATAGTACGTTAGTATTATATTACGTTAGTATTATATTATCATATAACGTGCCATCGAAAAAAAACATAATTGGTGTAGGCTATGTAAATGTGTTTGATCGTTGCTTTAGCCACTACCACATAATAACATTTATTATTTGACATTTTATTATAACCAAAGTTTATAACCTCGAAATCATATTGGAATATAACAGAAATAAATAATGTAATATTGACAAGATAGTACGACAGATTGACTTTTTTTCGGGGAAGACGGCTATCGAAGTCAGTGGTTGTTGAAATGTATTAATAACAACGATTTATTGTCAAAAACATTATGTTTGCGAAGCACTGCGCATTTTAAAAAGGAAAAAATAACAGGAAAAGATATGAAAACTAACCTAAAAATATGAAGCTGTTCGAAAACACAATGGTCGCGTTCATCAGACTGAGCCGCTCGGTAACAGTTACCGCTCCGCTACATCTACAACAGTTCCTGACGTCATCGCATTCTGATGAACAATATACGCGTTCTCTGTCCGCCATATTTAAACCACTATCTAACAACTGCTAAACGAATACTGCTCACCGCTCGATCTTGGGAGCGTAAGAAAATTGCGCTCGAAAAAATGGCGACCGCTACATATAAATTCTTGGAAGCGTTCGATGTAGCGATGACGTAGTAGTAGGTAGCGTAGCCGTTCATCAGAAAAATCGGTAACTGTTACAGAGCGGCTCAGTCTGATGAACGCGACCAATGATACCATCACGTATGCAAAATATAACCGTACCTAACGATAAAACCGATTTATCAATGAAAACAGTAATTTATTAATACAATACACAAATATGGAAGCATATATAACAGAGCTATCGTAATTTTTTCCTTTAAGGTAAATGTGTTGATTCTGAAAAGAGTTAGTATGGTCGTATATGCTGTTTCACCATCCTGCTGGAAATACCCATTCTGTAATTCGTCATCATCCAGTTGATTTATAAAAGGGTTAAGTACTTCATTGCGATATAGTGCAGCAGTAAGTGTACCTTCAAAAAAAAAAAATAGGACCCGCCAACCTTCTTCTTCATATTCCAACCCAAGCACCAATGTTTTGGAGATGCAATGATTTTTCAACAAAAATGTGAGAATTTATAGATAACCACAACCTCATATTCTGTGAATTTATATATCCGGAAATATAAAACCAAGCCTCATTTGAGAAAAAAACATGTTAAGGATATCCTCATTGTTAAGATTATTTTGGAACCATTGACAAAATTCCACTCGTCTTGGATAATCCGCTTGAAGAAGCTCATGAAAACATGCAGTGATATGCATGACAGTGTAAACTTTTCTTTAGAATCCAATATTTTCAGCTGTATGTTTAGATGGCCGTGCACTACCAGTTTTCAGACCAACGTCACCAGTCTCCCTGAATAACTGCACTGATGTTGTCAAAACATTGTACAAACTATTGTAATCAAATACTAATTCAGGATATTCTTCACGAAAGTCGGCCATGCATTCTGTAATTGAATATTGCCACTCGCCATTTACTTTCTCATCTGTACGACTAGTAGTAGTAGCATTCGATCATTTTAGCTTTCTGCTCTGTGTTTAATACCATTTTTCAATTTAATGTAATTTAATAAACTCAGAAATATTTGACACAAACGTTTTCAAATTAAATGTCAAAGAATAACTGTCATTATGTGGAAGTGGCTAAAGTAACAATCCATTCACATAGCCTACTCTAATTATGATTTTTTCGATGTGTCTATATAATACAACGAGTGGTTTTGTGATTATCGATAATCGCCGGCTTGACACGAGATATGTTGCCAAATATTAATTCCACGAGTCCGAAGGACGAGTGGAATTAATATTTGGCAACATATCGAGTGCCATCCGGCGATTGCAGATAATCACAAAACCAAGAGTTGTATTCTTTAGATTATACAACGAATAAAGCAACTTCACTAAATTAGGTACGACATTTTGAGGTTAATTTCTAACGGGTACTAATACATCATAGATAATATAATACTAACGTACTATAGATACAGCAGAAGGTCCCGTGTACTGTCGTCAAAGTTTTGGTACTCACACATTTCACCAGGTGTCGCTGGCATTGCTTTTTGAAATTTGAAATATGAAAAGCGCGAAATTGAGTGTCATTATGACATTATATTGTCATTCTGATTTTGTATGTTGTGTCGCAAGCGTCTTTAAAAACAGTATTAGTAGAATATGGTAATTTTTGTGATATTCTTGGAGAAGATTTTTGAACTTTTTGAATAAAAAAGAGATAACAACAAGAACAAAAATGACGGTGTATCAAGCAGTATACTTACAAGTCTTAACCTATGGAGCAGAAAATTGGATACTTGATGAAAGACAAACAAAACGACTACAATCCAGTGACGCATTAGACAGATGCTGACAACAAAATCATTAAGAACTGAAGTAGAAGAAAAGAAACTGAAATGGTGGGGGCACTTAATCAGAATGAATGAAACTAGACAGGTGAAGCGGGTATGGGAGGTAAGGAAAATCGGAAAAAATCGAATTGGACGACCCAGAAAAACGTGGAACAGCAGTACGGATGAACTTCTGAAAAAAAGAGGAAAAATATGGGACGAGGCGAAGGCCCTAGCCAGAAACAGGAAAGAGTGGCGTGAATTTGTTGAATCTGTGGAACTAAATTAAGAGAACTTTACACTTCGACACCTTCGGATATAAGAGGTCTTTGATTATGTATGTATGTATAAAGGATAAGGATGCTTAAGGATGAAACTATCGTTTCTATTAAATTGACAAGAGCTGACATACTAGTTTTGACATAAACCAGTGACACTTTATTTTCATATCCCATACAAATTGAAGCAGTACAAGAAATATTTAATGTCTTCAAGGCGATAACACCAGATACAATATACTTTGCCAAGGAGAGTGCAGTATACAACATCCAATTAATAGGTAAATACAAGGTGTGTTATTAAATTCTGTTATGGTTTAGACCTACATTCTAATAGTACCCGGTAGTGGCTTTCCGAGATTGTTAAAACTTGAATATCTTTTATAAATTACCTAATCTTCGGTTTCGATATTGCAGGTATACGTGACATATATCATTCAAATTGAAGCTTCACGAGAAGCGTTAGGGAATGAAATTTTATTTCATCGTGTTGCACGAGGATAACATTTTTGTAAAAATATTTTTAATGAAAATATAGGACAATGTTCAGAAACTATATAAAAGCGCTTTGTTTTTTAGTTTAAAAGTTAGAAATTCAATTTTCAATAATAAACAAGCTTTTCGTGCCCCAGTATGGTCTGTTTTAAATTTAACACATTTCACTAGATGGCGCAGAAACACGCCAACAAAATTTTATTAGAAGTGTCCAATCTATAGAGAATGACATGTATATAACGTGCCATCGAAAAAAGACATAATTAGTGTAGGCTATGTAAATGTTTTTGATCGTTGCTTTAGCCACTACCACATAATGACATTTTAAATGTTTTATTATCACCAAAGTTTATAACCTCAAATTAAATGTCAAGGAATAAATGTCATTATGTGAAAGTGGCTAAAGTAACAATCCATTCACATAGCCTACTCTAATTATGATTTTTTTCGATGTGTCTATATTATCTATGTAATATATATAGGAAATGTCATCACTGACAAGCATTCTGAGCTGCCTAATAACAATGAATAATAAAGCAAAAAACAGGAATTAATAATACATATATGTGATCGAACTTTACAACATTCCATAAATTGTGATCACATGTAGTTTTCAGATTGCATTGTATTAAGAGATTTATTATTTTTAACTGTCTGATCAATATTTTCTAACATAGTTTCGCCGGCTCGCGACATTTTCAGTCAAATTATGACAGGTAAGAAATGTAACTGACAAGCAATTTGCAATGAATAATCAACGATTAAAACCGGTTGCTATGGTAAATCAACAAAAGTGATTATCACTTATTAATGAAAAAGCACGGTGCTTCATTATCACTTATTAGTCCAGGACCGGCCGATAAGGAAGCAGCTGCTGCGAACAAGAGTTTCACTCGTCATTAGCAGATGTCACCAGCGTTCTCGTGACTAAGTAAATATTACATGGTTGCCTTTATATTTCAAACCTACCGATTTTTCCCAATATCTACCGATTTTTTACGGTCGGTGCTACCGACTTTGGATTTCAGATTGGCAACACTGGTCTGATGAGATGGGCGAGGAAGAATAGACGTACTTGGCTGTTGTTTTCTTATTTGTGTTAAAATCTGTTCTAACAATTTCAGAAGTGTGATAAACTCACGTGTATAGTGTTTTAAGGCGTTAACAATTGTGCAGATAAATAGGTGTGACCGGCGTGATGTCTCATCTGCCCATTACGGGATCAGATGTAGATTACGAAAAGGGCGATGCAAGTGACGAAGAGACAAATGTGATAGGCGAACGTACTGAAAACAAAGGTTGTATGATGGAACTCTTTTGTTTATTGATGGAGCATCAACAAAAGAGCTTTGATCAACATAAAGAATTATTGGTGAAACAGACGCAGGCGATTGTATGCACATAGGCGCCTCAACAGCCAGTGGTGCTGGCTGAGTGGTTGCCGGCGCAAGAGGCGACACCGGTGCCATCCGTTAGTGATGGGCAACAGTCAGTGTGGTCGACTGTTGGTTGTTCGACGATTTGAAGGTAGGTGGAGATATTTTGGAGGCATTTTATCCAGATGATTTGGAGGCAAATATAGATCGCTGGATTGCCAAAATAGACCGGTTAGGTGAAATTTGTGGGTGGTCGGAGTACGCACAAATCAAGCTACGAGATGCCCCTAAAAAGTGGTTTAACCTTTGAATAACTACGATCTGACATGGGCGTCGTGAAAGGGCGAATTAACAAAGGCGTTTCCAAGACGAGACGGCTTCGCAGATCGCTTGAAGGAGTTAGTAGCACGGCGAAAATGACAGGGCCAAACCATGGCGACATACTACCATGCAAAAATGGCGTTGCTTGGTAGATATAAGATTACTGGCGCTGATGCTGTTTCGGTTTTAATAAAAGGATTGCCACTTGAGCTTCGTGCAAGCGTATGCAGCAAAGTGTGTAACACCATCGGAATTGTTTGCAAATTATTTGGCAGGTATTGATACCTATTCGACAGTGGCAGTAACAACTTCGACGGAAGCGACGAAGGGGATGGTCTCAAGAAAAAAGCAGTTGTTAGAGCTGCCGGCCAAGGGGATGTCCAAAACAAGCGCTGGTAATAGGTCCGCAAGGAAAATAGTCTGCTATAATTGCCAAGAAGAGGGCGAGCACTTCAGTCGCGACTGCCCCAAACCAAGGATGGAGCGGTGTAGAATCTGTCGTAACGAGGGCCACACGGCCTTCCGTTGTCCCGAGCATCAAAGCGGGTAAGTCTTATTTCACTTTCTCTAGGGCAATACAAGAAAATGACGCCAACAATAAAATACGATAAATTGAAAGAGTATTTAGACAGAGGGACGGAACGTAGTCTGGTAACAGAAGCCAGTGTTAAACGGTTAGGCGTGGTGATGAAACCTAATGACACTTGGTTGCAGGGCTTTGACGGCTCTTGTATTAAGGCGTTGGGCGAGGTAAATCTAGATATTATAGTGAATGGCGTAGACCTGCAAGTAACGGCACTGGTGATGTCATGCGATTTGGCGGGCGCTGCCGTATTTTTAGGACAGCCTGTCTGGGCAACTCAGGGCGTAACATTGGTGGCGAGAGGAGGGCGAGTCACAGTCTATAAAGATGAACAACTGGAAGAAGCGTTTCGCAATTTTACCTTGAAAACCAACGACGATGACGAGATTGAAATGCCGCGATGCGTGATACGAGTAACGAGGACTGCTGTCATCCCGGCAGGTGAAACGAGAACCTTACTGATATTGGCTGAAAACTGCGAGGAAAATGGAATGGTGTTTTTCAAGCAGCAGGGATTTTCAGAAAATGGCGCACGGTTGCTGATTCATGAGAGCGGAATCATGGGCACTGACTACAACGAAATGTCGGTGGAAAATACTGGCAAAAAGGCAATCAGACTGAAGAAGGGGTTGACCCTTGTGCGTTGCCACAGGACTCCTTTCAGCAACCAAGCACAGGTGAGTTTGATTGAACATTCACATAGCGACGGAGTAGATTTGCAAAAGTTAGAGATGTTAGGCACTGATGAATCGGCTAAGCATGCACTGATAGACGTGCTACAGGCAAATAAGAGTGAGTTTTCGAAAACAGCGCTTGACCTCGGGTTGACTCATTTGGGCGAAATAAAAATCGAATTGACCTCTACTAAACCGGCATATTATCGACCGTATAGATTATCAATACCCGAAGGGGCAGTAGTTAGGGAGAATCAACAACAGAGAACAATTAATAGCGGGTGGTGTTATTAGGGAATCAAATTCAGACCATGCGAGTCCAATTATACTTGTCCAGAAAAAGACAGGCGAAGCACGGCTTTGTGTCGATTACAGGGCGTTAAACAAGCTCACAATAAAAAAACGCTCTCCATTGCCATTGATAGACGATCAGATAGATAAGTTGGCGGGGAAGAGCTATTTTACTACTCTTAATTTGGCGCAAGGCTATCATCAGATACCAATGCACCCTGCCTCGATCAATAAGACGACAGTTGTTACTCCCGACGGTCAGTATGAATATCTGCGGGTGCCGTTTGGATCGGCCAATGCGTCAGCTGTTCCTCAGCAGGTGACAAACAAAATGTTAGGTGGGTTGCAGTACGACAAGGTGCTGGCATACATGGACGACATGTTGATACCATCAGAAACGATAGAAGGCGGTTTGGCGCTATTAAATGATGTGCTGACGTTACTACGGCAGGCAGGGCTAAAATTAAACTTAGCAAAGTGCACGTTTTTACAAACGTCTATAGAACATCTGGTGCACGAGGTTTGTGCGGGCGGTGTACAGCCCGGTGCGCGTAAAATCCAGGCAGTAATGAATTTTGCACAAGTAGTAGATGTACATAGCGTTCGACAATTTATTCAAATTCATCCTTGATTCCTTTCTCGAGGAGTAGGCGGGGTAATGCTTATCTACTAATGATTGTGGATGGGTTTACCAAGTTTACTCTGGCAGAGGCGACGCGAACAGTTGGCGCGGCGGAAACTGTTCAAAAATTAAGGGAAGGATTGGGCAAATATGGATATCCAAGGCGAGTGGTGTCTGATCGAGGATTGGCGTTCACTAGTAAAGCGTTCGCTACTTTCTTGGCGGAAAAGGGCATAAAACATGTGCTAAACGCAATTGCGATTCCCAGACCGAATGGGCAGGTGGAAAGGCAGAACCGCACGATTCTAAATGCTTTGGCGACGAGCGTGGATGAAGAACTTAGTTAGGACGAGAACATGCCTGAGATAGTTTGGGATATGAATAATGCAACAAACGCGGGTACTGGCGTCTCACCTACTCAACTAATGTTTACTCATAGCAAGGGCGTAATGGCGGACCTGTGCAAAGGCGTAAGAAAGGCGAACAGGCCGAATGATTTGGAAACATTCGAGGCCGAAAGAATACGGCTAAATCGCCGACGATGTGCTGCAAAGGCAAACCTCGATAAGGCAGGCGAGGCGATGCGTACGGGGTACAATAAGAGGTGCAAAGTTGCAACTAACTATCAGAGAGGAGGTCTGGTCTTGTGGCGATATGCGGGCACGGCAACGGGCGAAAAATGCGTAAACAGGAAACTGTCAAATAAGTATGATGGACTTTACAGGATAAGTAAGGCGCTTGGCAATGACAGATCGCGTACATTAAATGAATGCGAGGGTATAAAAAGTTTACAGCGATAGCGACGGGCGATTCCCTCAGGTGTTACAGGTATAGTGCCCAGGGCCAGATCGACGATAGCGATGGTGATACCGGTAACGATTTCAGAAATTTTGCGGATGGGGCTGGCCCTCTTGCCTGAGCTAGCAATACCGAAGGCGAGGTCAGGCACGTTCCTGGAAAGAATGACTCTCTTTTCAGAGGTAGCAATGTCAATGGTGAGGCGGTTTGTATACATAAGTGTGTAGTAGACAACTAGGATGGGCGAGCCAAGCGATTTCAGATGACTCTGAAATCATACATGGGTGAGTATTCTAATTAATGAGGTAAATGTTGCAGGATGGCCGAATGAAACGCAAGGAGCCTTCAGCCGTTCGGAACAACCCTCAGGGTCGATACCAAGATCGATAAGAAAGGACCGGGCGGGGGAGAGCGGCGCATGTGTATTACTTTGTATATTACTAGAATTATTATAGTATATTAAAGTATGAGTGGATAATAAGGTCGACGGCGAAGCCGGAGTGCTTGATATGTAGCAAGTGTTTTAATGACCAGTTATCCACGAATACTTTATACTATTTTTTTATTGGTGTTTTTTAAAATCATGTCTTATTGGTTTCAATACTAAAAATAGAAATACAAATTAATAATGTAAAATTGTTGTGATGAGATGTGACATTAGTACACCATTGGCTGCCATGGAAATGAGTAAATTAAAACTAATTTGTAGACAGTCTGTCACAACAGTTATTGAATTATTGGTGCATCTGATTTTAAACACCGAGGATTTAATCTTTCAAATAATATCAATGGCACATTTCATATTCATTTAAAGTAAGAGTTTTTTTCGATAAAATTATTATAAAATATCTCATTACATTTTTTGACACATTTATTAATAACTTTTTATTTGTAAAAGGTTGTTTTGTCAGATCAATTATGATATTTATAACGTGCCATCGAAAAAAAACATAATTGGTGTAGGCTATGTAAATGTTTTTGATCGTTGCTTTAGCCACTACCACATAATGACATTTATTATTTGACATTTTATTGTAACCAATTGTAACCAAAGTTTATAACCTCGAATTAAGTGTCAAGGAATAAATGTCATTATGTGAAAGTGGCTAAAGTAACAATCCATTCACATACCCTACTCTAATTATGATTTTTTTCGATGTGTCTATACTTGACTTATTTTTTAATTGTTGACGTTGCCTCTAGTGACTTTAAAACACGCGCGTGAATTAATGATCGATTTACGCACGCGTTTGCGTGTTTTAAACAAACAAAATGGTTTACCAATAAAAAAATTGAGTTTGAGTTATTTATTTGTAAGTCACAATAACGCAGTAATATTTCAGAATTAGAAACGTCAAGAAAGTTTTGTTGACATTTTTTACAAACGTTTGTATTCTTATTAAAATAATAAAACTGGATCTTGATGAGATTGATTGAAACTATTGATGATGCCCAATGAATCAATATTATATAGTAATTGTTGTTATGCTAGTATATGTAATATATTAACATTTACAAACAATAGAGTAACTATCACTAGTGTTATAAAAATTATCGCACTACAAATAAAAAGTTATTAATAAATGTGCCAAAAACTGTAATGACATATTTTATACAAGTGACCAAGATTTGCCGTGAAATTATTTAAGACAACAAGTACGAACAAATTATCCAAATCAATTTTATCAAAGAAAAATCTTGGTCACGCGTTGTATTTAAAAAGACTATATCACGAACAAAATTTGTTGCAATGTAGTTTACTATTAGTAAGTTCCGCAGTAATCGGATGTTTTCGTAATTTACTCTCTTAGGTTGTGTTCATTTTGCCATGTATTTGGCTGGTAACTCAGGAAACAAAAAGACAAAAAAACAAGATTTGCTTTGTGTAGTAATTGCGAGCATTGTGAGTGAAAATGAGCCGTTTTGACAGTACTCCATTTGTACTGATAAAACCACGAGTGATTTTATCACTTATTAAAACTCACATGTGATTTTTTCGCTATAAAATGAATGTTATTGGCTGTTGCTAAGGAATTCCAACTGTGTAATTGGTTGACAGAAATGTGAGTGATATAAGGCCTGTTCGTTTGCGTTTCTGGAAGTGCTCAATATCACTTTTGTCAATTATCGTCTGTTCGTTTGAAATTTAGCTGCTGACAGGTGTGTTAGACACTCGTTCGTTTGCATCCAGCAAGCTGCTGTATGTCAGAAGCAGCAAGCTATATTTGCTCACGCCTCAAGTGTTGAGCAATAATAGCTGATGAAATCAGATTCATCCGCTCAAACATCTAATTGCTGATACGCTACACTTGCTATTTCTGGCGAAACTTACCAAAGTTAGCAATTCAAACGAACAGGCCTATAGTCTGTAGTAACACCATAAGAGCTTTGAATTTATCGATAATTTCACGAATGCTTGTTGCATAGCGACGAAGACGAGTGTCGGTTTGACAAGCATTTAAATCACGACAGCCCGTAGGGCTGGAGTGGTTTAATTCAATTGATGAGTATTAAAAGGAACTAACTCACAAAAAGTAAAATGTTGAGAAACTACAAAAATGTATTTTGCACTTCCGTTTGATGTTTTAAAGGAATTAAGTTTTGTCTAATTGATAGTTTGGAAGCTCAGGTTTCATTCACATCATAGAGTTATTTGATAATGGCCATAATAAGTTCTCAATTAAAGAAAAAAAAAGGAGGAAATAGTTCCTTTCAATACCAAATAAGGAAAACTTGAAAGAAGACAACTTTAATCAAAAGAAAATGTTTATTTGGCACGAAATACTAAGATATAACAAATATAAAATGCATGGTTCAGAAAATAAACTACATATTTTCACTTTTCAATTAGTATTAAAAGGGACTAAGTCTGGCACTTAGTTCCTTTGCTTATCCAACAGTTAGGCGCTATTTTTTAAAACAACAAAGACTAGGAGATGCCGCTAAATTAACACCCAATTATGAAGTAAATAGAATTTCTACGTCTGAACAGGAAAAATCTCTAATTGATTACGTGGTTCCATGTGCGTACATGTTTTATGGTGTAACAAACATAGATTGCAGGAAGATAGCCTACGAAATGGCCAAAAATAATAATATTAAAATGCCTATTTCTGGGTCGGAGAACAAAATTGCCGGTGTTGAATGGCTGAGATCATTACGCACTAGAGATCCAGAAGTTGCACTAAGCTAATCTGAGCGTTGTAGTTTGGCAAGGGCAACATCGTTTAATCGTGCTAATATAGAAGCATTCTTTGACAATTTGCAAAACGTGTTGCAAAGGCATCCATCTTTTGCTGACGGAACCCGCATATTCAATCTCGATGAGACTTCTATGACAACGGTGCATCGCCCTCAAAAGGTTCTTGCCCCTAAGGGCATTCGATGCCTAGCAAAAGTAACCAGTGGCACACTTATCACTACGTGCTGTATCATCAGTGCAAGTGGACAAAGTTTACCTCCGGCTCTAGTTTTTCCAAGTTTTTCCAGCGGTTGGATGAACGCAAAACTTTTTGTTGAGGTAATGAAACATTTTGTTAAGCACTCTTCATCATCTAAAGAAAATGTAAGTTTATTACTTGTCGACAATCACGAGTCTCACCTCAGTATTGAAGCCTTGGATATTGCCAAAGACAACGGTGTGACTGTATTAACATTGCCTCCACACACCACCCATAAAACCCAACCATTAGATGTTGGGGTAATGAGGCTATTCAAACAATATTACAATGCCGCTATGGATGCGTGGATGCTCCGAAACCCTGGATAACCAGTCACCATATACGAATTGGGTTCGTTTATAGGAGAGGCATATTAAAAATCTATGACACCTGCAACAATTTCCCATGCTTTTAGGAAAACTGGAATATTTCCCTACGATAGGAATGTTTTCACAGAAATTGACTTTTTCCGAGTTCTGTCACAGATAGAGAACATTCAGAGGAACGACCTTTGTATGTTTTAGTTGACGATCCGTCCAGAAATGCTTCCAATCATGGTGATAATGGGATAGATGCTTCAACTGATGACATGAATGAATCAGAAAACTTCGCAGAAAATTCAACTAAAAGTAATATTCATAACACATAAACTTCAATGGACTGCACCCTATTCTCATCATGTTTGGCAGAGAGCCAGCCCTCAACCTCAAATGACAACATACCATCCTCGTCATGTTTGCCAAAGAATGGAAACAGACACTTCGTATCTCCAGCAGAATTTCAAAAGCCCCTGAAAGCAGGCGCCAGAAAATGTGTTAGAAAAAATCGGCAAAAAAGAAGAAGTATAATTGCCACCGACACACCAGAAAAGGATCAGCTAGCTATGAAAAAAGCAGCGACGAAAATAAAGATCCCAAATAAGCCCAAACGAGTTGTCCTACAATCGTCTTCTTCCGAGTCTGAAACTTCTATTGAACTAGACGAAGACAGTGATGTATCCGAGAACGAGGCCGACGACATTCTCGTTTTCAAAGTAGATAGATACCCAGAACATGGAAACTATGCGATAGTGGAGTTCAGTGCAAAAAAAACCTGTGTTTATTACGTGGCCAAAGTGCTCAAGGAAATTGTGTAATTTGTTACGTTTTTTTTATTTGTTATAATGTTTCTAGGTCGGTTCACTGTGTTCACAATTTAGTACACAGTGAACGACTTGACATTTTTTTTTAATTATCATAAGTTCATAATGTAAGTTTTTAGAAGTAAATTAGGTGTTGACTTAATCCCAATAAAGCAGACAGTTCATCAAACCGATTTCAGAAGTTTTCTTTTCAAAAACGTGGCAAATATGCCAATGTCAAAGATTAGTGGTTCACTGTGTGACAGTTTACCCTACTCAAACAGACTGGGAAGATGTAGAAGTAGTTAGGATGCAGAGAAATAATATTAGAATCGCCATGGTAGAGGACAAGGGATTCCAAAATATAGCGAAGGTAGGTACTTGATGTAGACTGGCCCGAGGACATGTTCGCTAACACCGAGGTTTGGAACCTGAACCCTCTAGTTTGAATTCCGAAGGGGATCTGGTAGTACTGATTGATTCGGATCAATCAAAGAGATTGACCATAACAAGATACTGGAAAATATATCAATTAGGTACACTGAAATCCTAGATATGGTAAATAAAACGAAGGAACAGTACTATCGCAACGAGGATAAGGGGGAAAGAAACTGAAAAAAAAACGACGACCGTATATATATTTTGCCAGTGAAAATTTGTAAGGACGGTTTCAATGACATTAAAGAGGTCTACAAGGTTTTAAGGAGTCTCAAGGATATCTACCGGTATCATACATCGGGTAAATTAAACATCACGGTGGCAAATGAACTGAATCTCGGTCACATACGCAAGATATGTGAATATGTCTGCGGAAGGAGCAGATAGCTGTCACATTAATAACGCTTACTGATAACACTAAACAAGCGTCCGGGCAGATCCACAATCAAAGAACAACGGAGAAAGTTGTAGTGCAAAATAGCACCACTAAATACGCTGATCTGCTGAAAACGGTCAAGGACAACGTAGATCTAGACCGGGTGGGTGTACATTGTACATGTTAAGACCATCAAGAAAACTAGGCAGGGGGATCTAATGTTAGAAGTCTCAAGAGACAGAGAAAAAACTGGTGCATTAAAGACAGCCGTCAGCAAAAAAGTTGAGAATAAGGTCAGTCTGATAAATAATGAGATGACAATCCATGTCCTAGATATTAATGCAGTTTATACCAAGGAGGACGCAGAACAAGCTATAAGAAATGCAGCTAAAAACAAGGAACCACAAACTATTAGGCTAAGATCCATGAGGCCAACCGGAGATGGTAATCAAATCGCTACGGTCCAGGCCAGTAGGGCAGCCGGTAATGTACTGTTAAATGTCGGCAGAATCAAGATAGGCTGGGCAGGATGCAGGGTTAGAGAAAGGATAGAAGTTACGATGAGGTGTTACAGGTGCTTGGAATTCGGTCACCTAAAAAAAGAATGTAAGAGACCAGACAGATCTAACCACTGTCTGAGTTGTAATCAGTTAGGGCATCAAGCCAAAGATTGCGTGGGCGCCCAATTCTGTCCAACATGTCAGAGCGAGGGGCATAGGGCAGACTCTACTAAGTGTCCACGCTTTAGAGAGCTATTGTCAACAGAAAGCGAAGAAGACGTCGAAAACCGGGAAGACAGGAGTGCAGATAATCACCAAAAATTCCGCCTAAAATAAAACAAATAAACTCGGGCCAAGAAAGAGTAGCCCGTGATACCGCGCAAGGCGTGCGACCACAACCCAAGGGGTGTGAAAACGAGATCCTACAAACAAATTTAGGCAGGGGAAGAGTAGCACATGACATGTTATATACCACAGCATGCGAAATGGATATCGATATAGCGATTATAAGCGAGCCTAACATTTTCTTGCCTAATATTTCCCTATCCCACAATTACATTATGGACAAAAAACAGAACATTACTATATATGTACGTCAGAAATAAAAATACTGGTATTCAGAGCTGCCCTGTAGGTGAAGGTTTTATCTGTGTTAAGTAAAAGGACTGGTTCATTTATGGTTGCTATTGTACGCCTAATCTACCATACGAAAACTTCAAGAGCTTTATTGATGTGATGACTAGCGATAGCTACCGGCCTCGATGCGGTAATCGCAGGCGATTTTAATTCCAAATCCTCTATATGGGGCTCTCCATCTACTGATATTAGAGGGGAATATCTAACGGAGTGGGCAGCTGAACTGGCCCTAAATGCCCTAAAATATAGGAGACACACCTACGTTCCAAAGAGGGAAGCCTAAATCGTACATCGACATAACCTGGGCAATGCAAAAAATCTCCGAGCGTGTTAAAAAATGGCGAGTCCTTCAGGGAGAATTCTTCACTTTCCACAACCATATCTACTTCGAACGGTCGCATAGGTTGGAGGGTTGTGTAAAGATACGGATACGTAGGTTTCTGGATAGGGGTAGTTCTGTGGCGTGCTTCTTGAACACTGAAGAGAAAATATGGCCGGATCAGTTCATCGATAAACTGTATAGACTGAACAAGGAATGTACCATCTCCGTCCATGAGGATCATAGAAGCATGTCATACTGGTGGAATGGAGAGAGTGTAAGCGGAAAGAATTCCACAAACTCCGTAGGAAGGTAATTAGGGAAAATAGCAAGCAACATGAATCGCCCACAAGAGCCACAACGAAGTTGCCATACAAGAAAGTGAAGCTAGAACTTAAATAATATATGACAATAGAAACAAAAAGAAAAATGGAAACGGCTCCTAGAAGATCTGGATGAAGATGTTTGGGACGATGGATTTAAAATTGCCATGCGACACCTAAGGAAACTCACCCCACCGTATAACCCAAGTATGACCCGGAGGTTAGAGATAGTTAAAGAACTATTCACAGTCAAAGAATGCAGTGTGTGAAATCTCAAACATAGGGTTGAGGAGATACCTCTCTTCACGGAACCAGAATTAAAGAGCGCCGTGGCAAAAGACCGGAAAGGCACCTGGACCGGACCATCCAACAACCGAAGCTATAAAAGCGGTAACTAAAACTATCCAAAAAATACTGCTCGATATTTTTAACCAATTAATTGTGTCCCAGGAATTCCCAGAGAAATAGAAAGATGCGATGGTTATCCTGTTATGGAAAGGCAAACCAATAGACTCGGTGTCGGCGTTCAGGCCAATGTGTTTAATCAGCATATTGGGTAAACTTTACGAACGCTTAATCAAGGAAAGGCTGGAAGTTGAGGTGGGAAAAACCGGGGGCTCTTCGAAAGACAGTTCGGTTTCGTCAGAGGAGGATTGCCGGTACATGCCATAAAAGTAGTAGTGGATAGGATCAACGAATCCAGGAAGAAATGGGTCGCGATAGTGGCACTGGATATAAAAAACGCTTTTAACTCGGCAGCTTGGGGCAGGATAACAGAACAGATGGTAAAAAGAAACCTTCCGGCATATCGCGTGAGAACTCTAGAGGCGTACTTCAGGGGAAGAAGAATCTTTCTGAACATCAAGATTAATGTGGAGATTGGAGCAGACGTCCCGCAGGGATCTGTTCTTGGGCCCATTCTATGGAATATCCTATACGATGGTATTCTGAATAGAGAGCTCATGCACGGTGTAACATTCATGGCGTACGCCGATGATCTCATTATAATTGTGGAGGCAGGGGATAAGACGGAGCTCATGTTCAACGCAAATGAGTCAATGGAGGAACTCTCACGGTTGGAAGCCCAAGAACTGCAGGTGGCTCCTCATAAGACAGAAGCAGCCATTGTTAAGGGACCGCCGAAACAAACTAACTTTCGAACCTCATGTGAAAAATATTGCGGAGAGAGCGCAAGCCAGCTTGGGAGCCCTGTCGAAAATTCTGCCAAACGTGGGTGAACCACGCAGCAAAAGGCGAGAAGGGTTGTACGACGTCATTAGATCGCAGCTAGCCTATGCGTGTCCAGCATGGTGGCAGGTTATGCGAACAAAGAAATACAGTGACAGCCTGGTCTATAATTATCAATAAGTAATGGGTCACCTTTTTTGAATACTGGAACAACGTAAGCTATTTTCAAAGCATCGGGATAGTGACCCTTTTCCACGGAAAGATTCACCATTCCAGCAATCCACCCCGCCATAACTGGGCAGCCAAATTTCAGGACTCAAACAGGTATCTTATCTGCTCCAACTGAGTTCTTATTTTTTAGATTCAGAATTATGTTAGATATTTCACTGCGGAATAAGGGAGCAAGGAACATTGCGTTCGTTAGCATCTTATATGCTCCACTATTGTGACATGCAAACCTGCTGAAATTACTAGACATTAAGTTGGGCACTGTCTTAGTAAAGTATTGGGCAAAAACATTATCAATCTCATTTAGATCAGTTAAAATTATGTTGTTGTAATACAGTTCGTATTGGCTAGTATATGAAGAATTTTGTTTGCCCAGACTCTCATTCACCACAGACCACAACACCTTGTTGGTGTTCGCATTAACTACCCGGTTAGAATAATAATTCCGTCGTTCAGACGAGATTAATAAGTTAAGTTGTTTTTTAGTTTGCTTATAATGTAACTCAACGTCAACACATTCCATCTGTTTGCGCTTAAATAATGTAATTGTTTTAAATTGTAAGATTCGTTTATAATTGCGGCGCTAATCCATTGGCGACGATGCTTAGTTTTGAAAGAATTTATTTTAATTTTAGGGCAGCTAACATCAACTGCATGTCTCACCACATGTAAAAAATTCTCAAAAGTGGCATTAATGCTAGGTGAGACCAACAGCTGAAAGTCGGCAAACACGACATTGAAGCGGTCCAAATCTAGCCTACTCGTATCGCTCACATAACGCCCTGGCACCAGCATAGAGACTCTATCTGTGGCCGAGATCGCATTAGAGTGTAGGTCACATGTCAACATCTGAGCAGTATGATCCGATAAGGCTGCGTCTATAATATCTAATGTGCTGTCTAGAAGTGAACTAGTTACAACATAATCAATAGCGTAGCATATCATTAGCATATAGTTCTGTTTGTAGCCGACGATGTGCTGCTTCAGCATGATTATTTGTTCGGTCCTCTCCATTTAGTGTCCTATTGTAAACATTCCATTTCCATTCTCTTTGTTGGTGACTTTAATTAACATCGTTAGTATGACCATGTCAACCGTAATTTCCGTAACCCTCATTCAACCCTCTTTCTGGATTTCTCTAATTCTCTCAACTTGGCACAATTCAACCAATCAACTATCAGAACGTTGACGGCCGACTCTTGGATCTGGTTTTGTCGAATTTGACCAGTGCTGTTGATGTTGCGCGGAATAGTCACCCCTTCGTGCCAGAGGATCCCTACCATCCGTCTTTATGTATTACCATGAAATTTAAAACGTTTGAAGGCTCGACTGGCTTTCCTCCTAACACTGCTAGTATACGGTATAATCTTCGGAAAGCAAATTTGTATGACTTGTATGAGGACATTTTGGCTGCTGATTGGACAGTGATAGATACTCATAGGGATGTTAACATCACAGTTGATGAATTTTATAACTTGATGTACAATACCTACCTTAGACAAATCAGTACTAAAGATATCTCCCAATAAACCTCGTTTTCCCTCATGGTTCTCCAATGATATTAAAAATAATATTAAGCTTAAGGACTTTTACAGACGTAGGTGGGTATCCACGAGGAATCCCGTGTACTACCATGAGTTTAGTAGATTGAGAGCCTTGGTTAAGAGTCAGATTTCGGATGCTTATGAGTCGTATATCAGAAATATCGAAGTTTCAATCTCATCTGAACCTAAACAATTATGGTCCTTTATTCGTTCGCGGGAGGGTTCTACGCGCATACCCAGCAAGCTATCGTACGACGGCGTTATCTTGGAGGATCCGAAAGAAATTGTTGAAACCTTTGCTAGATTTTTTTCTGGAGTTTTTACACAAGCTCAAGGTTCCAACCTCGGCCCTTTGCTTTTCAATCTCTTTATCAATGACCTTTCGCACTCGTTGACTTGTCCTCTGCGTTGGCATATGCGGACGAAATTATTCTGTAGTGTGTCGAATCGCTATGAAGCTGAGATCACAGATAAGTATACACATAGCTCACGAGAATGCAACAAATGACGCGGCATTTAAAACAGAATGGATCCCTGGGATTACTAGTTTGGAACCGCTTGGTACAAAATACGGGTAGCGCTACGCTCAGTTTATATGCAGTCGCGATGTGAAATACATCTCCGTTCGATTGCGACGGTTGCGGTTAACTCAAGTAACAATAAATTGAAATAAAAATATTCTATAAGAAATATGTACGTTTAAATATTAAAAAGTAAAGCTTTGAACTTTCTAAAATATTATCTAATGGTGTAACCCAAAACTTTTATTAATAAAAATTAGATTAAGAAGAACCACAATAATAAAACAAATATAAGATATAAAACAACGTACATGAAAATGGTCTTTTTTTGAATGTCTGCGTTGTATTACAAATAAAAGCAAATACATATAACGTTAATAAAAATTAGAGTTAATGCTCAGCGGATTATTTTTAATTTCTAGAAAATTATTAGACTCTTTTATATCATGAAAACTGTATGAGAACTCAATTCTCCATGTAGCATCCAGCTAATCAATTACGTCAGCTGTACGAAAAAGTGAAATATACTGAATTGCTTGTATTCTATCATTCAATAGATGTTTTATTATGTTCGTGTGTTTATATTGAAGTCAGCACTAAATTAGCCAAAATAGATCTAAAAAGCTGTTACATTAAAGATATTATTCTAGGTAAACATTCAGTCTTGTTAAGCTATCTTAAAATATGTCGACAGTGGTTGCGTGTACTAAGTATAGGATTGCCATAAATCCCCAAAGCCCCGTCGGCCACTATTATTACTACTACTATCAAATCAAAAAGAAATTGTAAAGAGCTAAAATTATACAAATTTCCGAAAGATCAAAACATAAAAGAGATGAATGGATCAAGAATTGTGGTAATAATTTCAATATATTTATAGCAACAAGTAATTATCTTAGCTAATTTAATTCTATCCTTTATCAATAGCAAATTTAACTGTATTTCAGCACAGTCAATTGTCTTTTTCAAACGGAGAATAATTAAGTATATGAAAGAATAATCTAGGAAATAGTACATATCAAAAAAGAATACAGCCTAATAAATTTTCGAATTGATGTAGATGACGTATGTACGGACATACGTGGTATTTACAACTATTTAATTTTAGTTGTTAGTAGTTAGTTGTCTGAACTTTATGAAAATAAAGTGACAAGGTTTTACAGCCATATTTTTCCCTGTGTCTTAAAAATATTCTGAGCGCTTAACAAAGATGAAAGAAGACTAGGTACATTTATGAGTATCTAGTTGGTTTTTCAATTACGTACCCCGTGAGTAACTATGTGTGTTAAAAGAACTTTGCATATATTTCACAGACTAGAAATGCCTGTTATCGACGCTCATGGTATATTGTTGGAATTCACCCCGCGAACGAATGCAATGAAAATACCATAGATAGAGCATTAGAAGCGGACCACGTGCTTTAGACCTTCCAGATCTCAGCGCTACTCCGAATGCAAGATGTAATTTCACCGCCTTTCGCATCTCTATATACTTTAGGACTGGGCGAAGTATCGATACATCGTCCAGTATTCGATACCATTACTGGTATCGGTTCGTCGATACTTTGGAAAACATCGGTATCGATACCTTGGAATCGATACCTGGGTATTGTTGCCTTGCAATCGATACCCAGGTATCGATACCAATACAACGATACCTAGGTATCGATACCAACAAACTACAGTAACAACTACGGTATCGTAAAAAATGATTTTTGGAAAAATATTTATGGAACTAGTTCTCATATATTACCTCAAATATTACTGAATGAGGGTAGGTGTAATTATTCGCGTACAATAACTATAATTGTTATAAAAAAGCCAAAGTATCATAATATTGTACATTTGATACCGTAAATATGTTATTGAAATCAACCTGGAAAGATTTATACCTATAAATCACTCCTATGTATCGATGCCAAGGTATCGATTCAAGGAATCAATTCGAGGTATCAATTCAAGAAATCAATTTGAGGTATCGATTCAAGATGTCGGTTCTCAATTATCGATACCTGCCGATACTTAACTGATTCCAGCACTCGGAATTGATACCCTGTATAGAATCGATACATCGGTAAGTATCGATACCTGGATTGGTATCGATACCCGATACCAAAAATGTCGGTATTGCACAGTCCTACTCTACTTATCTGTATGATACTCCGATGTATATAAATACATTAATAATATAAAAAGTAGAATTATAAACGAAGTGCTTAAGTTTTCTGATGTGAATGTTATATGTGATCAAGAGGAACATAAAATGTTTTTTTAATACGCTACTAGACATAAAACTATATAAGCAATCTAAGTGGTTCAAACTTCATGATTCTGAAAAGAAAAGATATGAAAAGTTAAATATTTTACAGAATAAATAATCTATCAACATTATTAAGATTTTGAAATTATGGATTATTTATTTATTTTTGTTCTTAGTTAAAAGTGTTAATATTAATAAATATACTCTTGTTATTTCAAAATACGCTGTTGTTTATATTATGAAAAAATACATACAGTAAAATATGTATGTATACATTCCTGCAGCAATATCAATATTTGCTACAAGAAATGCCTTTAGCGAACTGTTTGTACTGTAAAATTCCAAGTATAATACAAAACTGTCCTGTCTAATAATTGTAAATACATATAGAAAAACTATATTCAACGTATGCGTACAGAATTAAATATAAATCGTAAAAAAATAAACGAAACAACGTATACATATATTGCTTAATTGGATTCCAAAAATCATTAAGATTGCATTACATGTGTAGATCCTATTGAATACGTTTTCTATTCGAAAGTAAGCGAATATTGGCGCCGCAGAAATTTGCTAAGTTTGTATTTGCATTATTTTACCTATCTGCTTGGCTTGCGTTTTTACGAAGTCGAGCAAATAAACGCAGATGACGATGACTCTCTATAACTACACAAAATTTTCTCTTTATGGGAAGAAATAAACATAAAAAATAGCGTGTACGAAATTTCGAAATGCGGGGCGGCGGGGCTAGCGATATGCCAGGGCCGGATTTTGAAATTGCTATAACTCGGTTAATGTGAAAGCACAAAATTTTCTTTTTGCTGCACAAAACAGCACAAAATAAACACAAAAAGATAGCGTGTATGAAATTGTGAAATAGGGGGTGGTGGGGCTAACGGCTTGCCAGAGTCGGATTTTGAAGTCGCTATCACTTCACTAACGTGGAAGCACAAAATTGTCTTTTTGCGGCACACAATAAGCACACAAGATAGCGTATACAAAATTTCGAACTAGGGATGGCGAGGCTGGCGATATGCCAGCGTCGAATTTTGAAATCGCTATAACTCGGTTAATATGGAAGCACAACATTTTCTTTTTGCGGCACAAAATAATCACAAAAAGATAGCGTGTATGTATTTTTTAAATAGGGAGTGGAGCTAACGACATGCGAAGGCCGAAAGCCCTATAACTCGTTTAATATGGAAGCACAAAATTTTATTTTTGCGGCAGAAAACAGCACTAAATGATAGCATATTCAAAACTTCGAAATGTGGGGGACGCGGGGCTGGCATGTCTTTGGCCCCGCCAATAAGAAAGCCCTATAACTCGGTTAATATTAAAGCACAAGATTTTCTTTTTTCGGCACAAAATGATAGCATATAGTATAAAAAATTTGAAAGTACCGGGATGGCGAGGCTGGGGACATGCACTCACGCTATTCACCACTAGACGGTTAAGCGAGCTCACCAATCGTGGAATATTTATGCACGACATGTTTGCATACTAAGTTGCAATAGAAAGGTTCTTTTCATACGTCGCGCGAGCTACTGATTGTAAGCCTGATAACGCTGAAAATATCTCACATATGCCATGTTTACAGATGCTGAGATGATAGTCGGCACCGCACTGGTCAAGATTCGATCCTCGCAATTCTGGTCTGCCACTACCAGAGAACGGTTATTTTACTACTGCGATCACCGAGTCTGCAGTAATTAACAATTACTACGTTTATATGAAACCATTAATTGGAACTGCACTTGTACGTTCGATCGTATAAACCCTTCCTTCTTCGAACTAGCGTAGAGCCTGTTTTTTGTCTATTTTCATTGACAACAAGTAGGACAAACTCTGTTTGAGACAGTATTTATAATAGGCTTTATAATAGGCTTCTACGGTCCGACTCTCTGTTATGAGAGCTATATATAAATAGCTTCATATAAATTAATTAGAGCACGTTCTAATTTCTCTGCGGATTACTAAACAAATCTGCGTACGCAGTACAATTTCAGGCCCAAACTTCTGTTAAGTAAATTACAATTTACGAAATTTATAAGTTAGTAGCGACATGCATCTTATAATACATAGTTAACTACCTCCGACGTAATTTTTTGAATAGATGTTAATTCTTTATTAATTTGGCCGCAAGATGGCGTAACTGTACACAAAAAATTTAAATTCTTATTTTATGCAAAATTTACCAATTTAAGATCTATCACAAGCATCAAAATCGGAATCTTCTAAAAATTAATAAATAAGGGGAGAGGAGGAGGAGAAACTTTGTTTTGAAGAAACGCTTATAACTCCGGTTCTGTTAAACCGAAGTTTGCAAATTTAGTCTCGCTAGAAACAGCATAATCTAATGCTTACAAATGCCAACCAATCTAACGAGTAACGTGCATATTAGAGGGAACTGTTGTATTTTTCAGAAATTTTTTTTTTAAGAAAAATTTAATGGACACATTTTTGACTACAGATCAAACATTTTTTGATTTTTAAAAAGAACCGTGCGTGTAAGGTTATATTTCTCCTTCGTGTATCTTCACCTTGACGTAGGCAAACTTGCTTTGCCGGGTGAGGGAGCTTGCGTGCTCTAATGAACCTGAGAGCTAAGCCGGCGGTAGCTTTGCTACCGGTAGGATCACCCATGCCGGACAGGTCGAAGGTGAGGTGCCAGACGAAGAAAGATACCCCTTGCCCAGCTGTAGTGTCGTGGCTAAGGGACAAACGATGCCAGTATCTGTCACACTATGTGTAAGGATACTGTTAAACCATACTCCTTCCCCTGTGGTGATGTCTCACAGGTGGATAGAGTGGGGGGTCTTGGCTTAACCGCCCGGACCGAGAGGAGACAACCTCAATAAAAACCTAAATCCTAAGGCGGGTGGGCAGGCTGACGGGATGCATGGCTGTCTAGAAGATCAGTCTCTACTGCTCACACTCCTGGAATACCGGGCGACCTTCCGGAGTACTAGCCTTGCGCCTGTGTGGGGGCTTCACAGGCGTTGACCACTCTTTCCCCCATACTCGTGGGATCAATATGGACACAGAGAAGTTTCAGGTAAAGGAGGAAGGTTCGGACTCGGACGAATCGAACTCCTGCGACACTACCCTCAGAGAGGTCACTTCGGTGACTCTGAGGACACCACCGGCGGAGAACCACAAGGAAGCTCTGTCCAGGGAGAAGCTAAAGAAGATAGCGCTGAACAACTGGCGGTAGGTATGCAAGGCATAGGACTCGCTACCAAGAGGCTGTCAGGAGCCCAGCACAAGAAAGCTATGAAAGCTCGGAAGATGGCCGCAGGGACTTGGACTGCGGAGAAACCGAGCAAGACCAAAGGGACAACGGAACGCGTGGACAAGGCGGATCGACCAAAGACTTCGGGTGAGAAAAGACCGAGGTCCGAATCGAAAACACCTCCCACGACTACCGGAGCGAAAAGATCCAAGGGAGAACCCAGACCAACTGGATCTTATAGCGATACTGTGTCGGGAATCAGACGGGCGGTGATTAACAGACGCCATCCCGACACCGTGCTGACCCAGGAACAATCAGACCTGGTACAGAACACATTGGCAGACGTGCTATGCGATGCCCCGGCAAGCAGCACGGAGCCTCTGCAGTTCTATACAACCGTGTTCAGCGCAGGGGTCCTGTGGATGACTTGTGCGAACCGCGGAACGGCCCAATGGCTGGAAAACACGGTAGCGTCCCTAGGAGAGCTTCTTCGGGAGCGACTGGAGGGAGCAGAGTTGAGGGTTGTGGACTCAACACAGCTTCCTGCCAGACCTAGGGTGCTAGTACACGTACCAGAACCACAGAATGTGGAGCAGGGTACAATCAGAGACCGTCTCAAGAAGCAAAATCCTGGTTTGATGACGGAGAACTGGATGCTGATGAGCAGGAAGGAAGGACAGCTCCTGGCCTACTCAGTGGATGACCCCTCGTTCAAAGTCCTGGAGAGGAGTCAACTCAAAGCTTTTTACAAGCTGGGAAGGCTGACTTTTCGGGTGATCAGACGACCGAGCAATGACAAGAGTACTACAAGCCAACCTTCAACATAGCAAGGCGGCTTCGGCAGCCCTTGCTATGGCCACGAAGGATTGTGACGTGGTACTCATACAGGAATCTTGGATTAGACAAGGCAAGGTCTTGGGAATACGTCATCGGAGCGGCCTATCTACCATATGATGACCCGAACCCGCCACCTACCAGGGATGTGGAACAGCTGGTGAGATACTGCAGGGAGCGAGGACTGTAGCTGATCATCGGCTGCGACGCCTATGCGCATCACACGACCTGGGGAAGCACGGACATCAACGAGAGAGGTGAGTCACTTTTACATTTCATTGTAGCAAATAACTTAGATACATTGAATGTGGGTAACAACCCGACATTCGTTACGCGGAATAGAAGGGAGGTTATTGATGTGACTATAGCCTCACAATATGTGAGTAACTTTGTCGCTGACTGGCATGTGTCTGAGGAGGTAAGCTGCTCGGATCACAGACACATAAGATTTACTCTGGCAGGCAGAGTGGAGGTGAGATCCTACCGGCATCCACGGAAGACGGACTGGGAGGCCTTTCGAGCTGACCTCAGGTCTGGACTCTCCGGGATCAATAAGAGGATAGGAAATACAGCAGAGCTGGATATGGCTGTGGAGCAGCTAAATGACACAATCATTTCAGCCTATAATGACAACTGCCCCCTCATTGCAAGGCGCTCCTCCAGGAATGTGCCCTGGTGGAGTAAGGAACTTGCGGAACTGAGGGGACAAGTTAGGAAGAAATATAATAGGGCCAAACGATCAGGAGAGTGGGAAGAGTACAGGGCCGCTCTGACTGGTTACAACAAGAAGCTGAGGGAGGCGAAAAGGAGGTCGTGGAGGGGGCACTGTGAGGGGATTGAAAACACTCAGCACAGCGCCAGACTCTACAAAATCCTTGCCAAGGAACCTCAAGCATCTATCAGTACTCTCGAAAACCATTTGGGAGAATATACCACAACAAGGAAGGAGACCATAAATGAACTATTTAGGGTATACTTCCCTGGCTCTGAGATCGTGGATCAATCGAGGAACATCTGGGAGGCCCTAAGACCAATTAGCTTAATGTCCTTCACTATGAAGGCATTGGAAAAACTGGTGGACAGGTATATTAGGGATGATGTACTGGTGCTTTCACCTTTACACCATGACCAGTATGCCTACCGGACAGGAGTTTCGACAGAAACAGCACTTCACGAACTAGTCAGTTTAGTGAAGGACACACTACAAAACAAGGAAGTGATGCTGGGGGCCTTCATCGATATTGAGGGGGCATTCAGTAACACGGGTTTTGATTCAATTACCAGAGCTGTCATAGGCAGAGGTGTGGACGGCACTTGTGTCGCCTGGATAGACTCTATGCTTAGAGAGAGAGTGGTGGAAGCCTCGGTCGCAGGCGAGACTGTAGCGGCTCGGGTGGCTAGAGGGTGTCCGCAGGGTGGGATGCTGTCCCCTCTCCTGTGGTGTCTAGTCGTAGATGGGCTACTAGAGGTGCTTAACGATCACGGTCACAGGGTACTGGCCTACGCGAATGACCTGGTCATTATAGCGCGGGGCAGGCACAACACCACGGTCAGAGATCGACTGCAAGGGGCTCTGAACATGGTTAGTAGATGGACGGAGTTGGCGGGCCTGAGTATCAGTGCTGATAAGACCAACATCGTGGCCTTTACCCGCCGACGAAAGCAGGATGGCCTAAATCCGCTTACGTTGAAGGGGGTTACCATAGAGATGGTGGGGGAGGTACCTTGGAGTAACATTAGACTCCAAACTTACCTGAAACCAACATTTGGACAGAATTACCAAAAAAAGCGGTGACAGCGTTAACGCTGGTAAGACGCACATATGGAAAGAAATGGGGGCTAAGACCAGACATGCTGAGTTGGATATACAGCATGGTGGTTAAGCCAGTAATGACGTATGCAGCTTTGGTATGGTGGACAAAGACGCATCAAAGGAACGCTATTCAGAGGCTGAGCAAGGTGCAAAGACTTGCCTGCCTAGGAATAACGGGAGCAATGCGGTCGACACCGACTGCAGCCATGGAGGCACTCCTGGACTTGCCACCGTTGCACCTGGTCATACAGGGGGAGGCAAGGATGGGGGGGGGTACAGGCCGCAACACACAGACTCCGAAAAGGGTCAACACAAATCATATGTCGATAACTGAGCATGTGGGAAAGGGGGTGTTGGAAATGAGGACCGACCACATGCCGGTAAGGCATAGGTATGGGAATCCCTTCACGGTGTCTATAGCGGACGGACGGGAGGAGGCTGCCAGGTATGCACTGAGAATCAAAGAGCAAGACTTAGTCTGGTACACGGACGGATCTAAGACGGCTAATGGTACCGGTGCAGGGATATGCTCTCAGAATGAGGGCCACAGTTACGCACTGGAGGAGTATGCTTCGGTGTTTCAGGCGGAAGTATATGCTATTCTCCAATGCGCACACACAATGAATGTGAAAGCGGTAACCAACAGACGAATTCACATCATGTCTGATAGCCAAGCGGCATTGAAGGGGTTATTAAGCCGGAAGGTGTCGTCCAGGCTGGTGACGGAATGCCTCGACGAACTGGTGAAACTGTCGAACCGGAACAAGGTTTGGCTGACTTGGATACCGGGCCATCAGGGGATTGAGGGCAACGCAAGGGCTGACGAACTCGCGAAGAGAGTGTCAGAGATGGAAATGTACGGCCCAGAACCTTTCTTCGGGGTCACAAGGCAAACGGCCCGGAGACATATAGGAGACTGGGTTCGTACGAAACAGCAGGAATACTGGGGAGCCTTACCCGGTATAGTACATGGCAAAACCTTTATAGGGAACCCATGCAGGAAAAGAGCTAGAGAACTACTACATCTTAGTAGGAAACAGCTCTGCATCGTAACGGGACTAAAGACCGGACATGCTGCGGTGAAAGAACACCTACACAGAATCGGAGTGTTTGACGGGGACACAAAGTGTAGACTTTGTGGGATAGAACCGGAGACAGCCGATCACATACTACGCGACTGCGAGGCACTAGATCGCAGAAGGCAGAATCTGTTTGGGATAACGAAAGGAGACCCAGAGATATACCTTACCCACTCGGTTAGGGACCTGTACAGGTTAGTGAAGGGGACTACCGTGCTAGAGTGGGTGACTTGAACAAACAAATGTGGCACAATAAGCCTGATGGCTGCGGTGCCTACCGGTGGCTATAGGTCGGACGGGTCTGGGAAAAAAAAAGGTTATATTTATGCCCATACTGTAAAATAATTAATTGAAAGCTTAAGGTGGTGTTTGAATAATACTTTCAGACATAGCGGGAGGTGGGTTGTTTATTTCATATTGTTCTTAAAAGCGGAGGCTTTTTTAGTAATAAATTTATTATGTCAATAAAGTTGAAACATATACGGAGGGCAGTACGTATATTTGATGGTGTATATATTACTCTGTTTTTTATAAAAAAATAAAAAAGTATAGCCTATAATTTTCATGCAGAAAAATGAATAAATATAGAAAATATTGACATTTTACTTGTTCTTATGGAGTTTAGATAAATTTCATTTTGTATTACGTAAAATAATCTAATCAAATACCATACGAGCTTTGAATTAAAATCGATTATATAACTCTTGTGAAATTTAGCCAATAGCAATTACTAATTTTACATAGTTACCATGTATTGATAAGTGAATATACTCTTGACGACGTGATATAACCGTTTTCGTGTTTCGCTTCCTCCAACAATATGACTTTTGTCATGGTAACAAGTGTTTTGAAGTTTGTTGATAAACGTCAAAAATATATTCAGCAATTTTCATAATGTTTTTTTCGACATGCAACGCTTTGGTATAAGCTCGGAGACCGAAATAGATAAAGAAATTGAAGAGTTGACACCGCAAAATACCGTTAAAACACATAAATATGTTTGGAAACAGTTCACCGATTGTTGTGAACAACGAAATTACATAAACTTTGTGCTCAAACTTCTGTCTGACAATTAAATCACTCCAGTCCAGTCCTACGGGCTGTCGTGATTTAAATGCTTGTCAAATTGACACTCGTGAAGCTTGAGCATTCGTGAAATTATCATAGGTAATATAGACACATCAAAAAAAATCATAATTAGAGTAGGCTATGTGAATGGATTGTTACTTTAGCCACTTTCACATAATGACATTTATTCCTTGACATTTAATTTGAGGTTATAAATTTGGTTACAATAAAATGTCAAATGTCATTATGTGGTAGTGGCTAAAGCATCAAAAGCATTTTCATAGCCTACACCAATTATGTTTTTTTTTTCGATGGCACGTTATAACAAGTGACCAAGATTTTATCGATAAAATTGATTTGGATAGTTTGTAAGTGCTTGTTGGGATAATAATTTCACGAGCCATATAATGCAGTAGAATGTTAAAAACATTAATTTACGCCAAAAGCTTTACATTTCTAATTTGTTATCGGTTGAGTGCTCCCAGGCATATTTTACCCCCTCCTCCTCCTCCCTTAACTCACCCTTAAAATTTGTTTTTGTAACTAGCCTAATAAGCTCTAATGTTCTCTTTCCAACTTGCGGTTTCAATGGTCGTATTCAGTTAGCACATAACTAGTGGATACCGGATAGTGAAATAGAGCGTACTGAATACCTACACCGCATTGTATAATTAGCAATATAGACATATAGTAGACATTCAATGCAATATTTCACTTATTGTTACTCACCGGCGACTTACCGTGTAATAACTGAACAGGATCAATGGTTCGCGTTCAGTTATTACATCGGTAAAGTGACCAACAGAGGTAATGATGAGTGAAGTATTGCGCTGAATATCTATATGCTAATAGTACAATGATGTGCTTTAGTACTGACTCACACCTACACACACAAACATGCTGTTAGGGCTCATTTATAGATGCTAGTCAACTCGGCCGAGTGATAGACTAACAAGCTATTAGCACTCATATAATACGTGTAAACATTCACTGGTACTACCTTGAACTAGCACCAGTGAATGTTTACACGTATTATATGGTGCTAGCTAGTGGCTTGCTAGTCAATCACCTCGGCCGAGTTGACTAGCATGTATAAATGAGCCCTAACAGCATGTTTATAATACCGTATTACTAGGACCTAATACCTACTGTTGGTTTAATAAATTATGCAAGTTAATGAAGTACATATCTATTAAAAAAAACTGGAAAACATATGTATATATATAATAGTTTGTCCGGCCATCTTGTTATGTTTATGATATTTCAAAAGAACGAGCGGGTTACTATTAGAGGTTATGAAAACCAACCCTCATATATATAATCCCAAACAAATCCAATAACGTTCTTTAATAAACTGCCAATACATAGTATACATATAATAATAATAATAATTTATTGTCAACGAATAGACATTGTCAAAGTGTACATGAGAATAAATAAACAGATACATGGCAAATAAACATTCTATATATGTACATGTGTATGTGGACTCACACATGGTTATCACCCAAATACTCTCCAGCGCCATAAAAACTGTTATCCCGCAGGTATGATTTTAGTTGCAGTTTAAATTCACTTATTGTGGCCAATGCTTTGAGTTGGGGAGGCAATGCGTTGAAATATATGACGCACCTATAGTACGGATTATTTTTGTAGAAAGTTGTTCTGTGAGCCGGCATAAGCAAATCATTGCGTGAACGTGTAACCATTCTACTAAATATATCTCCGTTCTTTTGAAACATACATTCATTGCGCTTATAAAACATTAGGGTTTCAAACAAGTAAAGTGACCATAGAGGAAGTATCTTAAGGTGTTTGAATATTGGACGACAGGAGTCTCTAGAAGACGCGCCAACCATACAACGAACTATCTTTTTTTGCTGTAGAAATATTTTATTAGCAGAACTCGCCGAACCCCAGAAGATAATAGCGTACCGCATCCGACTCTCCACATAGGAAAAGTAAAATAAGCGCAAGCTACTTATATCCAAAACACTCCTTAGGTTGCGCACGCCGAAATATGCCGAACATAATCTGCTTTCAAGCACTGAACAGTGATCACTATATCTTAACTTACTGTCAAGAGTTAGTCCCAAAAATTTGACACTTTCTTCCGAGGGTACAGATTTACCTTCAAGCGTGACGCACAAACCGCTCTCAATACTAGAACTCGCCGAGAATCTCAAAAGAGTAGTTTTTTCGACGTTGAGAATGAGTCCGTTACTACCACACCACGTGGACATTTGTGATGCAATGGCAGATAATCGCCGCGAGATCTCCGCCACAGAGTGACCGGATACTATACAACTAGTGTCGTCAGCGTATTGCGTCAGTAAACATCCTGATAGCGTGTATGATATGTATGTATTTGTTGCATATACACACAATATTAATACTGTATTTAACATCTACATTCTTTAATTCACAGCACCCCAATTTACAGCAATCACCTCTAAAGATAAACACTGACAGTAAAAGAGAAATGGCCGTTGGCCCGTATGTGACTCGAGCGATGGCGCGTAATTCAATTTCATATTCTATGTAATATTACATCACTGTTTATCAACAGTTCCAGATTTATTGAAATAAAATCATGAAGCATGATTATTACTATTTATAGAATAGTAGGTATCGTAGAACACAAATAATAAAAATTTTAAAGTGTATTTATATTTGGGAGCTTTTTGGGTTAAATTTGACGTATAGAAGACGTCCTTTTAGTACCTAAGTTGCCATATACCGGGTTCTCTTTTTATCATTATACATACACTTTTCCTGTGTAACTCTAAAAAAAAATCAATGCATTATAGCTGCATAGTAGGCAACCAGTTATGAAAATATGTTCTCTACATCAAATACTTTATATATTCATCAGGTCGCCCAAAAACTCGTTATAATAAACCAGAATACAACGTGAATAACACGAGCTCATTTCAGTTCTGTTTTCTGGGCATGACTAACCCACTAAATTTCTCTGCGTTGATACAATAACTCAAGCGCACCTTAGTGTATCAACGCAATGAGTTAACGCAATTGCGCCATATGACGTAAGTACATACCTCAATGTAGGTAACTCAATGGCCCGCTGTATTGTAGCGATTGAAGTGAAGCTTACTATGAGCTGATTGTTAGAAGCTAGAAGCGCAGGGTAATTTACATTGTAATTTACATTTTACAGGCGCAAAGAGGATTAATTTTCTTGTATAACGCTTCATTAGAAAAAAAGATATCTGAAAGATAAATATCAAAAATACGTGAATAATACATGTATGCTTTTAGCCGTAAATATTATTTTCAAATACAGAGCCAACTAGCAATCAGCGATAGGGAAATATGCCATTTTATTTAGGTTGGAATATATTATATATATAATAGGGCCCCTGAATAGGTAACTTATAAAAGAAATAAATCGTATACATTAAACACATGAATCACTACTAATATAAGCAATAACAAACTACCATTTTGGACAGCTGTAGCTGAAGTGAAGTTACGCTTAAAAATTGAAACCGCGATTACTCTTGCGCTTGCCTTGTCTTCCAGTCTCCCGTATCAGTTGGCCGAATTGCGTCATTGCGCTGTAACGCTGTGACTATTGTATTGATATTTGTAACGCACACCTGTGTATCAGCGCAATAACGGAACGCAGCGCTGCGTTACCCATGACTACAGTGTAGGTATTCAGTTCACTACTTCACCACAGTATAAGCACAGTATAACGTAACGTCACAACACTACGTTGAGATGGGTGCCAGGTCACTCTGGAATCAGGGGTAATGAAATGGCTGACAAATTAGCTAGAGGTGCCACTGAGGGACCACTCGTGGGTCTAGAACCTACATGTGGGAACTCTTATGGCAGCATCAAAGCCTTTGTCAGATCCGAACTCGCTGCTAGGCATTGCTCCCATTGGAATGTACTTGCCGGCATGAGACACTGTAATCTGCCCGTATGAGAAAAAATTGCGCAAGGCAGTTTCTATGAGCAGGGTCAGGCTGAGGTTACTCACAGGAATCTTAACCTGTCACTGCGCACTAAATAAACACCTGCATCGCATGGGCATAGTAAACTCTCCCCTGTGTAGGAACTGTGGGAATGCGGAAAAAACTCCAATCCATCTTCTTGCCGACTGCTCGACAGTGGACAGAGAGAGGCGGAGTTACTTCGGGGTCGAGCGCCTGGACGATCCCGGACTAAAAAAACTAACTCTCGACCAGGTTGTGGACATCTTTGTCCGAGTGCAACCTGGCTAAGAAGAGTAAAACAGCACGGGGGCACAATATAGGCCTTCCTTATCTAATGGAGTAAAAAAAAAAAAAATGAAATATAATATAATGTATTTAAATAATAAACAATATTTAATAAAAGCTTATAGTATATGATTTCAAAATATTACTTTTTACTTCACACTGCACCTACAAACGTTATAGATTTTCAAATTTTTAAATTATGTATAGAAACTTTTATGATTATTTTGATGAGTAGAATACATCCCTAGAGTTTGGCCAAGTTAATCGGAAACATCTTGTATTGTACGGATTGTATGTACGTTAAATGTCGGTTAATCGCCATTTTGCTGGCTGTATTTTGACGCGCATGCGGACAAGATCATTTTCTCGCTACTGGATATACTTATACTGTGACATGACTGTGACTTCACTATTCTGTAGTGTGTATCTATATAAGTTTCTACTATCTACCGGTAACTTAGCGATGTGCTACCATAGTGTGCTACTGAACACGACCAGTCTCAGCTTAACGGTTCTGGTTTTGGATACCAAAATAGAGGATCGGTGTTGCTACATTTAGACCAAGATTTATCACGAACAGGTTTACCTATACTTTCTTTAAAGATTGCTAAATCGTCCGAGTAGATTATTGTATTTACATTATCCTTGAACAAGGCGTTCACATACAAAATAGAACTCGCTGGACGGAGAAAGAATCCTACGACATGCACATTGGCCCCAGTTATTTATGTTACTATTACAATAATTTCTTTTCTTTTTGATGTTTACGCATCCCTAGGGGAATTCCTCGGTGGAATTCCAGAATTTGAGAAACTTGCCTACAGCGGCCCTCCGTACATACATCAAATTGATAGAGTTATGGGTATAGACATGGCCTTATACATAAATATGTGCTATATGTTGCATTTTTAACGTACAGAATTTTGCCTTGATTCTTTTATTTTAAATTGTTTGTCCTTCACGGAGATATGATAACTTCACTCTATTGATTAATGGTTTATTAAGTTTTGACAGTTGTCAAATTTTATAATAACATTCAAGCATAGGTAATAAAAGTCGCAAATAATGACAAAAACATATAAAAGCGTAATTTAGTGTGTAAGTTTTCGTTTAGTACATTGCGGGTTGCATTTTTCTTTAAATAAATGTTTATATCATAGTATGTATTGAATGAATTGGTTTATAGTGCGTTATGGAGGATAGTTTAAGTGTAAAGTCAAATGAATCGCTTGCTACTAGTGACGAATTTGATTTTGTTTCTGAGAAACCTGGATCAAGCAAAACTCCAACTCTAAACATTGTCAGTGGTTGTTTTAACGAACTTGAAAAAACC
>CM043021.1:43337678-43400610 GCA_023690525.1 Holotrichia oblita
AATCGCTATAACTCGGTTAATATGGAAGCACAACATTTTCTTTTTGCGGCACAAAATAATCACAAAAAGATAGCGTGTATGTATTTTTTAAATAGGGAGTGGAGCTAACGACATGCGAAGGCCGAAAGCCCTATAACTCGTTTAATATGGAAGTACAAAATTTTATTTTTGCGGCAGAAAACAGCACTAAATGATAGCATATTCAAAAACTTCGAAATGGGGGGACGTGGGGCTGGCATGTCTTTGGCCCCGCCAATAAGAAAGCCCTATAACTCGGTTAATATTAAAGCACAAGATTTTCTTTTTTTCGGCACAAAATGATAGCATATAGTATAAAAAACTTGAAAGTACCGGGGTGGCGAGGCTGGGGACATGCACTCACGCTATTCACCACTAGACGGTTAAGCGAGCTCACCAATCGTGGAATATTTATGCACGACATGTTTGCATACTAAGTTGCAATAGAAAGGTTCTTTTCATACGTCGCGCGAGCTACTGATTGTAAGCCTGATAACGCTGAAAAAATATCTCACATATGCCATGTTTACAGATGCTGAGATGATAGTCGGCACCGCACTGGTCAAGATTCGATCCTCGCAATTCTGGTCTGCCACTACCAGAGAACGGTTATTTTACTACTGCGATCACCGAGTCTGCAGTAATTAACAATTACTACGTTTATATGAAACCATTAATTGGAACTGCACTTGTGTACGTTCGATCGTATAAACCCTTCCTTCTTCGAACTAGCGTAGAGCCTGTTTTTTGTCTATTTTCATTGACAACAAGTAGGACAAACTCTGTTTGAGACAGTATTTATAATAGGCTTTATAATAGGCTTCTACGGTCCGACTCTCTGTTATGAGAGCTATATATAAATAGCTTCATATAAATTAATTAGAGCACGTTCTAATTTCTCTGCGGATTACTAAACAAATCTGCGTACGCAGTACAATTTCAGGCCCAAACTTCTGTTAAGTAAATTACAATTTACGAAATTTATAAGTTAGTAGCGACATGCATCTTATAATACATAGTTAACTACCTCCGACGTAATTTTTTGAATAGATGTTAATTCTTTATTAATTTGGCCGCAAGATGGCGTAACTGTACACAAAAAATTTAAATTCTTATTTTTTATGCAAAATTTACCAATTTAAGGTCTATCACAAGCATCAAAATCGGAATCTTCTAAAAATTAATAAATAAGGGGAGAGGAGGAGGAGAAACTTTGTTTTGAAGAAACGCTTATAACTCCGGTTCTGTTAAACCGAAATTTGCAAATTTAGTCTCGCTAGAAACAGCATAATCTAATGCTTACAAATGCCAACCAATCTAACGAGTAACGTGCATATTAGAGGGAACTGTTGTATTTTTCAGAAATTTTTTGTTTAAGAAAAATTTAATGGACACATTTTTGACTACAGATCAAACATTTTTTTTGATTTTTAAAGAACCGTGCGTGTAAGGTTATATTTCTCCTTCGTGTATCTTCACCTTGACGTAGGCAAACTTGCTTTGCCGGGTGAGGGAGCTTGCGTGCTCTAATGAACCTGAGAGCTAAGCCGGCGCTAGCTTTGCTACCGGTAGGATCACCCATGCCGGACAGGTCGAAGGTGAGGTGCCAGACGAAGAAAGATACCCCTTGCCCAGCTGTAGTGTAGTGGCTAAGGACAAACGATGCCAGTATCTGTCACACTATGTGTAAGGATACTGTTAAACCACTACTCCTTCCCCTGTGGTGATGTCTCACAGGTGGATAGAGTGGGGGTCTTGGCTTAACCGCCCGGACCGAGAGGAGACAACCTCAATAAAACCTAAATCCTAAGGCGGGTGGGCAGGCTGACGGGATGCATGGCTGTCTAGAAGATCAGTCTCTACTGCTCACACTCCTGGAATACCGGGCGACCTTCCGAGTACTAGCTTGCGCCTGTGTGGGGGCTTCACAGGCGTTGACCACTTCTTTCCCCCATACTCGTGGGATCAATATGGACACAGAGAAGTTTCAGGTAAAGGAGGAAGGTTCGGACTCGGACGAATCGAACTCCTGCGACACTACCCTCAGAGAGGTCACTTCGGTGACTCTGAGGACACCACCGGCGGAGAATCACAAGGAAGCTCTGTCCAGGGAGAAGCTAAAGAAGATAGCGCTGAACAACTGGCGGTAGGTATGCAAGGCATAGGACTCGCTACCAAGAGGCTGTCAGGAGCCCAGCACAAGAAAGCTATGAAAGCTCGGAAGATGGCCGCAGGGACTTAGACTGCGGAGAAACCGAGCAAGACCAAAGGGACAACGGAACGCGTGGACAAGGCGGATCGACCAAAGACTTCCGGGTGAGAAAAGACCGAGGTCCGAATCGAAAACACCTCCCACGACTACCGGAGCGAAAAGATCCAAGGGAGAACCCAGACCAACTGGATCTTATAGCGATACTGTGTCGGGAATCAGACGGGCGGTGATTAACAGACGCCATCCCGACACCGTGCTGACCCAGGAACAATCAGACCTGGTACAGAACACATTGGCAGACGTGCTATGCGATGCCCCGGCAAGCAGCACGGAGCCTCTGCAGTTCTATACAACCGTGTTCAGCGCAGGGGTCCTGTGGATGACTTGTGCGAACCGCGGAACGGCCCAATGGCTGGAAAACACGGTAGCGTCCCTAGGAGAGCTTCTTCGGGAGCGACTGGAGGGAGCAGAGTTGAGGGTTGTGGACTCAACACAGCTTCCTGCCAGACCTAGGGTGCTAGTACACGTACCAGAACCACAGAATGGAGCAGGGTACAATCAGAGACCGTCTCAAGAAGCAAAATCCTGGTTTGATGACGGAGAACTGGATGCTGATGAGCAGGAAGGAAGGACAGCTCCTGGCCTACTCAGTGGATGACCCCTCGTTCAAAGTCCTGGAGAGGAGCCAACTCAAAGCTTTTTACAAGCTGGGAAGGCTGACTTTTCGGGTGATCAGACGACCGAGCAATGACAAGAGTACTACAAGCCAACCTTCAACATAGCAAGGCGGCTTCGGCAGCCCTTGCTATGGCCACGAAGGATTGTGACGTGGTACTCATATACAGGAATCTTGGATTAGACAAGGTAAGGTCTTGGGACTGAGCGGTGCGGGCTGGGACGTCCTATACGACAGAACGGCCAGCGCCCCTCGAACCTGCATACGTATCCGAAAGGAGGTAAAAGCATTACCGCTAACAGAGTTCTGTTCTAGGGATTTAACTGCGGTAAAAATTGGGGGTGGAGGTGGATATGGACCGAGGGAATACGTCATCGGAGCGGCCTATCTACCATATGATGACCCGAACCCGCCACCTACCAGGGATGTGGAACAGCTGGTGAGATACTGCAGGGAGCGAGGACTGTAGCTGATCATCGGCTGCGACGCCTATGCGCATCACACGACCTGGGGAAGCACGGACATCAACGAGAGAGGTGAGTCACTTTTACATTTCATTGTAGCAAATAACTTAGATACATTGAATGTGGGTAACAACCCGACATTCGTTACGCGGAATAGAAAGGAGGTTATTGATGTGACTATAGCCTCACAATATGTGAGTAACTTTGTCGCTGACTGGCATGTGTCTGAGGAGGTAAGCTGCTCGGATCACAGACACATAAGATTTACTCTGGCAGGCAGAGTGGAGGTGAGATCCTACCGGGATCCACGGAAGACGGACTGGGAGGCCTTTCGAGCTGACCTCAGGTCTGGACTCTCCGGGATCAATAAGAGGATAGGAAATACAGCAGAGCTGGATATGGCTGTGGAGCAGCTAAATGACACAATCATTTCAGCCTATAATGACAACTGCCCCCTCATTGCAAGGCGCTCCTCCAGGAATGTGCCCTGGTGGAGTAAGGAACTTGCGGAACTGAGGGGACAAGTTAGGAAGAAATATTATAGGGCCAAACGATCAGGAGAGTGGGAAGAGTACAGGGCCGCTCTGACTGGTTACAACAAGAAGCTGAGGGAGGCGAAAAGGAGGTCGTGGAGGGGGCACTGTGAGGGGATTGAAAACACTCAGCACAGCGCCAGACTCTACAAAATCCTTGCCAAGGAACCTCAAGCATCTATCAGTACTCTCGAAAACCATTTGGGAGAATATACCACAACAAGGAAGGAGACCATAAATGAACTATTTAGGGTATACTTCCCTGGCTCTCAGATCGTGGATCAATCGAGGAACATCTGGGAGGCCCTAAGACCAATTAGCTTAATGTCCTTCACTATGAAGGCATTGGAAAAACTGGTGGACAGGTATATTAGGGATGATGTACTGGTGCTTTCACCTTTACACCATGACCAGTATGCCTACCGGACAGGAGTTTCGACAGAAACAGCACTTCACGAACTAGTCAGTTTAGTGAAGGACACTACAAAACAAGGAAGTGATGCTGGGGGCCTTCATCGATATTGAGGGGGCATTCAGTAACACGGGTTTTGATTCAATTACCAGAGCTGTCATAGGCAGAGGTGTGGACGGCACTTGTGTCGCCTGGATAGACTCTATGCTTAGAGAGAGAGTGGTGGAAGCCTCGGTCGCAGGCGAGACTCTAGCGGCTCGGGTGGCTAGAGGGTGTCCGCAGGGTGGGATGCTGTCCCCTCTCCTGTGGTGTCTAGTCGTAGATGGGCTACTAGAGGTGCTTAACGATCACAGTCACAGGGTACTGGCCTACGCGGATGACCTGGTCATTATAGCGCGGGGCAGGCACAACACCACGGTCAGAGATCGACTGCAAGGGGCTCTGAACATGGTTAGTAGATGGACGGAGTTGGCGGGCCTGAGTATCAGTGCTGATAAGACCAACATCGTGGCCTTTACCCGCCGACGAAAGCAGGATGGCCTAAATCCGCTTACGTTGAAGGGGGTTACCATAGAGATGGTAGGGGAGGTACCTTGGAGTAACATTAGACGCCAAACTTACCTGAAACCAACATTTGGACAGAATTACCAAAAAAGCGGTGACAGCGTTAACGCTGGTAAGACGCACATATGGAAAGAAATGGGGGCTAAGACCAGACATGTTGAGTTGGATATACAGCATGGTGGTTAAGCCAGTAATGACGTATGCAGCTTTGGTATGGTGGACAAAGACGCATCAAAGGAACGCTATTCAGAGGCTGAGCAAGGTGCAAAGACTTGCCTGCCTAGGAATAACGGGAGCAATGCGGTCGACACCGACTGCAGCCATGGAGGCACTCCTGGACTTGCCACCGTTGCACCTGGTCATACAGGGGGAGGCAAGGATGGGGGGTACAGGCCGCAACACACAGACTCCGAAAAGGGTCAACACAAATCATATGTCGATAACTGAGCATGTGGGAAAGGGGTGTTGGAAATGAGGATCGACCACATGCCGGTAAGGCATAGGTATGGGAATCCCTTCACGGTGTCTATAGCGGACGGACGGGAGGAGGCTGCCAGGTATGCACTGAGAATCAAAGAGCAAGACTTAGTCTGGTACACGGACGGATCTAAGACGGCTAATGGTACCGGTGCAGGGATATGCTCTCAGAATGAGGGCCACAGTTACGCACTGGAGGAGTATGCTTCGGTGTTTCAGGCGGAAGTATATGCTATTCTCCAATGCGCACACACAATGAATGTGAAAGCGGTGACCAACAGACGAATTCACATCATGTCTGATAGCCAAGCGGCATTGAAGGGGTTATTAAGCCGGAAGGTGTCGTCCAGGCTGGTGACGGAATGCCTCGACGAACTGGTGAAACTGTCGAACCGGAACAAGGTTTGGCTGACTTGGATACCGGGCCATCAGGGATTGAGGGCAACGCAAGGGCTGACGAACTCGCGAAGAGAGTGTCAGAGATGGAAATGTACGGCCCAGAACCTTTCTTCGGGGTCACAAGGCAAACGGCCCGGAGACATATAGGAGACTGGGTTCGTACGAAACAGCAGGAATACTGGGGAGCCTTACCCGGTATAGTACATGGCAAAACCTTTATAGGGAACCCATGCAGGAAAAGAGCTAGAGAACTACTACATCTTAGTAGGAAACAGCTCTGCATCGTAACGGGACTAAAGACCGGACATGCTGCGGTGAAAGAACACCTACACAGAATCGGAGTGTTTGATGGGGACACAAAGTGTAGACTTTGTGGGATAGAACCGGAGACAGCCGATCACATACTACGCGACTGCGAGGCACTAGATCGCAGAAGGCAGAATCTGTTTGGGATAACGAAAGGAGACCCAGAGATATACCTTACCCACTCGGTTAGGGACCTGTACAGGTTAGTGAAGGGGACTACCGTGCTAGAGTGGGTGACTTGAACAAACAAATGTGGCACAATAAGCCTGATGGCTGCGGTGCCTACCGGTGGCTATAGGTCGGACGGGTCTGGGAAAAAAAAGGTTATATTTATGCCCATACTGTAAAATAATTAATTGAAAGCTTAAGGTGGTGTTTGAATAATACTTTCAGACATAGCGGGAGGTGGGTTGTTTATTTCATATTGTTCTTAAAAGCGGAGGCTTTTTTAGTAATAAATTTATTATGTCAATAAAGTTGAAACATATACGGAGGGCAGTACGTATATTTGATGGTGTATATATTACTCTGTTTTTTATAAAAAAATAAAAAAATATAGCCTATAATTTTCATGCAGAAAAATGAATAAATATAGAAAATATTGACATTTTACTTGTTCTTATGGAGTTTAGATAAATTTCATTTTGTATTACGTAAAATAATCTAATCAAATACCATACGAGCTTTGAATTAAAATCGATTATATAACTCATTTGAAATTTAGCCAATAGCAATTACTAATTTTACATAGTTACCATGTATTGATAAGTGAATATACTCTTGACGACGTGATATAACCGTTTTCGTGTTTCGCTTCCTCCAACAATATGACTTTTGTCATGGTAACAAGTGTTTTGAAGTTTGTTGATAAACGTCAAAAATATATTCAGCAATTTTCATGTTTTTTTCGACATGCAACGCTTTGGTATAAGCTCGGAGACCGAAATAGATAAAGAAATTGAAGAGTTGACACCGCAAAATACCGTTAAAACACATAAATATGTTTGGAAACAGTTCACCGATTGTTGTGAACAACGAAATTACATAAACTTTGTGCTCAAACTTCTGTCTGACAATTAAATCACTCCAGTCCAGTCCTACGGGCTGTCGTGATTTAAATGCTTGTCAAATTGACACTCGTGAAGCTTGAGCATTCGTGAAATTATCATAGGTAATATAGACACATCAAAAAAAATCATAATTAGAGTAGGCTATGTGAATGGATTGTTACTTTAGCCACTTTCACATAATGACATTTATTCCTTGACATTTAATTTGAGGTTATAAATTTGGTTACAATAAAATGTCAAATGTCATTATGTGGTAGTGGCTAAAACAACGATCAAAAGCATTTTCATAGCCTACACCAATTATGTTTTTTTTTCGATGGCACGTTATAACAAGTGACCAAGATTTTATCGATAAAATTGATTTGGATAGTTTGTAAGTGCTTGTTGGGATAATAATTTCACGAGCCATATAATGCAGTAGAATGTTAAAAACATTAATTTACGCCAAAAGCTTTACATTTCTAATTTGTTATCGATTGAGTGCTCCCAGGCATATTTTACCCCCTCCTCCTCCTCCCTTAACTCACCTCTAAAATTTGTTTTTGTAACTAGCCTAATAAGCTCTAATGTTCTCTTTCCAACTTGCGGTTTCAATGGTCGTATTCAGTTAGCACATAGCTAGTGGATACCGGATAGTGAAATAGAGCGTACTGAATACCTACACCGCATTGTATAATTAGCAATATAGACATATAGTAGACATTCAATGCAATATTTCACTTATTGTTACTCACCGGCGACTTACCGTGTAATAACTGAACAGGATCAATGGTTCGCGTTCAGTTATTACATCGGTAAAGTGACCAACAGAGGTAATGATGAGTGAAGTATTGCGCTGAATATCTATATGCTAATAGTACAATGATGTGCTTTAGTACTGACTCACACCTACACACACAAACATGCTGTTAGGGCTCATTTATAGATGCTAGTCAACTCGGCCGAGTGATAGACTAACAAGCTATTAGCACTCATATAATACGTGTAAACATTCACTGGTACTACCTTGAACTAGCACCAGTGAATGTTTACACGTATTATATGGTGCTAGCTAGTGGCTTGCTAGTCAATCACCTCGGCCGAGTTGACTAGCATGTATAAATGAGCCCTAACAGCATGTTTATAATACCGTATTACTAGGACCTAATACCTACTGTTGGTTTAATAAATTATGCAAGTTAATGAAGTACATATCTATTAAAAAAAACTGGAAAACATATGTATATATATAATAGTTTGTCCGGCCATCTTGTTATGTTTATGATATTTCAAAAGAACGAGCGGGTTACTATTAGAGGTTATGAAAACCAACCCTCATATATATAATCCCAAACAAATCCAATAACGTTCTTTAATAAACTGCCAATACATAGTATACATATGTATGTATTTGTTGCATATACACACAATATTAATACTGTATTTAACATCTACATTCTTTAATTCACAGCACCCCAATTTACAGCAATCACCTCTAAAGATAAACACTGACAGTAAAAGAGAAATGGCCGTTGGCCCGTATGTGACTCGAGCGATGGCGCGTAATTCAATTTCATATTCTATGTAATATTACATCACTGTTTATCAACAGTTCCAGATTTATTGAAATAAAATCATGAAGCATGATTATTACTATTTATAGAATAGTAGGTATCGTAGAACACAAATAATAAAAATTTTAAAGTGTATTTATATTTGGGAGCTTTTTGGGTTAAATTTGACGTATAGAAGACGTCCTTTTAGTACCTAAGTTGCCATATACCGGGTTCTCTTTTTATCATTATACATACACTTTTCCTGTGTAACTCTAAAAAAATCAATGCATTATAGCTGCATAGTAGGCAACCAGTTATGAAAATATGTTCTCTACATCAAATACTTTATATATTCATCAGGTCGCCCAAAAACTCGTTATAATAAACCAGAATACAACGTGAATAACACGAGCTCATTTCAGTTCTGTTTTCTGGGCATGACTAACCTACTAAATTTCTCTGCGTTGATACAATAACTCAAGCGCACCTTAGTGTATCAACGCAATGAGTTAACGCAATTGCGCCATATGACGTAAGTACATACCTCAATGTAGGTAACTCAATGGCCCGCTGTATTGTAGCGATTGAAGTGAAGCTTACTATGAGCTGATTGTTAGAAGCTAGAAGCGCAGGGTAATTTACATTGTAATTTACATTTTACAGGCGCAAAGAGGATTAATTTTCTTGTATAACGCTTCATTAGAAAAAAGATATCTGAAAGATAAATATCAAAAATACGTGAATAATACATGTATGTTTTTAGCCGTAAATATTATTTTCAAATACAGAGCCAACTAGCAATCAGCGATAGGGAAATATGCCATTTTATTTAGGTTGGAATATATTATATATATAATAGGGCCCCTGAATAGGTAACTTATCAAAGAAATAAATCGTATACATTAAACACATGAATCACTACTAATATAAGCAATAACAAACTACCATTTTGGACAGCTGTAGCTGAAGTGAAGTTACGCTTAAAAATTGAAACCGCGATTACTCTTGCGCTTGCCTTGTCTTCCAGTCTCCCGTATCAGTTGGCCGAATTGCGTCATTGCGCTGTAACGCTGTGACTATTGTATTGATATTTGTAACGCACACCTGTGTATCAGCGCAATAACGGAACGCAGCGCTGCGTTACCCATGACTACAGTGTAGGTATTCAGTTCACTACTTCACCACAGTATAAGCACAGTATAATGTAACGTCACAACACTACGTTGAGATGGGTGCCAGGTCACTCTGGAATCAGGGGTAATGAAATGGCTGACAAATTAGCTAGAGGTGCCACTGAGGGACCACTCGTGGGTCTAGAACCTACATGTGGGAACTCTTATGGCAACATCAAAGCCTTTGTCAGATCCGAACTCGCTGCTAGGCATTGCTCCCATTGGAATGTACTTGCCGGCATGAGACACTGTAATCTGCCCGTATGAGAAAAAAATTACGCAAGGCAGTTTCTATGAGCAGGGTCAGGCTGAGGTTACTCACAGGAATTTTAACCTGTCACTGCGCACTAAATAAACACCTGCATCGCATGGGCATAGTAAACTCTCCCCTGTGTAGGAACTGTGGGAATGCGGAAAAAACTCCAATCCATCTTCTTGCCGACTGCTCGACAGTGGACAGAGAGAGGCGGAGTTACTTCGGGGTCGAGCGCCTGGACGATCCCGGACTAAGAAAACTAACTCTCGACCAGGTTGTGGACATCTTTGTCCGAGTGCAACCTGGCTAAGAAGAGTAAAACAGCACGGGGGCACAATAGGCCTTCCTTATCTAATGGAGTAAAAAAAAGAAAAATGAAATATAATATAATGTATTTAAATAATAAACAATATTTAATAAAAGCTTATAGTATATGATTTCAAAATATTACTTTTTACTTCACACTGCACCTACAAACGTTATAGATTTTCAAATTTTTAAATTATGTATAGAAACTTTTATGATTATTTTGATGAGTAGAATACATCCCTAGAGTTTGGCCAAGTTAATCGGAAACATCTTGTATTGTACGGATTGTATGTACGTTAAATGTCGGTTAATCGCCATTTTGCTGGCTGTATTTTGACGCGCATGCGGACAAGATCATTTTCTCGCTACTGGATATACTTATACTGTGACATGACTGTGACTTCACTATTCTGTAGTGTGTATCTATATAAGTTTCTACTATCTACCGGTAACTTAGCGATGTGCTCCCATAGTGTGCTACTGAACACGACCAATCTCAGCTTAACGGTTCTGGTTTTGGATACCAAAATAGAGGATCGGTGTTGCTACATTTAGACCAAGATTTATCACGAACAGGTTTACCTATACTTTCTTTAAAGATTGCTAAATCGTCCGAGTAGATTATTGTATTTACATTATCCTTGAACAAGGCGTTCACATACAAAATAGAACTCGCTGGACGGAGAAAGGATCCTACGACATGCACATTGGCCCCAGTTATTTATGTTACTATTACAATAATTTCTTTTCTTTTTGATGTTTACGCATCCCTAGGGGAATTCCTCGGTGGAATTCCCAGAATTTGAGAAACTTGCCTACAGCGGCCCTCCGTACATACATCAAATTGATAGAGTTATGGGTATAGACATGGCCTTATACATAAATATGTGCTATATGTTACATTTTTAACGTACAGAATTTTGCCTTGATTCTTTTATTTTAAATTGTTTGTCCTTCACGGAGATATGATAACTTCACTCTATTGATTAATGGTTTATTAAGTTTTGACAGTTGTCAAATTTTATAATAACATTCAAGCATAGGTAATAAAAATCGCAAATAATGACAAAAACATATAAAAGCGTAATTTAGTGTGTAAGTTTTCGTTTAGTACATTGCGGGTTGCATTTTTCTTTAAATAAATGTTTATATCATAGTATGTATTGAATGAATTGGTTTATAGTGCGTTATGGAGGATAGTTTAAGTGTAAAGTCAAATGAATCGCTTGCTACTAGTGACGAATTTGATTTTGTTTCTGAGAAACCTGGATCAAGCAAAACTCCAACTCTAAACATTGTCAGTGGTTGTTTTAACGAACTTGAAAAAACCATGAGCGAAGTAATCAGAGAATCTGAGTTACATATCACTAATCAAGATAGTGATACTAAGAAGGTTGGACAATCTAGATTTTACAGTCATGTTGAACCTGGAACAGATCCACTAAGCATATACAATCAGATATCGCCATCTGAAAAGAAAGATGTAATGAAACCCGAACCAGATTATAGCGATGAAGAAGGTATTAATTGTACTTCTATTTTATATAGTAGATTATTGTTACAGTTTTATTTCTATTTACTTTATTTTCTTTCATTTTATAAATAATATAAATTATACTATATAAATTTTCACTGTATAGTCTGTTTCAAACTTTATGACGTTGTCAATGTGATGCTAATTGGGATTAGGCAGATAATCTGTCACTGAACTGCAGAGAGTTAATTTATTAGCATATTAAAAAATATCAGTTTTGACCTACGAAAATTTTGAATAACAGCTAGTGTAGTCATTAATATATTCATTATGAGTATATTTCGAGGAGTGTCTCACCTGAGAAAATTTTGTACCAGTACTGTATAAACTGTATTTGTTCCGTATTGCAGTATAATGTATAGATACTGTATAGTAATGTCTAGATACTGTGTAATAATGCATATACTATATAATAATGTACAAACACTATATAGCAATGTACAGGTACTGCATAATAATTTGACATAAACTATAGAATATTGATGCACATCAGTTCATCAGGAATTGATTACCGATTTCACGAATATTCTCATTCTTCTCATTCAATTTAAAGGTTTCCGTATATTCAATTAAAAATTTTTCTCATCGATTAACTGGAAAATTCACCGTAAGTAACATGTCTCATCAAAGTATCCGGCATAATAATTTTCCAAATGAATTTTCGTAATACTAAATTGTTTATTGTCACCTCCCAAGTCTTTTTCCAAATTTTCATTCAAAATTTCACTTTCAGCCTCATAGTTTCTACTACTTTCACCTGTTTCTCTTTCAAAAATAATCTACTTTCCACAGATTGAACTTATTTATAAGCAATTAAGTTTTTAAACCCCCTGTATAATGTTTAGAGAAGAACTTCAAATGTTGTGTGACTACACAATATCAGCTGTGCGTATGCAAAGTTTCATTCGTCTCTTTCACTCCTGCCTGACGTAATATCACTATAAAGTAAGATCGGTATCTATCACTTTTTTTCTTTAATTGTGAATAACTCAGAAAGAATGGTATTTAGGTATAGGGTACGATATATGAAACATGTGTAAAATTTATCATAGAAGCTGAATCTGTATTTTATTTTATAGCACGCTATTTAAAAAATCTAAATTGATGTCCACTTACGGTTAACCGGAAGTGATATTTATTCAAAATTTTGTCACGTGATAGTTCGTATTCAATCCTATCCTACCACAAAATGTTGTTTTAAAATCCCGTTCCGTTTGTATAATACTTTTAATAGGCCATTCTCACTAATCACTCTCTATAATAGTAATGTAAAATAAAAATAAGTTAATATTACTTCAATATTATGGAGTATTTCCTTAATAATAATAATACGTTATTAGTATTTTTGAAAAGAGGAAGAAATAAGTTTTATTTATCACTCGACCTACATTGCTATTTAAAAAAATTGAAGATGGCGGTGCACTAAATACTGCCGTCTAGGGCTGAGCAAAGTATCGATACATTCGTCCACTATTCGATACCATTACTGATATTATTATTATATTGAAGCAATTTGTATGTACAAAACATCACTTTTTCAAGCCTTCAGTTATTTTCGAATGTTGTTTCGTTTCAAAACCCATACAATATATTTATAACATTTGAACTCGCTGAGTAATAGTAGTCCGTAGAGATTAACATAAACTAATATTTACGCGTATATACAGTATACACGACTGAGCAACTTGCAAGCTATAATATAGTTTTAAAATTTCTGTAACTCTCAAGATATTGACGATATTTTCGTTTTCTTTTGTATTATTTGATATATTGTTGACAACTGTCAAGGTGTTTGAGTTCTATTATTCTTTTTCGTTGTAACTCTGTCGTGGTTCTTAAAAATTTCTAAATCATGTAATTTTCTATTAGCTTCGAATATTCAATAATAGTAACGAAACATTACTAGTGTTTCAAATGTTCCTTCTTGTAACTCTTGCTTATTTACGTTTCTTGTTTGTTTGTCCATGGACAGCATTTGTTTGTCTGAACAAACAAGTTGTCCAATTCATCTCCTTTTCTAAAAAGCGTCAATCAACATATTAATATTTAAGATATATATCGCATATTTCGTTATAAATGTATTTTTTATAGAATATATTCTATAAATTATTTATTTTATTATTAAAAATAGAGGAACTGACAATTTGACAATTTGAAACAAAACACTTTTAATCACTGAGCTAGACCAAGTAATGCCAAACGAAATAGCATTTCCTTTGTATTTTATAAAGCGATAAAAGTCTCACAAAAAGGTTTGTAGCATTCTAGTTCTTTTGTTACAATTGAATCGGCCTTTAATTGATAATACAAATATTTAGCAAAACAATTTTGGTATACGATAGAAAGCTGTAAATATTTACTTATTGTCAGACGAATTTAGTTTTTAACTATTTTTTTTAAAGAAAACGACACGACAAAAACCGAAAAGTTAAAAGACTGTATTGTTAGTTGTTTCACTCAAGAAAATTACTTACTGACTGCCTATTTAAATTTTTTGTACAAATATGAACTTACCACTGGAATTACTGAATAAACTGCAATAGATCCAAAGGATTCCTCAAATCTGTCGAAACGGTTTTCAACAATCAAGAAACAAACAACTTTTTAAGGTACTCATCTCGGAAACAAATTGTTTTTAGACAAATATTTATAGAAGTACTTTTTATATATTAACTCAAATTTTAAGTATGTACCTATAATGTAATTATTCGCGTACAATAACTATAATTGTTACAAAATAGCCAAAGTATCATAATATTGTAAATTTGACACCGTAGATGTAGATATGATATTGAATATAATTATTGAAACCAACCTGAAAAATTCGATACCTGCAAATCAGTTCTAGGTATCGATATCTAGAAATCGATTCAAGGTATCGATACCAAGCTGTCGGTTCCAAAGTATCGATACCTGTCGATACTTAACCGATTCCAGTACTTGGAATCGACACAGCGATTCAGTAAATACTAACTGTAACTTATTAGACTGAACTAGAAACTGTTTCTAACTTAATAAACAATAAGGAAATCTCCTACATAGTAGCACTTTGTAAATAATATCGTTTCTGCAATTATAAAATCATTTTACAATATATTTGTAGCAACTAATAGTGAGATGTAATACTTAGCCCAATAAATTAGAGTGTGACGTTTTTGCAGATTAGTCAAAACTAACTATATGTAATTTTTTCACTTTTGATTTTGGTATAAAATAATCATATTTACATTAATTTAATTTTACGTATAAAATTCATGTGTCGCACATCGCCATCTACACGTTGTATGCTATAGTTGTAATGTGTTTGATTCAAATAAATATTTTTACTCCCATCCACACCACGTTCTTTTTACTTAAGTATTTTATGCCATGTCGTAATCTGCCTCGATATTAATTCGGGTTATTATTAAATGGAAGACGTTTATGCAGTTTGAAACAGATTTTACACATCAATATAATCTCATATTTAAATCATGTACTGATTATTATAAATTGTAACTTTAAGATGTAATATGCGAAAGTAACAGTAACTTTATCTTTATAGCATTGCTTAACAAATTAAGAAAATGTTTGTGGGATTTATTGCAGACTAACTAAAACTATAACTATCTATCAGTTACAAATTTTTAAATTGACATGTTGATTAAACTCGGTTGTTTTTAGTATTTGCTTTTTAGATACTCATCACATACTAAAACATACGATTCTTAGATCGAACTGTATGGACTATTCATAGTATGAATAATTTTTAAATATACTTAATAAAATAGGTTATTACAAATGAAATTTTGAGTTTGGAAACTTCTTTCTGATGATTCAGTAACGATTTCCTAGAAAAATGTAGTTCTCGGTTAATTAGAAAATACAACACAAATTATTGCTTATCAGATCAGATGAAAGTCATGGTAGCTAAGATGACACAAAGGAGAAGTAATGGAAAACTGTGTAATTATAAAGAGTATAATACTGTATTGAGTTCAGTAATTTATACAGGGCGAACCACGACTATTCGCTCGGTCACTTGTACCTAAACGCTAAGATACTAGTTTGAGATTTCAGTCAGATATGCAGGTCAATAAGAAGCACAAAGTACAACAGATTACCCTATATTGTATGTCAAATTGCAGAATTACGTGGTAGGTTAGGATAACTTTGATAATGTTGCCAATTTCGAGAAAATTGGACCTTTACGACAATATAGACTTTTCCGGAAAACATTAAAAACACGAAGACCCACGTTTACAACAAATTATTTTGGCATATTGTCAGGGCCGTGCTAACACTCGGTGGCTCCTGTGTGCAAAAATTTTCGTGGCGCCCATAAAAATTCTATTTTTTATTTGTTATGCCTAATACGGTTTAGGGTCGCCTTTAGATGCTTATCGAATTTTGGCGTTTTTTGGCGCCTCTTTGCACCTGGCGCCTGTGTGAGCCGCACACATTGCATACGTAGACGGCGCGGCCCTGCATATGGTGCTTTCAACAAACGAATTGGCTATTTTGAATCTAGGAAAATTCCTCGAAAACAATTCACCGACGGCAAATTCTCCGAAAACAATTCCCCGACTACAATTCACCGACAACCAATTCCCTGAAAGTAAAATTTCCCGACAAACAATTTAACGAATGGAAAATTCCCCGATTGATCTTAATTTCTAATTACACGGTTTTTATACTATAAAAAGACCTTAAGGGGCTATTATCAGTTGTTGTTGGGAAATTTGAAATTGCGGTATTTTTACTTGCAATAATTTTTGTGAAGAATGATTATAAACAAGAAATTATTACTGGCATATTAACATTTAATTATAAATTGGTGGAGAATAGTAAGTGACAGAAATTACGTGTTTAATAAAAGAGATTTTTTTTTATTTTTGAAAGTAAAGTATTTCAAGAGTTATAAACTTATTCGTCCACTAAATATGAACGGGAATAAGCATGGTGTACATTATAAAAAGAAATATATAATGCTAAATAAAAAAGAGTATTGCAAGAAACGTATCCGGTAGTAAAACAGATAACTGTAGACGTTCCAAATGGTTTGGCACCTTTCTAAAAGAGGGCCACATCATCGCCGCAATTACTGCTATTCGAATTTAGTTTATATTCCTTTCTACGTGCTTATACTCCTTTCACGACATGTCTCTATGTCACGATCTTGCTAGCTCATTTTGTATATTGCTGTCTTTCATCTCGCAGTATGATCGACAACTGGTACTATTAGCTCCCTCTGTTATCCAATTTATTTGTAATGACAGCCGATGTTAGTATAGGATGTGCTCGCTAGAGTGAAAATAGACCCTTAAGCAAAACCTATGTGTACCTTAGAATTATGATCTAATGCTGATCTTAAGATGGTCTCACCGCTACAGGTGCAATACGTGACTTATATTTTATTTAAAGAGATTGGTATTCTTTTGAATCTTTTCAATTACTTGCGTGGTATAGCTCACAACCTTAATTTATTAAAGACAATAAAAAGTAGTAGCCCTTGTACATAAGAGAAAACCCTTCTCGATTATTGTTGTTATTATTACTGTTATATAGAAAACAAAAAAGAGGGCAACAAACTTCTATTATAGAAAAACAAAAAAAAATCTAAACACGCCAGTGTAATGCTGCTCGTTCTAAGCTGAGATAAAGTGGGAAGAGAAATTTGTTATTGTCGGGGAATTTTCCATTCGGTGAATTGTTTGCCGGGAAATTTTCCTGTCGGGGAATTGTTTATCGGTGAATTGTAATCAGGGAATTTTCCATCGGTGAATTGTTTTCGGGCAATTTTCCGGTTTCCTATTAAATTACTTATTAAAAATTGTAAAGATGTCTATGTCTAAATTTAAGATCAAGAAGTTTGAAAATGTCGAGAAATGCCAGAATATAAAAACCAAAAAAGTGCCTATAATAGGCGCTCATGATATATTGTTGAAATTCACCCTACGAATGGATGCAATGAAAATAGATCAAGCATTAGAAGTGGACCACGTGGTTTCGACCTTCTAGGTCTCGTCAGCGCAACTGACGCAACTGAGCGAATGCAATATCTAATTTCATTGCCCTTCACATCACAACTTTAACTGTATAATACCTCCGACAATGGACTAATTCCAACCAATGCCCTCTAGTGGGCATTGGATTCTTAGATCGAACTGTATGGACTATTCATAGTATGAATAATTTTTAAATATACTTAATAAAATAGGTTATTACAAATGAAATTTTGAGTTTGGAAACTTCTTTCTGATGATTCAGTAACGATTTCCTAGAAAAATGTAGTTCTCGGTTAATTAGAAAATACAACACAAATTATTGCTTATCAGATCAGATGAAAGTCATGGTAGCTAAGATGACACAAAGGAGAAGTAATGGAAAACTGTGTAATTATAAAGAGTATAATACTGTATTGAGTTCAGTAATTTATACAGGGCGAACCACGACTATTCGCTCGGTCACTTGTACCTAAACGCTAAGATACTAGTTTGAGATTTCAGTCAGATATGCAGGTCAATAAGAAGCACAAAGTACAACAGATTACCCTATATTGTATGTCAAATTGCAGAATTACGTGGTAGGTTAGGATAACTTTGATAATGTTGCCAATTTCGAGAAAATTGGACCTTTACGACAATATAGACTTTTCCGGAAAACATTAAAAACACGAAGACCCACGTTTACAACAAATTATTTTGGCATATTGTCAGGGCCGTGCTAACACTCGGTGGCTCCTGTGTGCAAAAATTTTCGTGGCGCCCATAAAAATTCTATTTTTTATTTGTTATGCCTAATACGGTTTAGGGTCGCCTTTAGATGCTTATCGAATTTTGGCGTTTTTTGGCGCCTCTTTGCACCTGGCGCCTGTGTGAGCCGCACACATTGCATACGTAGACGGCGCGGCCCTGCATATTGTGCTTTCAACAAACGAATTGGCTATTTTGAATCTAGGAAAATTCCTCGAAAACAATTCACCGACGGCAAATTCTCCGAAAACAATTCCCCGACTACAATTCACCGACAAACAATTCCCTGAAAGTAAAATTTCCCGACAAACAATTTAACGAATGGAAAATTCCCCGATTGATCTTAATTTCTAATTACACGGTTTTTATACTATAAAAAGACCTTAAGGGGCTATTATCAGTTGTTGTTGGGAAATTTGAAATTGCGGTATTTCTACTTGCAATAATTTTTGTGAAGAATGATTATAAACAAGAAATTATTACTGGCATATTAACATTTAATTATAAATTGGTGGAGAATAGTAAGTGACAGAAATTACGTGTTTAATAAAAGAGATTTTTTTTTTTTTTGAAAGTAAAGTATTTCAAGAGTTATAAACTTATTCGTCCACTAAATATGAACGGGAATAAGCATGGTGTACATTATAAAAAGAAATATATAATGCTAAATAAAAAGAGTATTGCAAGAAACGTATCCGGTAGTAAAACAGATAACTGTAGACGTTCCAAATGGTTTGGCACCTTTCTAAAAGAGGGCCACATCATCGCCGCAATTACTGCTATTCGAATTTAGTTTATATTCCTTTCTACGTGCTTATACTCCTTTCACGACATGTCTCTATGTCACGATCTTGCTAGCTCATTTTGTATATTGCTGTCTTTCATCTCGCAGTATGATCGACAACTGGTACTATTAGCTCCTCTGTTATCCAATTTATTTGTAATGACAGCCGATGTTAGTATAGGATGTGCTCGCTAGAGTGAAAATAGACCCTTAAGCAAAACCTATGTGTACCTTAGAATTGTGATCTAATGCTGATCTTAAGATGGTCTCACCGCTACAGGTGCAATACGTGACTTATATTTTATTTAAAGAGATTGGTATTCTTTTGAATCTTTTCAATTACTTGCGTGGTATAGCTCACAACCTTAATTTATTAAAGACAATAAAAAGTAGTAGCCCTTGTACATAAGAGAAAACCCTTCTCGATTATTGTTGTTATTATTACTGTTATATAGAAAACAAAAAAGAGGGCAACAAACTTCTATTATAGAAAAACAAAAAAAAATCTAAACACGCCAGTGTAATGCTGCTCGTTCTAAGCTGAGATAAAGTGGGAAGAGAAATTTGTTATTGTCGGGGAATTTTCCATTCGGTGAATTGTTTGCCGGGAAATTTTCCTGTCGGGGAATTGTTTATCGGTGAATTGTAATCAGGGAATTTTCCATCGGTGAATTGTTTTCGGGCAATTTTCCGGTTTCCTATTAAATTACTTATTAAAAATTGTAAAGATGTCTATGTCTAAATTTAAGATCAAGAAGTTTGAAAATGTCGAGAAATGCCAGAATATAAAAACCAAAAAAGTGCCTATAATAGGCGCTCATGATATATTGTTGAAATTCACCCTACGAATGGATGCAATGAAAATAGATCAAGCATTAGAAGTGGACCACGTGGTTTCGACCTTCTAGGTCTCGACAGCGCAACTGACGCAACTGAGCGAATGCAATATCTAATTTCATTGCCCTTCACATCACAACTTTAACTGTATAATACCTCCGACAATGGACTAATTCCAACCAATGCCCTCTAGTGGGCAGGGTGGGAAGCAGCACACTGCAAGACACTACACAACACAAGTCAGTATAGTAGATACTGATCTAGCTAATTCGTGGATTATCATTTCCGCTAGATGTCTCGATCTGCTAAGTAGTGAATGGTGAATACCATATACGGCTTACCATGACGTAACATATGAAAACGTCGAGAAATGCCAGAATATAAAAACCAGAAAAATGCATATAATAGGCGCTCATTGTATATATATAGTTGGAATTTACCCTGCGAATGAATTAAGAAGTTATTAACGATATTTTCTAACAACTATCTAAAACCAACGCTTCTTCTTATCTAAACACGCGATTGTGCTTAAAAAGTGAGTACTATTTTACGTTTTGACTAAAGACATTTTCTGGTAATTTATGTACTATGCCGGACATCTTAAAGGGAACGCTTAGCAATAACCGTATGCACACATGGCGGCGAATACAGTCGGGGGGAAGGAGGTAAGTTAATCCCTTTGCTTGAAAGCATCTTAAGCGGTCTATGTGTAAAATCGTATTTAATGTGCAAGTTGCAATGGAACATAAATGCATAGACCAAAGAATTACTTTTTAATTTAGAACAATATACATATGCGGTTATTTGAATGCCTTTTTATATGATATATCACCTAAAATTCTAACTTCAAAAGCATCTTTGTCTATATACATATATATATATATATATATATATATATATATATATATATATATATATTAGTAAATAATTCAGTGTAGTTGAACCTGAGCTTGAATGTTACTAGCTGTAAGTATTACTTCTAACTAGAGAAGAATTCTAGGTTTATTTTGGTGTAGATTTAAGAGACAAAACACCATTTTAATAATGCCAACGTTTTCGTTATTTGTTCAATTTAGAAATAAGTACCATCTTTGGTCCTTCATCAGGGCTAAAGTGTAAAAATTTTGCAAAAATTGGCCAATATTTTCATTTTTCTCATTAGTTTCTTCGATAGTAATCGCACCATACATTGCATTCACCATGTTAAAAAAAAGGGGAGAACGTCTCAATTGAAAATTCTATACATATTGTAAATTAAAAACTTTAACAGCACTGAGACAAGAAACAACACATTAAAAAGTATTAAAAACGTCGAAAGCGTTAATAGCCAGAATTGTGTCTGACTATTTGTTGCATACAAAATGGAAAGAAAATTTTAAAATGTTTCATTAACGCTTTTGATATACATACAAAATACATCGTATTTTTCAAAATTATTCGTCATAAATTCAAATAATAACATTGACACTTTTGACAGGTTCGTATAATGACAACCGTGTTGTTTTGACAGATCACACGATAAACAAAAAGTTTCCAAATTTTGACAAAATTTCCATATCATGCGATACATGATTGTATTGAGGAAAAAATCTCCTTTTAAAAGAGCCACAAAAATTGCACTGCTGCAATTTAAAATTTTGAGGTTAGGTGAGATTACTAAAAATTTGCGCAAAAGAAATTTATTTTATTAAGCGTCAATTAAAGTATTTAGCTTACAATTTGAATTGCTTCAAACTGTATTTTAATATCTCAAGTAACAAAAAAGTTACGGCAAATAAAATAAATTAGAAGATTTCAGTTTCTTTTCAATATTAAACAAATGAAGCATGACAAGTAAAATTTGAAAATTGATTCTTAGTGAGCTTTTGAATCTACACCCTTTGCTAATCTAACCGTCTCTCTATGACTTCAAATAAAAAAGTTGCTTATGTTGTCTCTACGAAATCCGGGCACCCTGTACGTTGCTTGAATTTGTACTCCAGTTAGTTGAACAGCAAATTTAGTGCAAGTATGAATCGCCCAAACAATCGCAGTGTTCCGGCGTTGAAAAAGCCAAAATGTTTGTCCTACGAGAGAATGGATTATCTATTGGATAGATAAGTGAGATCCTGTACAAATCGGTATGTATTTATTTGAATAAATTTATCTGCATATGTATTATTTTTCTTTAGTGAGAAATAATTTACCAAATTTTCACTTTTTCCAATTTTCAATTTGTGAAATTTCTTTTTAGAAAAGCACTATCCATCAGTGGGTACAACGGCATGAAGCTGAAGGACATGTTAATAAACGCCGTCATCCTGGCGGATTAGTCAAGAAAACAACAGACGCAGAAGATGAGGAACTTCTTGCCACTGCTAGAAACCATCTATTTTGGACATCTACAAAAATATTACAGGAAACAGAAGTTTCTCTATGCAGCAAAACAGTTAGGAGGCGGTTACAACAAGTCGGCCTGAAATACTTCAAAGCTGCAAAAGTAGTACATTTTACTGAAAAACGCGCACAAATTCGAAGAGAATTTGCTTTCCAAAATCTAAACGCTAATTGGGAAAATACTATATTTTCGGACGAAAAAGTTTTTCGAAGCAACGAAAATGTGCATAAAGTGGTATATAGACCAATAAATTCCAGGTATAATGTGAGATATATGTATGTGTCTAAAATTCAGAGAAGTGGACGAATTTCATCGGCCTTTTGGAGGTGGATGTCTCTGCATGGACCTGGCGATTTGATGGCCATTAATGACGGGTTAACCGGAAATGGTTACGTCGATATTTTAGTAGAGTATATACTACCACTGGCTTACGTTAACGACGGATATATAAGATTTGTGCAGGGCAATTCTGCGATTCACACAGCACGAGTGGTAACAGATTGGTTAGAAGATCACCCAGAAATCAATGTCGTGCAATGGCCCGCCAAATCGGCAGATCTAAATCCCATTGAAAACCTATGGGGAAATATAGTGAGAATGGGATGCCGAGGAAGGGCACATTAAAAATCGGTACCAGTTAGACAATTATGTGCGGAAAAGGTGGGAATTTTTTAGACAAGGCAACCTATGTTTTAATCTTGTCTAATCAATGAACAGACGATTAGCCGAAGTGATTGCAAATAATGGATATTATACCAAATATTAAGTATGACGTGTGAGGTATTGCTGTTCAGTCAGGTTCATTATTGCTGTTTTACAATTTGTTTTTATTTATATAGTTTTATTTTCACATGTTTATTGTTACAGAATTATTTTTCATTTATATAGTTCTATTTTTTCTTGCCTCTGTTGTGGATTTTTTTAATTTACAAATATATCTTTCTTTGAAGTTATAATTGCGTCCAAAAGAGATACAATTAGTATTCAACTGTGTAATTATTTCATAAAAAATTTCAAATCTTTGCCGTTAGATATTTATACAACAATAATATCGACAGTATATATTACACTGGGCAGAACATGTATAAATTCAAAAAAAAAAAAATAAAATTAAAAACAATTGCATTAGAGAAGCACGTATTATTTCTTATTCGAATAACCATATAATATAAACGACAAAAAGTTTTCTTCCTCTATACGTTTTATACCAAACGACAACTTTCATATCAAATATTATACATATAATATGTATGTACAGGCTGTCCCATTTTGGGTACTTTGCCAGGGTATCCCAGTTATTAATAACGATAGAAAGTTGCGGAAGTTCCGGAATTATGGCGTACCTTATATACTTCATTTTTCATGAAACCCCACAAAAAGAAATCTAATATGGAAAGATCGGGAGATCGTGGAGGCCATCTCAGGTCCGTTCGTACCTATCCATCTTTGGGGAAAGTTATTTTCAAGAAATGGCCTTAATAAGCCAGCATTGTGACTGGGGACTCCGTCTTGTTGGAGATAAATTGAATTGTAATGGGGTAATGGAACATTTTCCAGCAATTCGGGTATAACTTCCTCAAGAATCTCTAGATACCTACCTACGTGATGTGAGCACATTCTATACACTATGCGTCCACCCAAAATAAAACATGATACACCAACACCGAAGCGTCCTTGTTGTGTCTGTTCAAATATCAAGTGATAATTTTCTACTGACCTCGTATTGAACTACTTTAAATTTATATGAATGATACTTAAATTTTCTTAAAATTCTTTGCGCGTCAGATTTTGTTACACCAACCTCTTCCTCAATTTTTCTACAAGAAGTCGAATTTGTGGCTTCTGCGTAAGATAACACATCTATTGCTTGCCTTGTTTGATATATGTTTTGGGACGCGGCTGTATAAAACAACCATGTTGAACTAGATTTTTTTTCAAACGAGCGAAAATTTCTAGAAAAGGCTGCCTTCTTTCAGGATATCTAATATAAACGCAAGCGATCCGTAAATATGAGAACCAGAAATTACGCTAATGCTAGCGCTTTAAATACTTCACCTAATGAAGTATAACTCCGAAGCTTCTTGGGGATTTTCGTCGCATTGTATAAAACATTTAAGCATATCGTATTTTTCATAGTTTTCATAAACGGCCATTGCGGTTAAACAAACAAAGAGTACTACGATAAAAACACCTACGTAACAAGAGTAATTCGCAACAAGAAACCTGTCAAAGTTTGAACATTCGCTTGTTTGCTTAGTAACTCGGCAATGACCTACTGTTCACAAACACACGTGTGTTGAATTTTTAAAAATATCAAATTCTTAACTTGTTTGTGTAAATAAATATACATAACTATGTATTTTTGACATCCCCAAATTATGCTTAATCGAAATAAAATATAATATACAGGGTGTTCCATTTAAATAATCATAAGTATGGTCCACAACTGGAAAATTATTGTACTTAGAAAAAGACTAACTACCCCACTGGATTCTTCGTAAAAAACTGGATGATATTCCATTTTTACTTTTTCACTAACTTCCATAGCAACTGAGATACGAGAGATGTTTGCGAATTGAGAATTTTCAATTTCACTCTATATCTCAAAAACTAAGGGGGATAGCAAAATTCTGTTTGCGGCATCTTTCGTTTCACAAAAAAGTAGGGCACTATCACGAAAACCGCAACTCTCTATCGTTATTAATAACTGAGATACCCTGGCAAAGTGCCCAAAATGGGACATATATGTATATAGCGACTCAGGTAAGAGATCTATTTACCCGCTTCGACGCAGGGGATTGCCGTCCCGATATGCGTAAGGTTCACTTTCCTTTCTCAGCGTTCGTTTTAAAATGTCCGGCATAGTATGTACAAATGAAAAAACCACTGGTAAAATAATATATATATATTGTATATACTGAAAACAAAAGAGTCCAAAAATTAATTCTTATTTCGAAATGGTACCCAGTATACCTTAAAAAATCATTACATTTAATAAGACATACAATACGAAAAAAATAAGAAAGAAGTGATATGGTGTTTGTCTTAGGCAAGTGCAACAAAAATTTTGTACTGGTATCAATGATATACTAATAAAAGTATCTGGATTGTTCGCATAAAGATGAGTTTATGAAGAATTACCGTTCACTTTACTAGACCAAGAAACATTTGTTTCCTTCCGAAGCAAGTATTCGAATTATACATTACTAAGTCGACATCGATAAAAAACGTTATGCCATTTGCTCGTGACTATGTGGAAAGAAGAATTAAAGCAGCATTGAAAGAAAGAGAATTATGGTTGTGTTATTTGAAATTATTGACAAGGATTCAGATTTTTTCATACTAAGGCGAGTTTGCGAAGGTGCGTCGAAAGATCCATTAACTTGTCACAAGTATTACTTTAAATTTTCAAATATAACATTACTCGATGTGGAACGGTCGTTTACATCATTAAAAAATATTTATTCTGCACGCCGTACTCATTTGACTGAAACAAATGTGGAAACATATTTAATAATTGATTTCATGGAAGCTTCTTAAAACAGTTACTGCTTCAGCACGTTATATAATATATTTTTATCATTATTTTATGTGTAATGTTATTGTTTTATGTGTATGCGTCCGTATCGTCCATGCTCATTCATGAGAGTTACGAACATAAATGATGCGAGTACCTAAACGTTGCTGAACACTCGCCTTCATACGGCTGCTCGGCCTCTCTCCACGTTGTCCTCCGCACTGCACTGAAACTTGCTCCTCTATGCCGAGTCTAAATATCACAATTATCATATGCAAGTTCATCAGAAAGTCTATGGAAGAGGCTTTGAACGGCGATTGCATTTTTTTTTTACAGTGCCTCAAAAAAGTTGGCGATGAAAATGACTTTTTTAGAAATGTATCATTCACCAATGAGGCTTTTTCAAAAATGTTGTTTTAGCTGTTAGGAGAAACAGCTATATGAAGCTCCACGGTTGAGTCTTAGTGCAAGTTGTTTAGTGCAACAAATAGATTGGAAATGGAGCTTTATATTAGTATCAATCTAGATCTGTCGGACTGGTGGCTTAGTGGCTTGCAAAATTCCACGGCAAATGCGGAAAGGTAACATCTTAAGTCCCAACAAATAGATTGCTTTATATTAGTATTTCAATCTAGATCTGCGGACTGGTGGCTTACAACCCCGGTGCTTCCTTTCTGAGTTTGGTTTTCTGTAGAAATTCCACGGCAAATGGAAAGGTAACATCTTAAGTCGGTCTACAGCCGCAGGCGTAATAATAACTCATGGCCAGCCGATGCCCCCTGTAATTGGCGCAAGCTGTTGGGGGATGCTAAGGCATGGATTATTATTATTATTATCTCCTGGCATGGATTTCTTTCTATAGAAATATGTTTAGTAGTAGTAGTAGGATATTGTCATCAAAATTGTACATGGTTTGCTAAGTAAGTTTAGTAGTACTTTAGTAAACAATACTCCGCTGCTTCTAAAAATATAAAACTAAAATAATAAATAATATTAATAGAAAATGTATTTCATTTGATAACTTCAGACATTTAAAGAGGAAGATTTATTGAAAAACGTGTAACACTCTGTATAGCAAAAGATGGTTATCAAGCATCTACTGTAATCTTTTTTATAAAACGGTTTTTTCAGGTTCCGAACATTCAAATATTCAATTGAAATGAATAGTTAGTAGAGTAGAACTATTTTGAAGTAAATTCATGTTAATCGAATATATTACTATGTGGTTGGCTATTTTATATACAGGGTGTTTGGTGAGAATGGTCTATTAAAGGTATTATACAAACGGAACGGAATTTTAAAACAAATTTGTTCAGTTGTATATGGTTGAATATGAACTATCACGTGAAAATATTTTTGAATAAATATCACTTCAAATCGAAGTTGAAATATTTGATATTGATATTTATTTAAAAATATTTTCACGTGATAGTTCATATTCAACCATATCCAACTGCAAAATTTTGTTTTAAAATTCCGTTTGTATAATATTTTTAATAGGCCATTCTCACCAATGTATATCCATTTTTTTTTGTTTAAAGTGCTTTTATTCATTTGTTTATGATATCGCTTACCTAATTATTTTATTTTCAATTCTACTACCATACCTTACGAATATACAGATTAGACGGGCAATTATCTAGGAATAGGAAACAATCCAATGAGTACGAGTGAATAGAGCGTACATATGTGTTAATATTAAACAGACGAGTGCGGCGATCCCTTGAGCGCGTGACTAGCAACAACGCAAGAGATCGTTCTATCGTTGCACTCGTCTGTTTAATATCCACACATATGTACGCTCTATTCACTCGTACTCATTGGATCGTTTCCTATTCCTAGATAATTGCCCCCAATTTATATACTATCAATCTATTACAAATTAGGACGGTTTTCAATATTCTGGTATTCGAATAATTAAATACTACCAGCACACATAAAAAATTAGAAAGTATGGCCTATTTAGATGAGAAAAAAGCATCAGTTTTGGCAGATTTTTTGGGAAAAACGTTAATAATTTTTTAATTGTGAAATTTAGACATAGACATCTTTATAGTTATTTATGTTTGAAAAATACAAAATATGAACTTTTCTCCTGAATGCCATGTAGCGGATTTCGAAGTATTCTATCGATTTGTTCGAAGCACAATTGGCACAATAACGTAAATATGGATCTTCCAAGTCCAAGTTTTCAATTTGAAGATTTAGGCCGCCACTGATATTGACTTTATTATACTGTTTGCTATTTTGTTGCATTGTATATTGTAAATATAATATTGTGTTTTTCACTGACATCTTAAGCTTTCAATTTACTACTTTGTGGTGCGAGCATAAGTATAACATTCCGCGGACTGTTCTTTTAAAAAAAACCTAAAATTTACCTATTTAAATTTCGTTAACGTCTTCTAGTGGCGATGAAAGCAATAATATTAAACAGTTTAAATCACAAGTAATGGGCTAAGGAAATTATATTTGTTTGAATTTGTAAGCATTATATTATTAGAATAGCACTATGTTTAACGAGACTAAGTTTTCAAAAATTCGACTCAAAACAAAATTTTTCCTCCTCTCTTTTTCTTATTTAACGAAATACAAAAAATCTTAAGTGTGAAATATGCAGGATTTTCAGAAAATTCCGATTTTCATATTTGTGATGGACCTTAATTTGATAGATATAAAATAAAAATCCAACTTCTGGCGTTTAGCGGTCATCCTACGATTTCTTAAATGATTTCCAGATTATTTGCTGGGCCCGTTAATAATATTTTTCATGAAGCTGTACCATTTCTGAGGTATGGCCGAATGCCATTTATATTTGGCCGCTCGGTATATAAACATAACGGGGTTCCCTCTATTGTATTCTATTTATGCAATCAGTTCAAGAAATAGTATTTACATTTTTATAATTCAAACTCTACATATGTATATGAATTTAAACTGCAACAGAAATCAAATTTCATCTACAGAATGTTTGCAGTTACCACTAAAAGCTATCTACTCCTTCCTTTATTAACAAATCCTTTAGTCATTTCTAGCAATATTAAAATACTTGTAAAGTCAACGAGTCAACGTCATATGAAGTAGGTACTTTTTAAATATTTCTTCATTTGTCACATAATATCCGAAAATGATTAATTACATAATTATTTACGTATTACACGTATATCCTCAGTAAAATCAACTTCCTTCTTTTTAGATCACCATAGAAGTTTATTTTATACAGAAAACATAACCTCAAGTATAAATCCAGTGTGAAAAGTAGTAATAAACAATTAATAATAAGTTTTCAAATATTTGACTTATACCTACGTGCCTATAGAGTTTGCATAATACTTTAGGGTTGCAGACAATAACGGTTCTTACAAATGTATATGTTACGGTCAAAGCGTCAACTTGGCTAGCTTATAAACCAGCTGGGTAGTATACAAACTATCCAAATGTCTAGTCATTTTGATGGAAAATATTTTTAAACTAAAATAGTGGCCAGTATTGGTTGCTTCATACTATCCAGCTAGCTTACAAACTATACAGCATTTACCGTCAAAGTACAAACTACAAGAAAAGTATACAAATTAACTAGGGTTTTTAGCTTGTTTACAAACTAGCCACAGTATTTGGATAACTTGCGAAGTTTATATTTCTAGTCATCCATAATAACTAACTCGTTGGTTAGTACGTAAACTAACCAATTCTGTTTGGTTAATTTAGTTCAGGATAGTAAAATAATTCTTTGTCAGAAATAAAGTTTATTTATAGATACAATATGACATTGCTATTACTACTTAAATATAAGTAAAAAAAAAACAAAAATAATATACGTAATAATCTTTTAATTCCTGATTTATTTCCACTTGTAGGTCAATAAAACAATAAATAATTAAATACCAATTTATTCCATAACATATAATAATATGTTTTCGTTAAATAACTTCTTCAGTGGAAGAAATTGACATTTAATATGTGTCAAATTACTAATAATATAAATATAAATTGCCATGCCTATCAACAAAATTATCTAAAAAACAAAGAATTCATTGATATATCGAATTTTAATTATATTCACAAGTAATAATGATGGATATAATGATTTAATAACCGAATTTATAATCATCAATACACTGTTACACATAACGTCACCGCTGAAACTGCTTTATCTAAGCACTCTAAAGATAGACGACATAATTTTGATTTTCAAAACACTAAAATTTTAAAAAGGAAAATAATTATAAAAAAAGATTAATTTACGGAATGATATACATTAAAAAAGATGAAAACGCCGTAAATTTTAGAACGGATATTGATAATTTAAGCGTTATTTATAATAATTTAATTCACGCCTGAATTTTATTAATTTTAAGCTCTTGACTAGGTTTTTTTGCCATGTTTTTCCTAGTCCTTGAACAGAATTGTTAGAGCTTGACAAAAAATAGTTTGATATACGAATAATTTAAATCATTTCAATTTTTATAGTTGTATTAAATCATTATATCCATCATTATTACTTGTGAATATAATTAAAATTCGATATATCAATGAATTCTTTGTTATTTAGATAATTTTGTTGATAGGCATGGCAATTTATATTTATATTATTAGTAATTTGACACATATTAAATGTCAATTTCTTCCACTGAAGAAGTTATTTAACGAAAACATATTATTATATGTTATGGAATAAATTGGTATTTGATTATTTATTGTTTTATTGACCTACAAGTGGAAATAAATCAGGAATTAAAAGATAAGTGCATAAAGGTCAGAAAATACATATATTAATACGTAATAATAAAATAAAAAACATTGAAACTAAAAAAAAAATTATTTATTGAAGCAAGTAGCACTATTGTGGCACTTGCTGTTACACGTATATCCCGAAGCAAGACATTTACACTTTTTATTTGTGCAACTGTTCTTACATTGTCTAGTGATAGCTATTTTGAAACTGCTAACGATAGTTAGCAGTTAGCAGTTTGTAGCAGCTAACGAATATTAAAAGGAACTGCTACTTTTTGTAGCAGTTTTCCGATGTAAATATTTCTGACGTAGCAGCTCTAATAACAATCAATATTGAAAAAGACAGAAAATATTGTAACGTTTATTAGTTATTATGTAAGACAGTGGTGGCCAATCTTTTTGTAAGCTGTGCCACTTTTGTCTATAAAATTTAATTTTTATTGTAGAAATAATGTTTTCCAATTTTATGCTTAATAAAAATAAAAGCCATCTTACTTAATTACTACTAGGTATATTTTCAGTATGCTGATCAACATAAAATAAAATCTCTACTCTAGGTTAGTCCGAGTGCCTTTAGTATAGTGAGTATTGGTTTTTTAGTTTAATTACATTGTATTTTTTTATCTGTGAAAACTTTGGCGTGCAACTCTAGAGGGTCAGGCGTGCCACACTGTGGCACGTGTGCCGCGGGTTGGTCACCACAGATGTAAGGCAATAAGATATTAAAAAGTAGCCGTATTTAACGAAAAATGCTTTATTTAAAGTATATAGTACACTGGCTTGCAATAAAATCTCGTACACCTAGTTTTACCTATATTGATTTCACCTTTTTGTGACATTTCTAATTTGACGTTTCATTTTCAAAAATACACTACTTCCATATAATTTATCATAACCTCTACGCATAATCTATTACATCTGTCAAATCTAAAGTCAGCTTACATTGAAAAATAATCTTAAAAAATGAGTTTGCTTGACATTAAGGTGTACGAGATTTTATTGTAGCTGCTAATGAAAAATAGCAGTTTTACACATCACTAACATTGACAGCGCACATATTCTTGGGTTGGACCGGTTACTGAAAATTGTCCTGCAGCGTTTCGTAATGTTATTTCGGTGTCTGTCCTGACATCTTCAGCTTTATAAATTGTTGCTTGCATATTTCAAATTCATTTCGGGAATATAGTTATTTAAGGACACCGTGAACAGTTCCAATTCGGAAAAATTCATTCTACGCTCATTATTACGCCGGGAATGTTTCTGTGATCTGTGACTTCGGTCTACATCTGGAATGGGCACTCGCACGGTCATGCCGACAGTTACTTGTTTAAATTTGTTCCTAGAAGTTTCTAGCATTTTTCCTGCTTGCCTTTGTAGACTTTCGCGACATGCATCTCTTATCGCTTAGATATTGTTTTTTTTTCTGACAATGATCGCACATGTTTTCTTCAGAACAAAGTATGCATTTCTGTAATGACGATAGATCATTTTTCGTAGTTTCAATTCCTGGGCTGATTACCACTGGTTGTAAACCCAATGTTTCATTGTTTTCTTCTAATAAAACTGAGATTTCACTGTTTTCTCCAAGTAAAAGTGAGGTTTTATCGTTATCTTCGAATAAAACTGGGGTTTTAGTATTATCACTCTGCATAATCAGCGTAGCATTTTCAATTAAACCTGAAAAATCTTAGGTTGTACATACCTACCCATTGAGAAATTAGTGGAGATACTTTATACGTACCTGAACGTTCTTCCACGGTCATTTCATTCTCGGTGCTGGTAAAGTTTTCATCGGGTATGTAATTATTTGTAGGATCTGAATTTTCTACCATTTTCTCTTCGGTATCATTACTAGACGGCAATAATGTTTCTAGTTCTTCTTCTTTACGTATGGTTTTAATTTTTTCGGCAGAAATGTGTAGGTTATTTAAACCATCTCTATATTTTACACCATACAATGCTTCATAAGGGCTGCGTCCAAATCCAGAATGAAAGCAGCTATAAAAAATAGTGAGTTAAGATAAAACTACAAACACAGAGCTGCTGTTGCAGTAATTTACGCAAACAGATACAAAAGTTACCAATGTTCTTTTCCACAACAAACTGGGCAAGGAATTTTGTTTGGATCAGATATAAATTTTGAAATACTACGCCGTTTCTATCATTTGAACAGTTGTAGAAAGCAAAATAGATTAAAACAAGTTTCATAGACCAACTTACCGATTTTTTTTGAAATTGGACAATTTTTAGACCTTCGCTCCATTTTGTTGAGTTAGTATCTTTCATCCACGACGCTAACTTGCTAACGCTAATTTGTTTTACAGAAGTAAATAGATTTAAAAACCATAATACGAACAATTTATTAATTTAAGTTAAAGAAAGTATAAAAAAATTAATTGGCCGGGAATCGAACCCATGCCAACCGCGTGGCAGGCAAGGACTCTACCACACTGAAAAAAATACCTACTTGGTTTGCAAATTCTCGGCCATTGTCCCTTTGCAACACACAGCGGCCTCCTAAGTCTGCAAATACTTCTAATAGGTGCCCAGCTACTTCTCCAGCTTGCTTTGTTTTTAGCGCCCTTAACCTGACGTATTTGGTTAGGTGGTCTTGATAGACAAAAATAAACTTGTAGTCACCACCCGGTCTGGCTTGTAAGTCGACGAGATCGATTTGGCACCGAGAGTTTAAATGATTTGAAACGATTGGTTTAACAACAATACCTTTTTTGGTTTTGTTCCGTTTGAGCTGACAGTTTTCGCAAGTTTCAATGAATAATTTCATCATTTCTTGTGTTACGTTATAATACTTTTCATTTAATAATTTTGTTGTTGCTTGACGACCTCCATGCCCGGTACCCTAGTGGACAGCTTTAATGGCATCATAAAATTCACTCAAACGCAAAATAATTTTTCCCGATTTTTTTGTAATATTATATAAGATGATTCGATCCTCTGTAAATCATATGTATTTATCACATAATAATCACTCTTGTTACTACTGTTAGGTCCAGTTTCGCGTATTCTCTTTACGCGATGCAAAAGCTCACTGTATTCACTGTCATTCATTATTTTTGAATTTTGCGACTTTTGCTGGTAAACTTCCAAAAATAGGCTTTCAAATTGTAGCTGTAAATTCATTTTTTAATGACCAGATTCGCAAAAAGACCGGCAGTAAACAATAACAACACTAAATATAACCTCACTTTTAAATAAATTAACCAAAGGGAATTGGTTAGTTTACATACTAACCAACGCGTTATTATTACTAGGAATATTAAGTTCAAAATTTAGCCATTTACTGTGGATAGTTTGTAAACTAGCCTAAAGCACTGGTTAATTTGTATACTTTTCCTATGGTTTGTACTATGGCGGTAAATGTTGTATAGTTTGTAAACTAGCTGGATAGTATACGAAGCAACCAATACTGGCAGCTATTTTAGTTAAAAAAATATTTTCCATCAAAACAACTAGGCATTTGGATAGTTTGTATACTATCCAGTTGGTTTATAAGCAGCCAAGTTAACGCTTTAAGCGTAACATATACATAATTATAAGTGATAATGACTTTGATAATAATAATAATAATAAAAATAATAATAATAATAATAATAATAATAATAATAATAATAATAATTTTTTAATGTGCGGTGGGTGCTTAGTTGCAGTGACTCCGTAAGCTGTATTACTTGTTTGAGGTAGTTATGTCAGTACACCCGCGAAGATATCACTGTAGAATCGCTTCGCATTGCGCATCATATGGTGCAAAGGAGATTTCACCAGTAGATTCGACCTAGCTATTGATAAATTGAACGATGCTGCATGTCGAGCAGAGTAACGTGGAACGTTAAACGGTACAGAACCAAGTAGATGTGGACAGTCAATTTCACCGTTTACCAGCTTATATAAAAATCTCGCGCTATGTATGGAACGCCGTGCCACCAATGACTGCAGCTGATGTACCTCTAAGAGATGGTTATAGCAGATTCTCCAATCAGGGTATGATCCAGTACGCTTGAAGGTCAAGAATCGAAGAAATCTGCGCTGGATTCTATCTATAGGAAGCTGCTGGGAGGCATAGTGCGGGTACCATTTTATTGAAGCAAACTCTAGCTTAGCTGACAACGTGCGCAAAATATAAGCATCTAAGAAGGCAGACACTTGTAAAAAGTTAGATATCCTCATCACAAATCCCAACATTTTAGATGCAGCTGTGCACATAGCGGTTAAATGTCGATTAAAGGATAAGGTGGAGTCAAAAACGACACCCAGATCTTTGATTGAATCAACTTTGAGTAGCAGATGTCCATTCATCGAATAATTAGTAACATACGGGACAGATTTCCAAGTAAAAGTCATAGCGTAGCACTTATTCAAAGATAATTTAGTGGACTCAAACCAAGCCATAACAACGCCAATATTCCGCTGTAGGAGAGCTGAATCCCTATCACCAGCAACAGATGTATAAATTTTGAGGTCGTCCGCATACGCTAACGCTTCACATGTTAACAACGGATAAAGATCGTTTATGAATAGATTAAATAACATTGGAGCCCTGGGGTATCCCACTATATTAGGGTTGCCATTCGTCCCGATACGTCGGGACATGTCACCGTTATTAACAGTGGTGTCCCGACGTCCCGACAAGTTATAAAATGTCCTGACAAACATATGAGAGCGCAGAACTACAAGTTTTTAAAAAATTGATAAAGTATCATCTAGTGAGCGTTAGGACAACTAGCCTTAGAGATCTGTTTTACTGATCGATTGGTAACCTAAAACTTGCTAAAACTAAACTTGAGTTGTGTGAGGGAGGGGTGGAGAGCGGCGCCGCACAGTGGTTCCACACTGAAAAACAAAATGTTTAAAACTGACTACAGCCTACATTTCTTCACCGATTTCAATTTTTTTTACATACTCTAGAGATATTTTACAACAATCGCTCTTTGCCCGTTTTTCGATATCCTCCTCTAAAAATTAGCGGCATAACCTCAAACATTGAAAAATCATGTTTTGTGCTCATAATACGATGATTTTTTGATTAAAAAATTTAACTGATAATAATAATGATCGCAAAAATTGTAAATGTCCCGACGGGTTCTTGGGGATTTATGGCAATCCTATACTAGATGCATAAAAGTCATAGGATTTGTAGCCGTTATAGAAAACATAGTTTGTACGGTTTAAGAGATATGATTGTAGCAAGCTTAACAGAGAACGTGCAAATCCATAACAGGCCAGCTTATATAGAAGAAGATTGTGATCAATTCTGTCGAACGCACGGGAAAAGTCCATGTAAATAACATCAACCTGACCCCTATTGTCGAGTGCTTCACTTACAAATTGAGTAAAAGCGGCTAGGTTAGTTACATCTGATCTACCAGACATGAAGCCATGTTGAAGAGTAGACATCGCTGAGGAAGTATTGAAGGAAATGGAACTATACAAGAACTGTTCTAGAATTTTTGAGAAATTGGATAAACTGGAGATGGGCCGGTACTTAGAAATCTGTGACTTGTCATCCTTATTAAAAACAGGAATAATTCTGGCATGTTTCCATCGAATTGGAAAGTTTGCTATTTTTATCGACAGATTGATTATTTAGCTTAAGGGTTTAGCAAGATAAGATCGCAATCTTTTAACCAACAAACTTGGGATTAAATCATCACCAGCAGTGGAGGTAGAACTGAAACCAGCCATGATTTCTGTGAGAGAGTCCACCGAGACAGGTTGAGCGGAGAAGGAAGGTAACTGAGTCATCATTTGAGGCATATCTACAGTATTAGAAGGACAAAATAATATTCGAAAGGCAGAAGCAAAGGCATCCACAATATCCTCCGGTTCATCCATCCAGATCCCATCATAGAACATTCTCCCAGGTATGCGTGTTGTGCACTGTTTGCTATGGACAAATGAGCATATGGCTCGCTATGGCGGACATACTTCTCATACTCTTCTGATATTTGTCGTTTACATAAGGTACGAATCCTTTTAAATTGGTCATGAAATATTGTGCTACCTGTTGACTTCCATTTGCGATGATAGTAATCTTTTGTCTTCAGGTTTTGTTTGATGACATTCGTGAATCAGACTGGATAGCGTGAGGTTGAAGGAAAATGGTTTGGGATAGATAGGTCAAAGGCATCATAGAGCTTAGTATAAAATAGGTCAAGGGCAAGGTTGACATCAATATGAGATTCCAGTACAGACCAATCCGTCTCAGACAATAAGTTAATTAGTGCATCATTTGTGAAAGTTATATCGTAAGTCCTGACCCGATGCAAAGTGGGGAAGACTGGTAAAAGTTAAATTGGTACAGATCGATAAGGCCGGATGATGTAAATTCTCCAGGCCGGATGATGTAAATCCTCTGACACAAATTGATTGTCATCATGTAGGATCTCCAAAGGAGTAGTCAGGTTAGTGAGAACCAGATCCAAGATTCGACCATGAGCATTTCTTACCCAGTTGATTTGTCTAATTCTAGTGAGTTAGAAAAATCATACAAAATTAGACTTGAAGGGGAAACAACGTTCGTATCATGATGACAAAACTCGGCGATGTTAAAGTCACCAATCAACACAAGTGGCCGATCCAAAAGAGTAATTTGAAGAGCATCCAAGAAATCCTCAAGTGATTCCCTAGGCAGACCAGAGGAATATAGACAACACCTATGAAAAGCATTTGAGAACCAAACATATATTTACAGAGGATATGATCGACTAATGGTGCACAAATGATAACATGTGATGTATCCAATATATCATATAGAATTGAAGTGTTTAGACCCAATAAAACACCACCCCCGATAGTTCTACCAACAGCATCAAATCTTCGATCATAATGAATAACATTAAATGATGGAGAAAAATATTCGGAACTGTTGCAGGAATCATTTAACCAGGTTTTCGAAATAAGAATGGTATCATAATATAAGTCACAAGAACATGAGTAGAATAGGTGCGATTTAGTACGAAGACCACGTGCATTTTGGTAATAAAGTCGAAGTGATTGAAGTGTACCGTTGGGCCGATTCAGTTTACCGAATTCGTAATTGTAGGAATATTATTTTTATACTTTATTCACAAATTGGATTCACCATTGTCTGTTCGGCGCTGCAATTCATTTCTGATTGGTTATATAACTCACGTTGCATTATCGTTCGATCCCGTGAAATAGAGATATTAGCCCACCTATCGCTTGATTTTAATTTAGAGGCGTTTTTTGCTACGGTAGTCACAGATGATACAGACCGCAGCTGAACCTTGATAGGGCGCTTACGCGAGAAGCATCGAACCGACCCAGACGCTGGACTGAAACAACAACTGACACCACTCCCACAGTTGTCAACATGTCCCTGACATTACTCATATCAGTATTCAATAGCTCATTTTTAGATAAGTTCGGGGATTCAGTGCAAGAATAGATAATCCCATTGCATTTCCGGTTCTGGCGATCAGATATTTCAGAAATAATTCGCTCTGTATCAATAAATGACAGTTGTGGGGTGCTATTTGTAGTAGTAGTAGCATCCTTCAGATCTTTAATTTCATCACGCAAACGGGCAATCTCAGTTTTCAAGCTAAGAAGATCATTACCGAGAGCGTCACAGGGATTACAAAACCAATGCACACCCGAGCCCGAATGGATCTTCCGCGCGTCCGTTTTAGATACTCCCACGCAATCAATCTTGAATGGTTTCTTACAGATGTAACAGTGCACAGTCGTATGCGACTCCGTGGCAACATTACAACAACTACAGCGTAAGGTACTCATAATTAGAAAATAGTAAATTTGCAAAATTAAGAAAGAAAAGAAAAAAAGTAATAAAGTGAACAGACAGGGACACACACTTCGCCCTAGCGCTGCCGGTCGCAGGGACTTTTCACAAACAAGGTGAGACGGCAACGGAAAGGTGCAGCGACAGAGACAACAGGTAAAAGGAGATGTAAGATATACTGATAAGAAAAAGTTAATAAAAACTGGACCGCATAAAAACAACGTAAAATAGGTTAAATAGTATTTACAGTAAACACTTACGGATGATTTGCAGAAAACACCGCCACTAGATCACATCTACACTTGCATCAATGGATGGAGAAAAATGTATACTACAAAATGATATATAATTCAATTAAATTGTATTAACTAACTATTGCAAAAATGATAATCTTACGGAGAATGAAACTACATGTGTTTAGACAGAGAGATCGCAATGACATATATCCATACACATTATATATTATTATAGGTAGTTAATAATCAATACGTAAATTATACTGATTATTAAAGACCGCAAAAATTGGTTCGGTTCCAGCGGCAGTACATCGGAAGTGTTAACGGCGCACGCCTATCGTACGAGTATGTAGTAAAATATGTAGTTTGTAGGCAGTCACCGTACTGTATTGTTGCACGATAATGGTTTGCAAGTACGCGTACCTATAATTCGGTTGCAACGCATTTAAAATGTCGAAAGTTCGTGAAAATGCTTCAACATGTTTGTTTGCTAATAAGGTAAGGCTGTATATTATGTCTGTGTTTTCATTAATTCTAGTATAAAGTTTCTTTAAATAACGCCTATTTTTATTTCGGTAAACCCGATATAGTTACGCCCCTGCTACCGAACCACACTTGCGGTCTTTACTGATTACATGAAAAGATATATGTAGCATGTCACGTCAGCCACTTAAGAAGATGTACGTAAGCCTGATATTCGAAATAAGAGTATTAGAAGTTGTTTTTCGTGCAGTGTAGATTGGTATAGTTTGGTACAATGGCAGTCACAAATGTAGTCAATGTGTTGAACATGGTACTTGATAATATCATGATAATTGACATTTTTTAGTTTATTTGTATTGTGAGGAGTAATAGTGGTATATTTTGTAATCTGTGATTAGTGGATTTTATATCCGCACACTACACGGATATAAAAGTATTTTCGTTCAGTTAACTGCAATTGGGTACATATTCATTCTGTGAAAAGTATCGACAAAAATAGATTAATAATTAATAATTTAATATAGGAGGAGAAAAACAACCTATTCAATCGATAACATATTTAATAAGATATTTCAGTATAAGCGCAGAAACTAATGGTTTTACTAATGGAAGTGCTAGTTTTACAAGTGAGTGAATTAGTTTCTTCACGTGTACTGTATATTTAATATTACTTCGGAATTATCACTCACATTATCAATATTATTAATATATCTGTTATGACCTTTATGTATTTATCTTTCAATTCCTCAAGTATTTCCACTTGTAGATCAGTGACACAGCAAATAAATTAAATATCAATTTATTCCAGAAGATATAAAATTATGTTTTCGTTAATAAGACTTCTTCAGTGAAAGAAATTGACATTTAATGTGTCAAAATACTAATAAGTTAATAATATAATATATAGGCCATACCTTTCAACAAAATTATCTACGAAACAAAGAAATCATTGATATATCGAATTATAATAATTACATTCTTAAATAATATTAAAGGATATATTAGTGTAAATTTAATACAGCTATAAAAATAAAATTGATTTGAATTATTCGTATATCAATGTATTTTTTGTCAAGCTATAACAATGTTGTTCAAGGACTAGGGAAAAATATGGCAAAAAACCTAGTCAAGAGCTTAAAATTAATAAAATTCAGCCGTGAATTAAATTATTATAAATAACGCTTAAATTATCGATATCAGTTTTAAAATTTACCGCGATTTCATCTTTTTTGATGTATATCATTTCGTAAATTAATCTCTTTATAATTATTTTCCTTTTTTAAAATGTGTAGTGTTTTGACAATCAAAATTATGTCGTCTATCTTTAGAATGCTTAGAGAATGCAGTTTCAGCGGTAGTATAAGAGTGTATTGGTGATTATAAATTCGTTTCTTTAAGTATTGTTTAGTTTGCTCGATGTAGCATTTGTTACAATCTTTGCAATCTAATTTATAAACGACATTACTTTGATTATTTTTTTTAATTGGTGTTTTTAAATTTGTGAATAATACTTTATTGTTGGTAGGTATGAAAGTTATGTGAATGTCTGATTTTTTTAATTTCTGTTTTATTGTGTCACTTAAATTGTTTTTGTATGGTATAGTGTGATATAAGTTATGATTTGATTTTGTACCTGTGTTATTATATTTTATTTACTCTTTTTGTCATTAATTTATTATAAAACTCTTTAGGATAGCTACTTTTTCTAGTATGTTCGCTCTAGTATGTTTGCTTACATTTTTTTCTTTTCTAAAATCAGAATTTTTAGAGCTTGACAAAACATTTATTGATATACGAATAATTCAAATCAATTTTATTTTTATAGTTATATTAAATGTACGCTAATATATCCTTTAATATTATTTAAGAATGTAATTATAATTCCATGTATCAATGATTTCCTTGTTTCTTAGATAATTTTGTTGATAATGTCTATCATGGCCATGCCGGCCATTTATGTTATTAGCTTATTAGTATTTTGACACATATTAAATGTTAATTTCTTCCACTGAAGAAGTCGTACTAACGAAAACATAATTTTAAATGTTCTGGAATAAATTGATATTTAATTAATTTTAAGCTCTTGACTAGGCTTTTTTGCCATCTATTTCCCTAGTCCTTGAACAGAATTGTTGGAGCTTGACAAAAAATACATTAGTATACGAATAATTCAAATCAATTTTATTTTTATAGTTATATCAAATTTACACTAATATATCCTTTAATATTATGTAAGAATGTAATTATAATTCGATGTATCGATGATTTCAGGAATTGAAAGATTTAAAAATATTAAAAATTCAAATGTATCTGACTGACTTAGCTGTTTATTGATGAAGTCCTTTACACCATAAAAACATTTAGCTACATACAGGATGTTCAGTTTTGCCTGTATGATAAGTCACTTTGTTTTTAGACACAACGCCCTGTATATTATTACACTTTTGAATTATTTGATGTAATCTAAGGTAAGTTTAATTAATATAGTCTGTACTAAAACCTGATAGTTTTCGAAGAGAACGAATGTTCAGTATTATTATAACAATACTTCCAGTTTTATTGAATCGTTAATTTATTGAACTAGGTGTTTAGAACTCAAAATCATTACTTATTGTAGATTTATTATTCCCTTCGATTACATTTTGCGTTGTAAGTAATTTTGTACAAAAATATAAAATTTGTCCTTATTTATCGAAATTGTTTTTGAAAATAGTTTTACTTTATGTTTTACAAATTACTAAATTAATGATACAACACACATTAATAATAACAATAATATGTGCACGTACATACACTATCCAATTAAATAGAACATCAATTATATCTTATAATCTATGTTTGGTCACCTAAGCAGAATAAGAAATAGAGGCTTTCTGGTTAATTACTTGGAACTGTTTTTGAAGAACTTGCCAATATAAATAAGAAGAAATATGTGGTTTCAACATAACCATGTCCCGAGCCATAACCTTTGAGAAGTAAGATAATTAGTTTAAATGCATTGCATAATATAGTCATGGAAAGAGAGATATTTATATATTATAAAAAGTATGTTTCTCGGTGTATACCTATTTGGCAAGTTGACCACATATTTAGAAAAAAAATGAATAGCTCAAAAACGGCTGCTTTTTGTTATAGGGTACCTTACTAAATATAGATGCAGAACAGCATGCGCGTTTTAAGAAACTCATAAAAAACATATGCTATTTAAATGAAGAAAGTTGACGTGAACTTTCGGTAAACCGGAAGTGATACAAAAGCGTAAATAATTTCAGCAATGAAACCAGATGACACTATCTCTCACTACTTACAAGTTTTTAGAATTGTAGGATTTGAGGAAGATCGAAAAGTTCTAACGAACCAGTTCCGTGAATACCCCTGTATATACTCTGTTACTGACGGAACAAACTAGTTCCGTGAATAAACTTTTTTTATTCAGAATTAAGGTCTTAATTAAATGATAATGAAAAATACAAAGCAATTTCAAAAAAACGACGTTTTCAGTGTATGTATGTACATCTTGAAAACGTGATGCTCAATTGTTTGTCTATTTCCACCATGCAATTGTTACATAAAATTCCTGAAATATGTCCATTTAACTGTCCTTGTAGCTTCAATAATAACAAAATTGGCAATGGGGCACACTTCACTTAGAACAATCTGATATACTATCAACTAGACTGATTATTTCTATGATTCGAACATTACACCTAGCGAAACCAGACCACCATTTGTAATTAGTTCTAATTCGACGCAAGCAAATATTAATTTGACTTTTGGGATATGAATAGATACATTTCAATGTTTAATGAAAGAAAAAAATGATCGAAAAGACAGATTAAGCTTACTGATTTTAAAGGACTCCATCAGGGCTAAGAACGACTATTAATTTCGAAGGTCTAGGTAGTTATTGTGTAGTCCAGCACGAAGCAATTTATCATGATATTGATTCATAAATAAAATATATTGCAATGATAAGGTTTGTACGGTGAAATATGGTTTGCTTGGTCTCGGTCAATGAGTCGATGCTCCGTCATATTTGGGGTAGAACTACGCTGAGTCGACAACAATCCGCCTCGATATTTTCACCTCGTTACACTCTTCCAGTTTCCCCGTTAATATCATATGCAACTTTCATCTCGTAGAGTTAGCCAATAGTTATTCGTACAAAAGGTTGTAGAAAAATATGATTCAGTTAAATTTACGATATTACCCGAACTGTTTTAATCAAATGCCTAATTGTATACTCGTATTAGGTTAACATGAATTTCTAAAAGTTTTTAGCTCGTATTTACTTGTTTGCTGATTTTACATCAAGTAAATAATCTTATAAACAAGAATACTTTGAATTCTTTTGAACATATGCATATTATTGTGTTTAACTTTGTATTTACATGTAGAATTTTTATTATTGACTTACCTACCTACTGTAGTGCAAATCTGTAAGTTGTGTATACATCACCAATATTAACATTTCTTGCAATCTGTTCCTGCATATGTGTAAGTATTTTTGCAGTTTAATTGTAACACTTATGTTTTTAACGCTATAAAACGTTTTTTGTGGTATACGAGTTTATTTCTTTGGAACAAAATATTAGGATTATTATATAATTTATACTTGCAATGTGAAATATATATATACATACATACATATCACCATATCAGCATACTGTTTGATTACGTAGGCTTTATGTGCATAACTTTGATTAATGTATAAGATTGTATTTCGTAGTATGTATAATGTATATTACGTATACTCATTTTTGTTTATGATTACTGAAAATTATATCTGCCGCTTTTCAAAAAATGTAGGTACATCATATTATATTTTTAACCCCTGTTTTTACGAAAAGTTTGTGTGTACAAAGTTTTTATATATTATATATATTATACTTGGCAAAACTGCGACTATAATTTTGTATATTCAAAGTATATAAAGTAGAAAAACATTAAATGCAAAATAGATATGGAGGTAGTGGGCTCTATGATGGATCTCAACAGCTAAGTTTAACATCTACGTTGAAGCTTGTTTGGACAGTTTTTCCACGGTAAAATTGTGAGAATGTGTTCAGAACGAGCTTTAAAGACGACGAAGAAGTTATTGGTCTTTTTAGTTTATCGAATCAATCGACACTACTTCGCCAAATATTCGTTTGACAGCTAATTATACATACTTTACTGTGCAACATATAAAACCCATACATTAATACATAATATATTGTCAATGTAAGTCATCCTTATCCAGTTTAATATGGGTTATACATAGGGTTGCCATTCGTCCCGATACGTCGGGATATGTCACCGTTATTAACAGTGGTGTCCCGACGTCCCGACAAGCCATAAAATGTCCCGACAAACATATTCGAGCGCAGAGCTACAAGTTTTTAAAAATTGATGGCAACTAACTTTAGAGATCTGTTTTACTGATCGACTGGTAGCGATCGGAAACTTGAGTTGAGCGAGGGAGGGATGGAGAGCGGCACCGCACAGTGGTTCCACATTGAAAAACAAATGTTCAAAACCGACTACACCCTACATTTCTTCACCGATTTCCAAATTTTTTTTCACATACTCGAGAGATACTTTACAACAATCGCTCTTTGCCCGTTTTTCGATATCCTTCTCTAAAAATTAGCGACATTACCTCAAATGTTGAAAAATCATACTTTGTGCTTATAATACGATGATTGTTTGATTAAAAAATTTTAAATGTTAATAATAATGACTGGAAAAATTGTAAATGTCCCGACGGGGCAATCCTAGTTATATATCTGTTTGGAGACTTGTCAATTTTGTCTTTTTATCATACGAATATTATTATTCAGCAATGTTTAGATATTTCAATAATATTAATAAAATGCAAATAACTTAGAATTAGTCGGTAGATCTTTTAGTTGCTAAAGATATATTTTCGCAGGAATGTTTAATTGCCGCTGATCGACGCGCATAATTTATTTTACCAGTTTATGGGTAATTGTTCTCGTGTGTGGACTTTGGAGTATGTACAGGATTATCCTCGGAACTAGTTTGTTTCGAACTTTTCAATTCTCCCGAAATCTAATAGTGCTGAAAACTTATAGTGAGAGATAGTGTCATCTCGTTTCGTTAGCGAAGCAGATATTATAGCACTTCTTGGGGGTAATGGACTTGACAGAAGTATAGGTTGATGTTTACGTAAATTATTTGCGGCTAACATTATTTGGCGCTAATTTATATAGCAAATCTAAATTTTCCAGAAAATTTTGAAGTAATTTAAGTAACATTTACAACAGTTCCTCATTCAATGTACATACATACATACCTACCTTTTTCAAATACACAAGGAATTAGAAAACAATGTCATATCGTATAATTCTTTATAAGTGCATATGCATGCACAGTTTTCCGGCAGTCTAAAGGTACCTATTCACGTTCAGTCGGCCGGCCGGTATTTACCGGAAAGGCCATAGCCGGCCGGTCGCTTCTTGCTACACACATAAAGTTAATTGACAAGTCGCTGCCTGCCGGCTGCCTGTTAACTGGTAAAACTGAACGTGTATAGTGGATGTATAGTAGTTCTCCGGACGACATCGGACTGCCGGCTTAATTTTACACCAAACAAAAGTTTTGTATCAGTTTTGAGTCGCGCACGCTGAAGAAAATGGCAAACCGGCCGAGTTTTATGCAAGATTTTATTAATTTGTACCGTAAACATAAATGTTTATGGAAAATTAAAGACAGCACATATGCCAACAGAGCCTTGCGAACGAAAGCTTACGAAGAATTGTTAGACTTGTATAAAACAGTAGATGTTGAAGCTACTCTTGAATCCGTAAAAAATAAAATAAATAATATGAGAAGTGCGTTCAGAAAAGAACTTAAAAAGTGAAATTGTCAAAAAAGAGCGGTACTTCTCCTGACGAACAACACGCCCTCGCTCTGGTATTACGACAGCCTTCTGTTCACAGCAGATCAAGAAGAATGTAGGGAAACATTCTCAAGTAGTATGGATATGCAGGATGAATCCGAAAAGGTGGACAACGAAGAAAATGAAGTAAGTATACTTTTCAAATATTTATTTTAATTCCTTCCACATTGAAATAAGCATATACAGCTGACAAAATTTTTGTCAAAAATAGTTTAAATGTCAATTTAAATCAAAACGGAAAATTTAAAGACAATTGTCTTGCCAGGCAACTTTTCCGGTAGTCATAAAATATGTTTTATAACTTTCGCGATTTTGTTTTGTCTTCCTGCAACATTCCTGTTGTAGCCATGTTGTAATCCATGTAAATGTTGATTTTGACTTTGCCTCCATTCACCTGGTACTATTTCACCGGTATCTAACATTTCCTGATCGAAAGAATTTGAAGACGTGTACGACGACTTAGCGTGTCTGCGAAGAAAATTGTGCAATACACAAGCTGCTAATACTACAAAATCTATTTTATTTGGGTCCATACTTATTGCGGTGTGAAAAACTCTAAAACGATTGGCTAAAACTCCAAATGCATTTTCAACCACACGCCTGGCTCTGCTAAGGCGATAATTAAAAATACGTTGTTCCGGCGACAAGTTCTTCTGAGGATACGGTTTTAATATGTTTTCGTGCAATGCGAATGCATCGTCGGCTACAAACACAAAATTTAAATTCTCAATGGTATCATGTGTAAATGGCAAATTCAGTGTCTTGTTTATTAATTTGTCATGAAAATCGGTGCATTCGAATACACCTCCGTCAGATACTCTACCATTGCAGCCTACATTCACGTAAATAAATTCGTAGTTAGCATTCACAAGTGCCATTAGAACGATACTAAAGTATTCTTTATAGTTAAAAAAATAGGAGCCACTGTTTTTGGGTTTAACTATTCGAATCTGCTTCCCATCAAATGCACCTCCACAGTTAGGAAAGTTCCATCTGTTCTGAAAATCTCTTTTAATTTTGCCATTCGTTGGAATTTTGTGACAAACTGAAAAGAACATTTACCAAAAATTAGAAACTAAAATTTGTGTTGACATGATTTTCTTTATTTTTAGTTGGAATCTGATTTGGACAATATAGAAGCATCAAATTCAGTAACATCCGTGGAACATGCTCATCCCGAACAACCAACCAACTAGCCGAAAAAGACCAAGACAAACAAAAGAAAAATGATGCCAACGACCTAGAAGGCATAAACAAGTGTTAAGAGTTCTTCAACGAATTTAAAACATCCTTACAAACGTTGCATGGAAACTCAACGAATGGAAGAGAACCAGCGTAATATTGATAACACTTAATAAATACCATTTTCACTGGATTACTAAAAAACTAACGGACAAAATCCAAATCTAAATTCTCCAAACCGATACGGTTACAATATAGCAAACAACATCTACAGCCAAGATCCTGTAACAACTTTGCAGACACAGCATTATTGGTCACAATTATATCAACCTAGTAGATTTGTACGGCCACCTACTCCGTTCCAAATACAGTCTGTACTCAGCCACAATCACCCAATCAATCACAACCACAATTTCATAGTCAACCATACTCTCAACCACCCATTCCACCACAAACAGAACCCCATTCTCAGACTCATTCCATATCACAATTAACACAACATTTAAATGAAAATGACACTGTCTACTCTATGGATAACTATGTACGTCCAGCTCGAAGAGCACACATTCTGAATTGTAATACGTTACAAGCATATTCAGCATTTTTTTCTCAGAATTTGGCTTATGTTTAATGTTTATTCATTAATATTTAATGGCCACTACTTAAATATATTTATTATTCTTTACCTTTAAATATTCCTTTTTCAAAGAAATATATATATTTGCATGTTTCTGGAATAATTTTGCCAGAGCTTGTGGCGAAATAATTGCGCTAAATTTTAAGTCTTCCATACTTGTCCTGTTGCCAAATATCTGAGAGTCACTAAAAGTCGTTCTTCTGCACTAATTGCTTGACGCATTATAGTGTCCTTTTTTGTAATATACGGTTTTTTGGATTAAATTTAGTAAGTACTCAAAACAATTATCATCCATCCTCAGAAAATTTTTTAAATCACTTGCACTCGATTGTCGGAGTTCTCGTATAAGCTCCATGTGAGATAAAGTGCTGCGTCTTTTTAACCACTCTTTCATCCAAATTGTTTTCCTTTTTCTTTTTCTTTGCTCATGTGATATAATAACAATTGCAGCGGCGCACTCTTTGTGACATTACAAAGTCGATGTCAAACTGATCAAACTTGTGAAATACTTAAGAATTGAAGATAACCATGGCTACCTGATTTGTTTGTCGGACTAATCGGTGAACAAAACTGAAGGTATTCTAGTTTGAGTATTGATAATGGCCTATAAATCAGGACGGACAGTCCACGGACGACCGGCTTCACTGAACGTGAATAATTATATTGTGGCCAAGATCTGAATTGCAGATCCGAAGTATCGTTCCATTTAACACGATTCTAAAATCACAAAAATGCATACAACAGTTTTAGAACTGAGAGTTTATTGGACTGTAGATCATTATTAATTTCAAAACAAAAATGCAGATTCAACGGTAGAATCTTTTCAGGTCTATCAAATTTGCACGTCGGCAGATCTTTATTGTCCCATATAAATTACATTTAAAATATTGTCCCACGTTGAAAAAAGAAATGAACATACATGTTGTTATTTAATTTTTTAACTACTAATACAAAAATTTCACAATATGGGAATTATATTCGACATTTCTAGACAGATATAAAATGATGTTTTAACACTTATTAGTCAACTTATTAATTTTTTGTATATAAAAGACAGAATGAATTTATGTTTCTTCAAAACAGTTACACATGTTTGACGAAAAAGTGACTGCTGGAGTGGGAATATTTATTAATTTTTCTTGCACTTTTCATGAGAAGAAATTCATTATAACTTCTGGCTAACTAGACTTGTCGAAGTATCGATACATCGTCCAGTTTTCCGATAGCTTGTATACATATATCGGTATCAACATCTTGGGATCTATATCTAGGTATCGATACCAATTCAAGAATTTCTAGGCATCGATACTGAGGAACTGATGCTATGGTATCGTTAAAAATCTTGAAAGGATTGCATAAGTTTTTTCCCGCTTCGATCTTTTTCGCGTGTAGTTTCATGTTCGAGAAAAAATTAAAAATCATACATACATAAGTAAGTATTTATTAACCCATAAAGTGTAATTAAAAAGCCATGGCACATATTAATATACAATATATGCAATTACTGTATTTGTACTACTATATTTTCGGAAAGATTAACATAAGCTAACATTTATACACGTATATTTTATACAGGCTGATTTGTGAGAATGGTCTATTAAAAGAATTATACAAACGAAACTGTATTTTCAAACAACAATTTCTGGCTGGATATAATTAAGATATTATGAAATAAATATCACTTCCAGTTAACTGGAAGTCGGCATCAACTTCCGTATTTTAAATAGGATGCCATCTAATTCAATTACAGTTCACCTGTGATATATTTCATGTGTATCTTACTTTTCCTGAGTTATTCGCAATTAAAGAAAAATGACAGATACTGATACAACTTTATAGTAGCATTACGTCACATAGAAAAAACTGGGACAAATGAAATTTAGCGTACGCATAGCTGATGTTATGTAGTTACGTCGAATTTACAGTTTTTTTTCCGGTAACATTACAAGAGTGATCAAAAACTTAGTTATTTACAAATAAGTTCAATCTTCCAAAAGTAGTTTTTTTATAGAAAACGCGATTACATATTTTGATTCTCTGTTAATCTGTATTATGCGTTCCTATACTTAGAATTTAAGGTATATCGATAAGTCACCGATAAATAATGATGAACTACCACACTGAACCACACTGAATCTGCCAACAACAACATACCTACGAGTGACTTACCGATGTGTTAACTGAAAACGACAAATAAGTTGTTGTATGGTAGCGGGAGGTATGATCAATAATGTTGCTTCAATTTATCTCCATAAGTTCTCAACGTTAGCCGGTGGAGCAGGGCAACGTCGAAGTCTCTGACCGATCATACGGCAGTACTCGCGAACCAGCGAAATTCGTTGCAACGCACGGCGCACTTGCAGTCCACTCTCTAGCAAACGCCCCCCGTATAGTTTGTGTAGTGAATACGCCTTCCCCTCCCGCTGGCCAAACAGCTCCAAGTTCTCTTGAGGAGGACAATGCGACGCTATAGCTCTAAGCAAAAGGGCGCGGTCCCGCTCGCGGCTGAAGGCGCGTCCTTGCTCATTTTATTCTTTCCATGCCCGTTGCCTTACCGCTCGACACGGCACGCGATTTCACGGAAGGATAAACCATGTCATGTGAATATCTAGAACCATTCCTCGCTTACATTCGCTCAGGTAACGCGAACAGCCTTCCATTAGGCACAAAGTATGACTACACAGTACCCCTTCATAAGAACAGCCGGTTTCTCTCACACGCTTTGGTTTCCATACCGACGGAATGTTGCGCCTGTCGGAACCGTTCAGTAAAAAATGCAGCTATAGAAAAATTCGAAACTCCTTCCATCAACTCGTCTAGGTGAAACCTTTATGCACCGCGAAAATTATGAATCTTTACGCGTTTAGATTATACAGGTTGTGGTCCTCACTTTTTTCAATAGTGTATTTCGAGTGTCACCGGGTTTGTGATCAGTTAGTTAGCCGTACACATGATAGCAACCTTCAATTGCAAATTAGTATGTAGTTGTGTCGTGTATAAGTATTCCACAGTCGGTGAGCTCGCTTAACCGTGCCATGTGGATTTTTTTTTATATGTAATTAAATTAATGCTGCTGGCATGTGTACCGAATTTGCTATGTTTATTTATTATACCGTATGCCCGTATTTTCTTTGGATAAGCAAACGTGTTCTGCACGCGCAGACTTATTCTACTGGACGCATAATGGCATAATGTCGGGGAGTCTCGGCATTGCCCGTCAGTTACCACCGTCCTCATCTCTCCTATTCGTCTCATCGTTTGATATTTCAAGAGCGTCAGGTTGGGGTCTAGTTCTAAACTAATTTTAGAAGGTTTTAAACTGTTAGATTAAATTAATCGTTTATTATGAATTTAACTGAAGGAAAAGAAATCCGTAATACTTATTTATGCCAGCATTTGAACGCGAAGTACCATGTAGTTCTATGCTTTATTTGATAAACCATTTCGAACTTACACTCGTTGTAACTACTTTTACTTTAATACTTGTAATTAGCATTTTATTTCAGTATACATTTAAGATTTATTTTGTCTTTTGTTCTTAATTCTGCAGATATTTAGTCCAACTTGGGATTGCTTATGTTTCTACCATACATCTTTTTTTATATTTGAATCGTTTTATTGATTATATGCCTTAATTGGCGATAGCATGAGATTTAAATGTTTGTCGGTCACCGTCGACAATAAGCGATGGGAGGCGTGACTTAATACTAGTAGGCGAGGCTTTGAAGTTATTAGCATTGTTTTGGTTCGGAGTTCAGGATTAGTAACGGAACTGCGCAGAACGTTAGCGCACAACATTATAATTCCAGAATGGTTCCGAACTTTTTAATAACCAAAACACATTTTAGGAGCCTGTTACTGCCATCTTTTAGATACAGACTAAAATACAAACCAACAAAATATCAACAGCGAATGTTCTGCGCTAGGTCTTCCAAATCCTGTCTCTGCCTTAGGATACCACTCACTTTCCATAAATTTTATTCCCAGGACAGTAATTAACAAAAAAAAAAATCAAATTACAAACGGAAAAAATCTCAAACTTTAAAAGACAACGTAAATATCAATGTCATTGATGACGAACATATCGAAATAACTCGAATTTCTGAACACATGCACCGATGACGTAATTTCGAACTAATAATTCAGAATCGGTACTCATGGAAGTGCAAGAACTGTTTGAACGGTTTCAGAATCATTCTGAATCGATTCTGTCAGTAACCAAAACATCGGACTAAAAATTCGGTTCGCGTTCTTAATTAACCAAAACGCTAAACTGTAAATGCGCGTGCGCAACAACTCTAGAACCATTCTGAATTCTGAACCAAAACAAAGCTATTACATGCGCGATTTTTAGGTTTCTCTCAGTATATGGCAAATGTAATACAGTAATAAAACGAACATGTTGAATATTTAATAAAAAATATTAACATTTACAACCCATGACTAGTAAGAAGTTTAGAAGGATTTCTATAGATTTTTTGAGATATGGAAAAGTTTTAGGTAGTTTTAGGATTGTTTGAGGGTAGCTGGATTTGTTGAAATAGTACATAGAAATGGCTTGCTAGATAGCCTGATATAACGCCGCGCGAATTTTTTGGGATGATCTAAAGGTGAATGTTGTAACGTTATTCAAATCGACGTAAGAGAAGAATATTTCGTCGAATATGAATATCCTTCAGGAAAATCACGCCAGATGCTTTTTAAAGAGCCAAACGACAGGAGTACGCCGCAGAACTATAGAATAGTTCAATAAAAACGATTGTCACATCGAACCATTATTATAACTTATTCATTTCTGTTATTATTATTGTTGCTCTTATTTTTTTTTATTGTATACAGGGTGGGCCACTTAAAATGATGCATTGAAATTATGCCAAACTAAATAAGAAATTTAAAATCGGACCAGGTAAAGTTATAGAGTTCTAAGGGTAAGTTCTATTTTATACCAGTTATCATAACGTCATACCGAAATCAATTTGCGTTTATTTAAATGAATGAAATCAACAACTTCTTGAAATTGCCGCCAATATTTCAAATTTTGAAGCGCGCAAATATTGTTATTTACCTGATGCATATTTACGTAAAACGCAAAATTTGAATTGGGCTCTGTGTTGTCCTTTACCATTACTCTATAACCATATCGTTTGTTAAGACTTTTTGTATCTCAGAAAATTCTTAGAAATTATTTTAGGTTTCTTGCTGATCATTGGTTGTAAATATTGTAGCAACATAATGGTGCGTTCGTCGTCGGGAAAATAAATGTTTAGAGAGTAGTCTGGGATAATGTCATTATTATTATTACTGTCAATCAAATTAAAACTTGTTAATTTTTCTTCCAAGTTATTAAATAAATATTTTTATTTAATCGAACCCCAGTTTCATTACATTGGTGTCAGAAGTGGCATTACAGGAAAGATGACTGGAAGACAATTAAAATTGGATGAATTAAAAATGGTCGATTTAAAACGTTAATTGGAAGAAAGAGATGAGCAAACGTCGGGAACTAAAGTAGTGCTTCAACAGCGTCTTCGAGAAGCGCTAATTACAGCCGGCGAAAATCCGGATCTCTTCGTATTTGAAGTTCAAGGTGGAGATGTTAGTGCTATACTAAAATCTATGGAAGAACTGCAGTTAGCCATCGCAGGTAATGCTAAAGCTATAGAAGATAAGTTAGAAGAAAATTCCAAAACATTGAGAGCAGAGTTATTTGAAAAATCTAATACGTTGGAAACGAAATTCAAAACGAGTTTTAAAGAATTTACTGAGACAGTTGAAGTAAGAGTTAATAGGAATGCCAGGGCTTTAGAAGAGGCGGTTGAAAATTTGGAGGAAAAGTTGGATCAGCAAAAAAACAGAATAATGGAAGAGATAATGGCTCAATTTAAGTTATCAGTGACAGCACCTAGTTCAGATGAGAGCACTTCAATAGGAATATCACATGGGCTAACAACCACTGCAACGACAAGAGTAAAACCTCCAAATTTTGATGGAAAAACCTCATGGCTAACGCAGAGGCGAACGCTTGGTCATCTAGCGAGAAAACTACCGCTTTCATTGTAGCCTTAAGAAGTGATGCCAGTGATATTCTACAAACATTATCTGCTGAGGAAAGAAAAGACTACCATAAACTGATTAAGCGGTTGGAAATGAGATATGGCCATGCTCATTAAGGGCAAGTATACCATGTGCAGTTAAAGAATCGATTACAGAACAACGGAGAAAATATTCAAGAATTTGAAGCGGATATTGCCCGGTTGGTTCGACTCGCCTATCCTACAGCACCGGAAAATTTCTCAGAATATCTAACAGTGCAGACGTTTGTGGATGGTCTTCGAGATGCCGAGACCCAGCAAGCCTTAAGACTGGCACGGCCAACGAGTTTGATTAATGCTCTGGCACATGCACTGGAATTTGAAACGGCTAAACAAGCTTCTCGAAGCCGTGGACAATTGTGTGCTGTAGACGAACAATTAAAAAACGAGGAATTTGTGGAAGAAGGTGCCCGAAGAATGGTAGATAAGGTGCAGAAACGAAGAAAAACAGTACGTTGTTGGAATTGTGGAGAAGTAGGTCATATTCGGAGTAGTTGTAGCAAAGCCAAGATGCCAGAAATAAGTCAACAGGAGCAGAAAAACTAAAATGGGTCGATGAGCAGGAGCAATCGTCGATCCGGTGTGTAGAAGCTCCAAGAAAACCTATACAAATTGCATCTTTAAGAAATCTAGCCAACAGTCTTTACGTAGACATTACTTTTGAAGGACGAATGTATGCCTGTTTGTTAGACACTGGATCGACGAAAACGATCGTGCGACCCGACTTATTTAAGAAGACCAAGAAGTTACTGCCTACGAAGTGGAACCTTAGGACAGCAACCGGAGAACCAGCTACCGTAAAGGAGAAATTGATGTAAATTTGATGATGGGATGATGCTTAATCAGACATCGTGTCTTGGTGGCTGATATAGAAGATCAAATTATTTTGGGAATGGACATTATGAATCCATATGGCTTCCAAGTGGACTTGAAACGAGGTGTCTTGCAAGTGGGCAATGAAGAGCTTGTTTTACATCGACAAAATGATGTAGTGGTGCATGTCATTGTGGCGGAAGACACTCGTTTGAGTGAACGAAGCGAACTTCTCTTGGAAGCTAATGTGAAAGGAGACTGTTCAGAAGGAACTATCGCTGTCCTGGAACCAAAGAATGACGATAGGGAAGTGGGCCGAGGAATAGTAATTGCTAAATCACTGATTAGGTTTCAAAAGACCGTGCCTGTGCGTGTAATGAACGTGAATTATCACGCTGTAACTTTAAAGAAGGGTACTGTTCTGGGCTTGTGTTGTCCAGTGTCGGCTATTGTTTATCGGGTACAATCCGAGAAGAATTCTTCCAGTTCAATTGCAAAGGAAATCCTGAAGGTAGTGGACGCAACATGTAGAGGATTAAATCGAGACGAACAGTATCAAGTTAAAGGTCTGATTAATCAGTATCAAGATGTCTTTGAAACGAATGACGGTACAAAGGGAAGAACTAGCTTAGTCATCCACAAAATTAATACTGGCGATGCTAATCCAATCCGCCAAAGGCCAAGGAGACTGCCACTGGCAAGACGGGAAGAAGCTAACCAAATAATAAAAGATATGGAGAGAGAAGGCGTGATTGAATCTTCCGCTAGTCCATGGGCGTTACCAGTGGTATTGGTAAAGAAAAAGGATGGATCCATGAGATTTTGTGTCGACTACCGTCAATTGAATAATGTAACTAAGAAAGATAGTTATCCTTTGCCACGTATAGACGACACCCTGGATACTTTAGTGGGCTCTAAGTGGTTTTCTACTCTGGACTTAAAGAGCGGTTACTGGCAGGTAGGAATGGAGCCGACCGATAAAGAGAAAACAGCATTCACTGTGGGTACTGGACTATGGCAGTTTACAGTCATGCCGTTTGGACTGTGCAATGCGCCTGCTACGTTTGAAAGGTTGATGGACACAGTGTTGAGAGGACTTTCGTGGAAGACCTGTTTGGTGTATCTCGACGATGTGATCGTGGTCGGAAGAACATGTCAAGAACACATAAAAAATGTAGAAGAGGTTTTTCTGCGGTTACGAGTTGCTAACTTAAGACTGAGTCCCAAAAAGTGTTACCTTTTCCGTAAGGAGGTTCATTATTTAGGACATGTGGTGTCTGAGAAAGCAGTAGCAGTCGATCCACAGAAAGTGGAAGCTGTGAACAAATGGCCTGTACCTAAGGATAAACATGAGCTACGAAGATTTCTCGGGTTATGTACCTATTACCGGCGGTATGTGCCAGGATTTGCCAATATTGCAAAATCACTGACTCAGTTGACGGAAGATCGGTCATTTGTTTGGAGCGATGACTGCCAATTGTCGTTTGACCCATTGAAGGAAACCTTGATGAGCGCACCAATCTTAAGCTATCCATTACCAACTGGGGAATTTATCCTGGATACGGATGCCAGTGATGTCGGCATATGAGGAGTGCTGTCCCAGATACAAGATGGAAATGAGAGGGTCATTTGATACTTCAGTAAGACGCTTGCAAAGCCAGAACGAAATTATTGCGTTACGAGAAGAGAACTACTGGCAGTAGTTAAGTCTGTTGAACACTTCTATAAGTACTTATATGGGCGAAACTTTGTAGTTAGAACTGATCATGCGGCTTTGAAGTGGCTTCTGCAATTCAAGAACCCAGAAGGACAAATAGCTAGGTGGATAGAGAGACTAGAGGAGTACAATTTCGACATCCAGCATGGAGCAGGTATGAAACATAAGAACGCCGATGCACTTTCGAGAAGACCCTGTCCAAAAGACTGCAAACAGTGCACCCAAATAGAAAATAGGTCAGCCAACAGCTGCAGCACCACCGTGATCGATGATCAATGGCTACCAAAGAATTGCGAAAGAACCAACAAACCGACTCTGATCTTAAAGTAATACTGCACTGGAAGAATCAAGGGCAAAGACCCAGTTGGCAAGAAGTTGCTCCCTACTCGCGCAACTTAAAATCATATTGGGCACAATGGGACTCTCTAGTTGTAGATGATCACATTTTGAAGCGCGTTTTGGAGAATTCAAATGGCACGGAAAGTAGGATGCAAGTGATGGTTCCTAAGAAAAGGATATTGGAAGTGTTGCGACAGCTCCACGATGGTTCCTCCGGAGGACACTTTGGTGTACATAAGACGCTTGAGAAGGTGCGCCAGCGGTTTTATTGGGTAAATTGTGCACAAGATGTAAGGGAATGGTGCCGAAAATGCACCAGATGTGCTGCTAGTAAAGGACCACAGAGACGTCATCGTGCACCTCTACGGCAGTACAATGTGGGAAGCCCTTTTGAAAGAATTGCCATAGATGTTGCTGGACCGTTTCCAGAAACCGATCAGGGAAACAAGTACATAATAGTGGTGATGGATTATTTTACTAAATGTGTCGAAGCCTATGCGTTACCCAACCAGGAGGCCGCGACGGTTGCAGATGTCATTGTCAAGCAGTTCATCAGTCGTTTTGGAGTGCCCTTAGAACTCCATTCGGATCAAGGACGAAATTTTGAATCCACTCTTTTTCAAAACATGTGTGAGATTTTGGGCATTAGAAAGACTAGAACGACCGCTCTGCATCCACAATCAGATGGAATGGTAGGGCGCTTAAATAGGACCATGCTCCAATATCTATCCAAGGTTGTGTCATAATCAAAAGGATTGGGATGAACACTTACCACTGTTCCTGTTGGCCTACCGAGCATCTGTTCACGAAACCACTGACAAATCTCCCGCAAGTGTACTACTTGGTAGAGAGCTAAGGTTGCCTTGTGATCTGAAGTTTGGCTGTAAACCTGGAGAAGATTATGTCAACGATCTCCGGCGCAAGCAACATCCATGAGCAAGTACGGCACAGTATTCGGGATGCTAGTGCTAGAATGAAAGAGAAGTACGATGTGAATGCGGATAGTGGGGGTTACCAAGTGGGTGACCTCGTGTGGCTATATAACCCGCAACGTCGACGTGGGCTTTCCCCAAAATTCCAAAGACACTAGGAAGGACCATATGAAATTGTGAAGCGAATCAACGACATTATCTACAGAATCAGACGGACACCTCGTACTAAACGACGGATTGTGCACTTCAATCGTCTAGCCCCATACTGCGGAGACAATGACAATTAAATTTCTGATATACATCGAGTACATGCTCAACATCGGGAACCAACATTTGAGGATTTTATGGCAAAATATTGTGGCACACGCAAAGCACGACACGGGGTAACTACTGAAAAGCGACGGGATCTATTTGCGGTACCATCGAGTTACGCCTTGGTTCATTGTGTTGCGCAAAATTTACGGATGTCTCGAGGAATTGCCGCAGAATTTCGCAAAAGGTATGGCAGAGTCAGAGAACTGTTGCAGCAGCAACCGAGAATTGGAGAGACTAAAGCTCAGTATCAATGGTCAATCTATATTCTATCTAGTTACTAAAAAGTTTCCATATCAAAAACCAGCGTACCGGGTAATTTGGGAAGCTTTATTAGATTTGCGAAATCACGTCCTACAACAAGACATTCTGAAACTAGTAATACCAAAGTTAGGATGTGGATTGAATCAGTTGAATTGGAGAATTGTGAGGAGTATGTTGGAGGTGTTATTCCAACATACCGGCATGGAAATATTGGTCTGCAGTTTCCAGCCTGAGCATTCCTCACATAACAATCCTCAGAGAGCCGTCGACTGCTATTTCCATAAGACGTCCCGGTGTAGCAGGGGTCCGACTTGCAAGTACCGGCATTACTTACCTGAATCCATGAAGAATATATTTCGGGACGAAACATCTTTTGAGGAGGGGGCAAAGTAGCAACATAATGGTGCGTTCGTCGTCGGGAAAATAAATGTTTAGAGAGTAGTCTGGGATAATGTCATTATTATTATTACTGTCAATCAAATTAAAACTTGTTAATTTTTCTTCCAAGTTATTAAATAAATAGTTTTATTTAATCGAACCCCAGTTTCATTACAATATTTATATTTTTCATTAAATATTCAGTAGATATTCATTCAACTATATAGCTCATTACATTCACCATGCTTAATAAATAAATTCATGATTTCTTGATTTGACTTATTTTCAATACTAGTTAATTAGGAACATGCACAGATAAAAATTTATTGTAAAAAAGTGACAATAATCTGCGTGTTATTATAAATAAAATTGTAACAATTAATTGTATTGTTGTAACCACGTTGTAACTACGAAAATAATATTAAGACTACAATATGTTTAGTAACAAATACAATAACTTTTTGTTCTTGTAACAAATTATAATTATTATACAATACCACTGAAGATACATTTCTCTTAGTGTACGCGAAAATAACAGAAATGACAGACGTTAAAATAAGTACTAAGCATTGAGCTAAGGATATGCTATATAGCATATTTAATTTGCTGTATGTTCAAAATGACAGCATGGGGCGGAGCATATATAACTGTAATAAACAATTAATGCAAACATACACTATAATCTATGTCTTTGACGTAAGTGTAGCACCAATATGGCTGACCTGCACCTGTTTTAACCACGTGCTGTCGTCTCCCTACCTATTCTTCCGTAATGATACTAAGTAAGTATGTAAAGTATGCAGCCAAGCACCCTTGATCCCATATATTGACGGCAGATACGACAATTTATGTATGGAAGCTAGACTCCGACCAATCTAATGTGACCGCTGGCGAAGCACCGTCGTTTTAAAAGGTACACTATTAGAAAAAAATTAGAGTTGTTTAAGTTTGGCGTTTATCATGTAAATAATGTGAATGTGAGGTTATGACTATTGTTCATTAGTTATTAAACTACAGACCCTGGTGGGTTAAAATTATTATATTTTTAGGATTTAAAAACAATAATTTATGTAATATTACTTTATTGTATCAGGCTGTACCAGTCGAGTATGCTGGGCGAAGTATCGATACATCGTCCAGTATCCGATATCATCACTGGTATCGATTCACCGATACCTTGATAACATCGGTATCGATACCTTGAAATCGATACTTGAGTATGTAATCGATACCTAGGAATCAATACTTAGGTATTGGTAACAATTACAGTATCGTAAAAAATCATTTTTAGACAAATATTTATGGAACTAGTTTTCATATATTGACTCAAATATTAATGAATAAGGATAGGTGTAATTATTCGCGTACAATAACAATAATTGTTATAAAAAAGCCACAGTATTATAATATTGTACATTCGATACCGTAGATATGTTATTGAATATAATTATTGAAATCAACCTGAAAAATCTATACCTACAAATCAGTCGTAGGTATCGATTCAAGAAATCAATTGGAGGTATCGATTCAAGGAATCAATTTGAGGTATCGATTCAAGGTATCGGTTCCCAAGCATCGATAGCTATCAATACTTAACCGACTCCAGTACTAGGAATCGATACCATGTACGGAATCGATACATCGGTAAGTATGAATATCTCAATCAGTATCGATACCCGATACCAAAAATGTCGGTATCGCCCAGCCCTAGTATATAGGCCAAGCAGGTGAGAGGAAAGAGGTTTCTGGTAATAGTTCACATATTCTCCGCCGGTCAAATAGAATTGATCGCGCTATAATTAAATCGTTTATAATTTATGAACATTAAATTTTAGGTTCAGAAACACCTGATACAGATTAAAAGTGAATCTTTTGTAGAATGTATGCCTTTCCATTAAAAAAAACTGCTTTCGGAAAATTGAAGTCATTTGTAAAAAAATAAGTTTTTAAACACCCTGTACAATATTACTGGAAGAAACTGCGAACCCTACGTAACTACAGAATATCAGCTGCCTATATACAAGATTTCATTTGTACCTTTTTCTCATGTGGCGTAATGTTATTGGTCTTTTTTTCTTTTTAATTGCGAATAATGCAGAAAGAGTGATATTTACTTTCTTACTACATAGATACATATTTCGGTTACTTGTAACTGTAACTAGTTACTTTGAAAGTATAATGTAACTGTATTCGTTTTACAGTTATTTTCCCAAATATGTCTGTCATGTAGCTGCAGTATAAGCAGTTCCTCTGTAACATATACGTAATTGTAACTATAAATGTAACTGCATTAATTCGCCTAACTAAGGAAACTGTATTCGTAGAGGACACAATATATTTGTAGTAAAAAGGTTGACCGACCACAATTGTTGTTCTTGGAATAAACACAATTGGAAATTAAAGTAATATGAATAGACATATTTGATAAGATCTCCTTCGTTTGATTTTCTGTTGAGAAAACAAGACAGGGTTCTCTATGTAGATATTAATTTTGGTAAAACTATCGCGCCAAAGACAAAAAATAGCGTTCACTTTTTTTCAAAAAATTAAGAAATCCGCATAAGTGCGGTATCGTCAGACATAAAGCTGCAGAATGTGCAAACAACGGCGGAAATTTTCGGGAAAACGCCAAGAAAACTGAAGAAACTAGCCTTTGTGTAGTTGGTATTCCTAAGAAGAAGAATCGGGCATTTAATGTGACAGAATCGAAGAATGCTACGTTATGGTGTCTCGATAGTGGCGCAAGCTCACATCTAAATAATTCCATCGCAAGTTCTGTCAAAATTCAGGACAGCAGCAACATTGAACTCAATTTGGCAGATAGTAGCTCAACTGATGTTCTGGCGAAAGGAGAAGTAGTGATTTCAGCAGATGGTGAGATTAGAGACTTTCGTTTAGAAAATACGTTACATGTTCCAGATCTACGCACGAATTTATTATCGCTTGGAAAAATTACCGATAAGGGTTTTAGTGTATCCTTCAACAAGGACACTGCTACGATTAGCGATAGTGAAGGTTCGGTTATACTTACTGCCGATCGTATAGACGGACTTTACTACGTGCACGAAATGGTAAGCCGTCGAGCGGGCGGACATGAAATCGCTTGTAATACCAAAGAAATTGAAACTTTGGATGTATGGCATCAACGTCTAGGACATTTGAACGTACGATATCTAATTGAAGCTGTGAAAAATCAATCGGTTCGCGGTATTACTTTTGAACGCACAAATAAAGAACTTCATTGTGAAATCTGCGTAAAAGGAAAGATGACGAGAAATTCACTTCCAACAAAAAGTGAACGAAATTCGAATTGCCAGAAATTGTGCACTTCGACGTATGTGGTCCTGTACGTGTTGAATCGCACGGGCGATCCAAATATTTTGTGACTTTTATTGACGACTACTCTAAATGGTGCAAAGTACGTTTCTTGAAATGAAGTATTTAATGCATTTAAAGAGTACAAAGCATTGGTAGAAAACTCCAAAGAGCGAAAGATCAAATGTCTTCAATCGGATAATGGCGGAGAATACAAAAATCTGGAATTCGATGGTTTTATGGCTGAACATGGAATTATAAGATTTTCTCCATACCATACCATCCAGAGCAAAATGGTACTGCTGAATGGAAAAATAGAACCTTACTGGATACTGCAAGATGTCTTCTCTTAGAATTTGGATTACCGACATCTTTTTGGGCTGTTTCAACTGCAAATTACATTAGGAATAGAACTCCAAGTTCCTGTCTCAAAGGAAAAACACCTAATGAATTATGGATAGGCAATAAACCAAATGTATCTTATTTTCGGGAATTCGGATGCAAAGCTTTCTGTTTAGACACAGAACCTACCAAGGGAAAGTTCGAACCACGGGGAAAACCAGCAATTTTTATAGGATATTCCGAATCTTTAAAGGGTTATAGAATGTGGTTAACCGAAGAAAGGAAG